>CM017324.1:19662501-19687802 GCA_006937295.1 Carpinus fangiana
CAGTCAAGTAGTAGCAACTCTCGCCACTTCAATAGTAGTGAATCAGGTTACCTAAAGAATAATAACTGCGTAAGTCTAATGACTTAATAAGTAAACCTCACATTTAGGTATGACATGAGCCCAATTAATGAAAGTAAACGTGCATTTTGAGTAATAACCAAAAAGAGGGCATTACCTCCGCTAATACACCATTTAATGGTTTTAGGGTTTTTCAAGCTTATGGTGTAGAATCGGCGATAATTACCTAAGCGTTTTAATGCAGAAAAAACTAATGCTTTATAAGTCATAACTCTCATATATGGTCTACCTGAGATATTACCCCTTCTCAGCAGGGTTGATGCTATCTCGAGGGACCTATAATACAATGCCAATGCCCTAGCCATTGTATAACATACCATACGTAACATTAGTGGCATGATCAGGTTCGACCCCGAGTGGCCCACACCAACTAATGACGTTCGTCCTGTAGTGACCGAACCATTAGGAATGGTTACATCAAGGTCACGAAACCAATGGATCCAAAGTCCCGTATAACACAGCCATTTGACCATAATACGCAGTCTATATAGTAAGCCCATGGCCGTTTATATTGCACGTACCGGCGTACCATGTCTTACGATGCATCTTTATAGTTTATTTAACAACACAGTTACCAAATAATTACGAAAAATAGACATGCTCATATCATACGCGTAGTCAGTCAACTGACATATCCCACGTTTTACAAAAAGAAGTGTAAGTGTTTACTTACCTCGTGCACTCGAGTGAATTCTCCAACCAAGCTATTTCCTATTATAATGGATACAAGACACCATCATTCTAAGCCTTACAAAACCTAGAAATGTAGCCAAGCTTAAGCATACACGTGTGAAACTTAAGAACAGGTGCTCTGCCCACTGACCGTACTTCCGGCCTCGATGGCGTACGTCCATTTAGTGTGTTAAGCACACCATTTCAAGATTCAGATAGTGCATGTTCCTAATGACATTTATAGACCTCTATGCCTCTCATAAGCTAGCAAAACATTACATGCAACGTAAGATATCATAGAATCATGATTCTTTGAGAAAATCCTTTGAAAACATTGTCATCTTTGAGAAAACGTTTAATGAACACTTGAAGACCATTATCAAAGTAGGAACACAAGATAAGACAGTGTCAAATACAAAGAAATGGAGCTTACCCCAAAGCTAAGCATGGACATGGCTTTCTCTCCTCGGAAACTCCTCTTTGAAGCTCAACCTCACGGATTTCTCACTCAATATGCTAAGAAATGGTTATGGCAGCCTAGAGTCACACCAGGGAAAGGAAGAAGGTGTGAGAAATGAGAAGAGGGGCGGGCTATTTATAAGGAAAGTTTGCCACCAACTCCCTAACAGAGCAACGGACGTTCGACAACCCTAGCGTACACCCGGTGGTCTTTGTACATTGGTCCAGAGGGTGTCTCGAACTTCTAGGTATTACCCAAAGGGTATCCCAAAAAGTAGCATACGTTTGGTGGTCCCACGTATGTCCGTTGTACTATTTGTAGAGCGTACGTCCGTACCACAGACAGCAGCGTACGTCTGCCAGACCTAGTGTACGTCCGCCTCCTGAGGGTTAGTGTTTGGCCTGTATCTTTCTAAAGTTTCCAAGTGTGATTAGGTTAATGCTAAGGGTCTTAAGTCTTGTCTAAGCAGTTTTACCAAAGGCTCTTGTTAAACGCTCTAGTGGAAAGGTTCTCTTCAAATAAAAAAGTTATTTTTATCGGGGTATTACAAAGCCTTCTCATTGACCTTAACGGGAGTGGCGAAGGATTGGTTCTCTGGACTTCCCCCGAAGTCGGTGAACAATTTCAAGGAGCTAAGACGCCTATTCCTAGCACAGTTCCTCGCAACACGGAAAAGGAAGAAGAATGTCACCTGTCTGTTGACTCTACGTCAAGGGAAGGAGGAAAGCTTGAAAGACTTCATGCTTCGCTTTAACAAAGAGAAGCTTGAGGTTAATAGCCCAGACGAGAAGACAATGCTCAATGCCTTGATGCAGGGAATAAGGGCGGAAGGGCTGCTGATGGATGATATAGCCAAGAGTACTCAAGCAGTTACTCTGGCTCAGTTCATGAAGAAAACTGAAGAGTTTATCAACCAGGAAGAATTGGTTGAGACGCTGGAAGATCAAGCTAGACAGGAAGGCAAGAAGGCCTCAACGGCTCCCAAGTAGAAGGAAGATAAGAATCCCAGAAAGTGGGGAAGAAGTCAGGCCCACTTTTCACTAAAATTGAGCCTCGGAAACAGGAAGTTCCAAAGTTCCAACCCGAGAGGTTTACACCCTTGAACGCCAGGTTCACTGAAGTGTTCATGGTAATTAAAGGGGATCCAGCCTTTAGGTGGCCAGCAAAGATGAAGTTAGATCCTTATAAGCGGGACCATAATAAGTTTTGTGAATACCATGGGGAGCATGGGCATTCGACAAAAGCATGGGCATTCTGCGACGAGAGATCGAGAATTTTGTGAGGAATGGAAGATTGGTGAGGTTCCTTGCTTAGGAACAGATTCGGGAAGCAAATCCGCAAGGACCCCTGCCATTGGAAGGGAATCGAGAAGGCCTCAAAAATATGGAACCAGGACGCCGAGACCCGGCTCCAAGAGAGGGTCAGTATGGGATCGAGAAGAAGAGCGAAGGGATGCTCGAGAGGTGCAGAGACCTCACCAAAATCAAGAAATAGTCAGAGAGATCCACACCATTTCTGGTGGTATTGCCGGTGGTGGGGAATATAATTCGGTTAGAAAGGCGTACGCTAGAAGCATGCAGGGCGAGGAAGTGTACTCTTTACACAGGCCCATGAAGGCAGCAAAGACAGAATCACTTGTGCTGTCCTTCACGGAGGAAGATGCCTGGAGGTTAGTTATGCCCCACAATGATGCTCTGGTGGTAACTATGACTGTAGCCAATCATGCGATCCATCGGATCCTGGTTGACAATGGAGCTTTGCTGACATCTTGTATTGGCCAGCCTTCAAGAAAATGGAAATCGACCGAGACAGAGTCAAACCATTCAGTTCTCCCCTCGTAGGATTTGGCAGAGAGTAGGTCCAACCTGTGGGAATCATTTCGCTACCGGTGACAGCGGGAACTGCACCCAGATTGTCTACTGTAATGGTGGACTTCTTGGTAGTCGACCGACCTTCCGCCTACAACGTGATTATCGGTTGACTGGCGTTGAACAAATTAAGAGCTACAACTTTGAACTACCACCTCATGATGAAGTTCCCAACAGAGGAAGGAGTGGGAGAGGTGAAAGGCGATCAAGTCGTAGCGAGGAGGTGTTACAACATCTCCATGAAGAAGGTCTCGGACCCGACCACTCTCACTATGGTCTCGGTGTCCGAGGCCAAAGGAGAAACTGCAGAGCCACTCGAGGAGGTGGTTGTAAGAGAAGGAAAAGTCCTGCAAATCAGGACTTGTCTCACCCATGAGATCCGAGAAGGCCTCGTGGACTTCCTCCGCGGGAATATGGAGGTGTTTGCTTGGTCACATGAAGACATGCCAGAAATTAGCCCAGATAAAATCATCCACGTTCTAAATGTAGACGCTGCTATGAAGCCTGTAAAGTAGAAGAGAAGGAAGTTCGCACCGGAAAGAGTCGAGCCTATAGCTGTGAAAGTCGAGAAGCTCCTAAAGGCACAGTTCATCTAGGAAGTCTACTACCCCAACTGGTTGGCAAATGTAGTCCTGGTGAAGAAGTCCAATGGAAAATGGAGAATGTGCGTGGACTTCACTAACCTCAACAAAGCTTGTCCGAAAGATAGCTTCCCTCTCCCACGCATCGACGCCCTAATCGACTCTACCTCTGGGTATGAATTGCTGAGCTTCATGGACTCATTCTCTGGCTACAACCAGATCCTTATGCATCCTGAAGATCGAGAGAAGACTGCATTCATCACCAATCGAGGCCTGTATTGCTACAAGGTCATGCCCTTTGGTTTAAAGAATGCAGGGGCCACATACCAGCGGCTTGTGAACAAAATGTTCCAAAGCCAGATTGGAAAAAAAATGGAGGTCTATGTCGATGACATGTTGGTGAAGAGCACGGAATCACCAAATCATACCCATGGCCTCCATGAGCCGTTCAAGAAACTAAAGCAGTACGAGATGAAGCTGAATCCCACGAAGTGTGCTTTTGGAATATCCTCCAGAAAGTTCTTGGGTTACATGGTCTCGAATAGAGGAATTGAGGCCAACCCTGAGAAGATCCAAGCCGTATTGGAAATGCAGTCTCTGAAAACCACGAAGCAGCTCCAGCAGCTCACTGGAAGGTTAGCAGTGTTGAATCGATTCATCTCTCGATCCACTGACAAATGCCTCCCATTTTTAAAAATTTTGAGGAAGGCTTTTGAGTGGTCGGATGAATGCGAGGAAGCATTCGCCCAGCTAAAAAAAGTATTTGGCCAGCTCCCCCTGTTGAGTAGAACTGTTCCTGAAGAGGTACTATACTTATACCTAGCAGTTTCTCCAATAGCAATCAATGCAGCTCTGATTCGAGAAAATGGGGGAGTACAAAAGCCAGTATATTTTGTTAGCAAAGCATTGCATGGAGGCGAGGAGAGATACCCTCAAATCGAGAAGCTGGCATTTGCTCTCGTTATGGCATAGAGGAAGCTTCGGNTTCGTTCTCTTGCGAGTACCTAAATTTGGTACGATTATCTATGTCGATGACATGTTGGTGAAGAGCACGGAATCACCAAATCATACCCATGACCTCCATGAGGCGTTCAAGACACTAAAGCAGTACAAGATGAAGTTGAATCCCACGAAGTGTGCTTTTGGAGTATCCTCCAGAAAGTTCTTGGGTTACATGGTCTCGAATAGAGGAATTGAGGCCAACCCTAAGAAGATCCAAGTCGTATTGGAAATGCAGTCTCTGAAAACCACGAAGCAGCTCCAGCAGCTCATTGGAAGGTTAGCAGTGTTGAATCGATTCATCTCTCGATCCACTGACAAATGCCTCCCATTTTTAAAAATTTTGAGGAAGGCTTTTGAGTGGTCGGATGAATGCGAGGAAGCATTCGCCCAGCTAAAAAAAGTATTTGGCCAGCTCCCCCTGTTGAGTAGAACTGTTCCTGAAGAGGTACTATACTTATACCTAGCAGTTTCTCCAATAGCAATCAATGCAGCTCTGATTCGAGAAAATGGGGGAGTACAAAAGCCAGTATATTTTGTTAGCAAAGCATTGCATGGAGGCGAGGAGAGATACCCTCAAATCGAGAAGCTGGCATTTGCTCTCGTTATGGCATAGAGGAAGCTTCGGCCATACTTTCAAGCTCACAGCATCCAAGTCCTCACCGAGTACCCATTGAGGAAGGTGATGCAAAAGCTTGACTTATCAGGAAGACTAGCAAATTGGGCCATCGAACTGGGAGAGTTCGACCTCGAGTTTGTTCCACGGAATGCTATCAATGGCCAGGCCCTTGCAGATTTTTTGGCAGAATTCACGAACCTGCTAGAAACTGAGGAAGAAATGGAAAGAAAATGGGTCGTCTATGTTGATGGCTCATCTACAAAAAAGAATGGAGGAGTTGGAATTTTGCTCATCACTCCAAACGGGGAAGGGCTAAGTAGTTCCTTGAGGCTAGAGTTCAAGACTACTAACAATGAAGCCGAGTATGAGGTTGTCATAGCAGGCCTCGGAATGGCCCTCGAACTGTGAGCCGAATCTGTGGAAGTTCGGAGCGACTCCCAAGTAATCATTGGTCACATCCGAGGGGAATTCGAAGAGAAAGGGGAAAAGATGAAGATGTACTTATCCAAAGTACATAACATGCAGTCTTCTTTTCAGAATTTCTACATCACGAAGATCCCCAGGAAATATAACAAGAAGGTAGATCGCCTAGCCCGGATAGCGTCTGCTGAGAGCATGGAAGCGAAAGAAGGTAGAGAGCCTATCTGAGTCCTAACATACCCCTCGATATCCGACAAGGCCTTGGAATTGGCCACAATCGAGGAGGTCTAGGATTGGAGGAGGGAACTCATCAACTACCTGGAAAATGGAACTCTACCGTCGGAAAAGAAGTCTGTAATGCAGTTGAGAATGAAGGCTAGAAGATTCACAATGGTGAATGGGAACCTTTACAGGAGGGGTTTCACACTACCTTTCCTTAAGTGCGTCTCACTCAAAGAAGGGGATTACGTCCTCCGGTAAATCCATGAAGGAATTTGCGGAAGCCACTTAGGAGCAAGAGTGCTAGCACACAAGGCAGTACGAGCAGGATTCTACTGGCCTAACATGAGCAAGGACTCGATGGTAATTGTCTGAAATTGTGAAAAGTGCTAACGATTTGCTAATGTAACCAAGCAACCCCCCGAGGAGTTGAGCTCAATCTCTTCCCTTTAGCCCTTCTCACAATGGAGGGTAGATATAGTGGGACCCTTACCTCAAGGAAAGGGGGGTTTTCAATTCGCAGTTGTAGCTATGGATTACTTCACTAAGTGGGTGGAAGTGGAAGCCCTGGTGAACATTACAGTTAAGAGCATCGAGCGGTTCCTATGGAAGAATGTCGTCTGTAGCTATGATATCCCACACGCATTCGTAACTGACAATGGGAAATAGTTCGATTGTGACTCATTCCGGAAGTGGTGTACCGAGCTCCACATAAGGAATTACTTCTCATCTCTCGGCCATCCTCAGGCAAATGGGCAAGTAGAATCCACCAACAAGACGATTTTCAAAACTTTGAAGAACTAGTTGGGTGACAGGAAAGGAGATTGGGCAGACAATCTCCCAGAAGTTCTTTGGGCGTATCGAACTACGAAAAGAACTCCCACGGAAGAAACCCCGTATGCTCTAGCTTTCGAAACTGAGGTGATCATTTCAGCACAGTTGGGGTCGGGCAGCTACAAGGTAGAAACATTCAAGGCAGAGGCCAATGATGAAGGACTCAAACTTCACTTGGACCTGCTGCAGGAAAAGCATGATCGAGCTCAGATCACCATGACCGCCTACCAGGAAGGGGTAGCTAGGTACTTCAACAGGAAGGTAAAGCCTCAGAGCTTCAAGGTAGGAGATTTGGTCTTACTCAAGCTTACCCTCGCTACCAAGGACCCTAACAAAGGAAAGCTAGCCTTGAACTGGGAAGGTCCCTATAAGGTAATTGGTTGCTAGAGACCTGGAGCGTAATACCTGGAAGATCTGGAAGGGAAGGTCCTACCAAGGCCATGGAATGAAGAACATCTCAAAAGATATTTCTTTTAAGATGATGTAACTGTTATTTTTTTATTTATTCGATGCTTTGCATGAAGTATTTCAATAAAGGAATTCTCGGAGTTTTAGTTATGTTCAACGGTTCATAAACTATTAGAACTGACTGGAACACACTAAGTGATCGGATAGATCAATCCGAAACCTGGTCTTCACCAGGTAGGTTGGTTTGAAACCCAGCACTGGAAATGGAATACACATATTAAGTCGCTAGATAAGTCAATCCGAGACCTGGTCTTCATCAGGGGATTAGTCCGAGACCTGGCCCTTAAACATGAATACATGTTTACGAGTGATCAGATAGATCAATCCGAGACCTGACAAAGGTAGCTAGATTGATCAGACTTGACACTTAACAGGAATATGCATATTAAGTGTTGGATAGATCAGCCCGAGACCTAGTCCTCATCAGGTAGACTGATCTTAGACCCAACACTTAACAGGAATACATGCATGTTAAGTGGTTGGATAGGTCGAATATAAGACTAACACAGTCAACTATATTGACTTAAGACCCAACACTTAAATTGGAAAAAGTATGCAAGTGATGAGCAGGTTAGTCCAAGACCACCAAGTAGGCTAATCTGAAACTCAACACTTAGTTGGAAGGAATGTTCAAGAAAGTCGAGACCTACTACTCGAGCTCAAGGAATCGAGACCCAACACTTGCTCTCGGAATTGTTAGCAGGAGTGTTAGACTTGTGTTATTATGCAAAGCAAAAGATTAAATTCATAATCTTAGAAGGAAAACAATGGAAAAATATTAGAAACATTGTACCAAAAAATTTATCTTTCAATAATGTATGGAATGTACAAGGAAAGGTCTGGAAGACCCAAAGTATTTACAAACTTTGCAGAAAAAAAAATGTATAAAGGAAATAAAAAAAACTATCTAATTTCCCCCTTGGGGATCAACAGGGGAGTCTTACGCAGCGGGAGTGGCCTTGGCATCCCTAGTAGACGCCTTCCTGGCCTCCCCACCCTCTAGAGCCGCCTTGGAATGATTGGCCTCAGGGTGATAGTCAAACTTATCAATCCCCGCGGCATTAGGCATCTTTTCTCGGCCCAAGCTAGTTAATTGCCGAATGGTTTCACTCGTGCAGGGTATGTCTTCAATGTTCACCAAGTTGAGGTCCACCTTCCGAGCAAGATCCCGGCACCATGTCCTGAAGCTCTTGAACCCGAGATGAAGTCCGTCTGCCCAGGTGGAGTCTCAGACCGGGGAGGCAAAGGATAGCTGACAGAGGTAGTTAGCCACCTTGGCCTCGGCTTCCTTCAGCTAAAGCCTCATCTTCTTGTATAGGCCTTGGAAGTGCTGATACTTCTCTTCGGCCACGACCTTGCCCGCCACAGCTCGATCCACGGAGGCCTGACTCTCCTTCAACTGCTCTAGAGTCTCAGAGTGCTTCTCCTCGAGCTGCCCCAAATCCTCCATAAGGATGAAATGGTCCTCTTGGAGTTCGCCATGCTTGGCTTGCAAGCTCTTAAACTCCTCGAAGAGCTTGGCGAACTTGGCCTCGGCTCAGTCCTTAGCCATGGAGGCCTCGGAAGCCTTGTACTCCATCACCGACGAGTGCTTGCCAAGGGTGAGGAGGTCCTCATTTTGTTTGACCACGGTCTCCTTGAGCTGGGCGTTTTGCTCTTCAGCCTCAGCAAGTTTCTTCCTTAGGCTCCCTGCCTCCTCCTCCAAGGCCGAGACCTTCCGGAAAGAGCTGTATAAAAACAGCGATTTGACAAAGGCCTGGGAAAGGAAGAAAGTAGCATCAGATCAAAGGAAAACATAAATAGGAAGAAAATAAGTTCTAAAAGGAAGTACTTACGCATATTTGGAAGTGCAACATGTTCCCTGCCTTGCCTCGAGCAGAGACGTCGAGCTCCATCTTCATGTCTTCATGGGGAATCAAATCTGCCACGACCTTGAAGGGGTTGCCCTTCAGATCACCTCCAAGCCTGGCCAATTTTCCTCCAACTGTCCAATTGGCCCCTGAGGGCCTTTTTCCAACAGAACCCTCGAAATCAAAAGCCTCGGGGTCGAAAGCCCCGGCAGCTCGAGATCTCTTTGACCCTGAAGCCTCGTCAACTCCGACAGAAGTCGGACTCCGAGGCCTCTTGTGAGTCTCGACATGAGAAGTAACCCCCACTTCTAGAATGGGAGACAGAGGCTTAGTTGGGGTCTTTGCAACCATCCCTTCAGCAACCGAGTGCCCCAAGTTGTTGCCTCCCATCCCAACCGAGTCCTCCAACTCGAACTCTATATCCTCTAGGATATGCTGAATGTTAGAGCCCAAGGGTTGGCCCAAAATTGATGCAGTTGGGATGGGGCTCGCTATCAGCTACAGAAGTTCCTCTGAAACAAGTTCCGCCGCATTTACTAGGCTGACTTTGATTGGCTCATTGGCCAAGAAGGCCTCGACATTTGCCAGAACTAGCACCGATGGTTTGGGCGCCTGCTGTTGTACAAAAATAAATGTACTCGCAAGCGCACGAGTCGTGTGCAATATGGTGGTGTGCAAGTGCGAGGTCAAACCCACAAGGAATTGTATTCTTGAAAGGCCAATTTATATCTAAGCTAATTTAATCCTAATCTAGTTCCAAAAGGGTTTTGATTTGGGGTTTTTAAAATTTAAAAGACAAAACATAAATTAAATAAAATAAAAATAAAATATAAAGTACTAAGGATGCAGAATCCACACTCACCAAATCAGAACAACACATACTTCATGTTCATCAATATTAATTCGAAGTTCTCACAAATTAAATCTTATGTATGTTTTACTATGCCTCAAAGAATTAATCAACACCATCCCATGTATCAATTCCTTATTCAAATCACAAAAGGAATCCAAATTTAATTGAAACACCAAATGTATCCGAAGAACAAATCACAAGGGATATCCAATTTTTAGGCATATAAAACCAAGCAATCAATTATGTGCAATTATCCTAAATCATCATGTGTATCCTTGAATCACAACAAGATATCCAAGAATCATTCCACACATTGAAAAGATGTAAAACAATTAAAATATTAAACCATAAAATCGGATAATAAAGACTTACATAAAAGTATGTTGTTCTTCAATGGTGAGGCTTCATCCCCAACCTTAGTTGGGGGTTAGCCCGACATAAAAATAATTCCTAAACTACAGAAAAACTAAACTAAAGAGAAGCTGTGAATTTTTGTCTTCAGGCTTGTATATCTTTCTTGACTGCAAAGAGGTCTATTTATAGGCTTAGAGAAGTCCTAGAAGCCCTAGTAAACCTAGACAAGTCGGAGGTCAGTCTCCCAGTCAAAATAGAAGTCTGAAATCCGGATAAGATTCGCTCAAATTTGCGTTCTCATATTGCGGGATGATTTTGGCATAATAAACGTCCGAATTAGGAAAATCCTATTTCACAATAAATTGTATAATTTTTAACTAGCTTTCCACTGCCATTTGAATCACCTCAATTCAATATTTGAGCAGAAAGTTATGATCAAAACACTGAAACATATGCATAATCTAAATTTGAATAAAATCCGAATTTATCTCCATTAAGGGAAATTCCGATTTTATCCTTCCTTTGATTTGGTCAAACTTAACCACATCTTCTAGGTCTTCTCAAAGTATGCTTTATTCCAAGACTTTGCAATTTTTTCCTTTTAAGATGCAATTTCTCTTCAGCAACCTACAAAAACACTAAAACACAAATCTAACACAAAGCGTTAGATAACGACACAGCTAAAGGATTAACTAATGTAAATTAAGGGGTCCAAATATGTAATATTTAGCTCTTATTACCTGCTTCCTTCGAGCGACCAAGAAACTGGCCACATTATGAGCCACTTCAATGGAGGAGACCGCGGCTTCAACCCCTTTTATTAGCTTTCTCTTCCTCACATGAGGAGCCTCTATCACCTCAACGTCCGACTCCTCAGCAAGAGTCAGAGCTGCTGGAACAGGTCCTGGGCCAGCCTCGAGAGGCTATTGAGTCTCCAGTTCTTCCTCTTCATCTACCGGTTTGAGTAACTTGGCTACCTGAGGAGATGTGCTGATTGGCTTCTTCTTCAGCACTGGACTTCTCTTTGCCGGTTCAGTAACTGGGGGGACGGGGTCCTTCAGCTCATAAATTTTGAAAGCCCCACCTATCTACAGCAGGACGAGCTCGACCTTCTTGGGCTTCTCTGGCTCAACCATCTTGCACTTGCCCTTGTCTAGAGCCTTGGACTTGCCCTTGTCCAACACCTGGGCCTTGCCCTTTCGGGGGGTGACACCCCGAATGTTCGCCGCATGAGGGCCCAGGTTGAATGGAAGTCGGGTTGACTCTCGTGCCTGCCCGCCTGCAGTGCCCATGGTGTCGGCCTCGTACACGAACTCAATGAGCCTTGACACCGACACCAGGGCACCAAAGTACATGTGCCCCTCGTGTGACCGGGACCACTTTATCATGTAGTCAATCCGGTCTATCTCCTCCTTGGTCAAAATGGGCTCCTTGTAGGCTCTGTTGGAGGCTACGTTGACCTCACGTGGGACCCTGGGTCCCTGCGCCCGCCCACTAGGGGCAAACTCCCACTGCCTCGAGACAAAGAAATATTTGTTTTTCCAATATCGGTTACTGGAATATTTGGGGTCTAGTTAGATGAACTTCCCCTTCTTGGTTTGGAAGTTATAGATGCCTGGACTCCCCGGATTCTTCTGAATCCTGTATAAGTGAAGGAACTCCATCACTGTTAACTGGGTTTCCTTCCCTTGGACCAACGGCCACAATACCATGCAATTGTAGAGGATCCTCCATGCATTGGGCGCCAATTGATGAGGTGCCAAGTTAAGATGGTGGAGGAGCTCTGATGAAGGGAATGAAAGGAAGACGGAAGCCATCCTTGAACATGGCTTCAAATAAGCAGACTTTGTGGCAGTCTGAATGGACCACGGCGCCTAATTTCTCTTCATCAAATCGAATCTTCATGTATTTCGGAATGACGTATTCCAATCTGATCCATCTCTCATCAGCCTTAGTTAACTTAGACTCTCACAGAGCAGGGTGGACCTCACCCAACCCATTGGAATCATTGCCATCCTTGGTCATTTTGACTCAAGAAGAAAAATGGGAACGAGAAAATAAGTCTCGAGAGGGAGAGGAACCTTTCAGCAAGAAGGAAGCTGGAGAAGGAGAAAACTATGGAGAAGCAAGAAAATTTTTCACAGAGAAGGAAATGAGTGAGTAAAAGAAGCCAAGTCTGGTTTATATAGGCTAAGGGGGAAGACGAGGCATCGGCGTTGGAATAAAGAAAGGATAGCTGAAAAGAAAACTCTCGAACCCTAAAAAACGCTTCAAATTCTGACGCTTGGTCAGTCATTATGACTGACACCCAATAGCCGCCTGTACGACCACTCCGAGATTGACACATGTCAAACCTCAACCACCGGAATTGACGCATTAATTGATTGACAAGGCCTCAAGCAACCCAAGCATCTAAAAAATTTTGGGTGGAAAAATTCAAAAATTTTCCCGCCTAAAATAATTTTGAAATTCAAAATTTTCCCTCCTTAGCCAAGTCGAAATTTATTTTTTCGACTAGGCCTCAAAATCGATCAAGTCTTGAGAGCAAGCCCAGGAATTCGGGTAAGCCTCGAAAGCTTGATCAACTCTTTCGGAACACCGAAATTTCCGTAGTCCTTCTGACAAGGAAATTTGGGGGTAACTGTTGGGTTATGGATCAACCTTTGACATGCCCAATAAGTTCACCGGCCCAAGTCAAAGCCCAGAAAGGTCACAGGCCCAAGCCTTCGAGACCAGGTCTCGAATTCGAGACGGACGGATCCGAGACCTAATACTCGAATTCGAGGCTTCTATAATCGAGACCTCCGGGTCCAAGACCTCCGAATTCGAGGCCCTGACATCCGAGACCCTGGAATTTAGGGATCACGTATTCAAATTCATATGAATGGCATTTGATCTAATCTTATCCATCAAATTCAAATGACGAGCCCCAGGAAACACGGACCAAATACAATATCTGCATGTAATCGAAATATAAACTCCATAACAACCAAATCCTATCTTGATCTCTTAAGATCAAGAGACGGATAACTACGTAAGTCCCTCGATAACAAACTACCTCTCAGGAAATCAAGGAAGAGTCAGTTATTGGTTAGGGGACTACTACTCTATGCCTATATAATACAAGTCACTACCTCACATTTGGGTAAGGCAACTCTTGCTCTCTCTACGCTCTTGTTGCTTTTCAGTACTCCATCTCCCAAATACTGACTTAGGCATCGGAGTGGCCCCGCCAGCTCACCACCGATCTTTTCGATCCTGCTGTCTTTCCTCATTGTGCAAGCAAGTTCACACTTGAAGCACTCGACCATGAATCTAAAAGTGTGCCACGTCACCAATCGGAAACTGTGCATCAACAAATGGTAGATTTTCTTTATTCCCATCTCTTTTCTCAATCTTCCAAAGAAGTCAAGGCATGAGAATGGAATGGAAGGCAATGTCAAAAGCTCAATCTTTTTCTCTGTTACAAAATTAATTTATTTTATGACGTTTTGCACCGTAAAACAGAACAAATCCCATTTTGGAGCTGACAAAGTTAACAAAATCACAAACCCTTCCACCTACCGTATTTCTCTGTACACCAAGTTCATCAAAGTCGTGTAAGAAATTCCATTAAAGTATGTCTGTTATGTGACATATATTATTGTGATTACAAAATATCACAATAATATATGTCACATACATTATTGTGATTACGGTGTTTAATGACTTATTCCAATCAAAGTTTATTCTGTGAAATCAAATATTCTGAATTAAATTGTTGATTTAATTCTTGTGAAAACAAATATTTGAATTCATTACTGATTTTATTTTATGGAATCAAATATGCTATATTAATTAAATATTTGATTTTTATTCCTTGATGGGAGAAATAATTAAAGTAATAGTTATAATTGAGGGTCATTGATCTACCTATAAATAAGGCATGTATATTCCATCAAACGGCATTCACTGGTAGGCATAGGTCAGAAGAACCACTTAATAATTTTATTTTTTGCTGTTTTTTCTGTTGCTGTGAAACTGTTCTTTAATCGCTTGAGCAAAGCAATGGCCAGCGGTAACTTTATTCTGCTGCTAATTTATATATTGTGTTGGGCCATGGATCAACTTTTATAGGCCCAATAGTTTACTGGCCCAAGTCAGAGCCCATACAAGTCAGAACCCGAGAACATCTCAGGCCTCGAGCCTCCGAGACCACGCCTCGGATCTGAGACCAAGGGCTCGGGTTCGAGACCTCTGAGACCCATCTCCGAGGCCTCCGAGACCCACATGTTCGAGGCCTCTGAGACCTTCAAGTCCGAAACCTCCGAATCCGAGGCCCTTGTATCCGAGACCCCTAGAATTTAAGGATCGGGGATTTGAATCCATTTGAATGATATGCGATGTGATCTTATCCATCCAATTCAAATGTCAAACACCTGGAAACACGAAATCAGATACTCTATCTGCAGGAATTCAGAATTCAAACGCCAACAACCAAATCCTATCTTGATCTTTCGAAGATCAAGGGACGGATAAATACTTAAATCCCTCGGTAATAGACTGTCTCGCAGCAAATCAAGGAAGAGTCAGTCACTGGTTAGGTGACTACCGCTCCATGCCTATATAACACAAGTCATACAACACATTTTGGTAACACAACTTTTGCACTCTTACGCTTGTGTTGTTTTCTCATTCTCTCTACATCAAACATTGACTTAGGCATCAGAGTGACCCCGCTGGTTCACCCCCGATCTCTTCGATCCTACTGTCTTCCTTATTGTGCAGGCAAGTTTACACTTGGAGCACTCGAACTAGGGATCCAACAAGTGTGCCACGTCACCAATCGAAAACTGTGCATCACATATTGATTAGCTTTAGTTTACAAAGAATTCTAACATGTTGTATAGAGCCTCCTGTAGGCCATATTTGTTCAGTTTGATTTTTAGATATGGTTGCTGTAAAATTTTATTTATTTTTTGTTTCAATAATATTTATGTTTGTTTATTTGATTATTGAAACAAAATATGGTGGAGAGCTGAAACCCACGGCCCTGTTAAAATTTTTTTTGGTTTTGTTTCTATTGAAATTAAATGAAAGGGCATTACCACTTAATGATTTGTTGTTCTTGACCATATTGCCCTTCTTGTTTCTGTGAATTTGAAACCAACACTTGATGCCAGAAAAACAAGTGGAAAGCTGAAAACCCAGCTACCACCCACCGGCACTAAGGCAATGAATGAGCTCCGGTTCCATTACCCCACAGCAGCGGCGTTGGCCGCATAAGGTGAGCCCAGAATGCCGACGCTCAAAGCAGCGGTAGCCCTGTGCGGGCTGCCTGTGGGTAACGGAGCCAAGCTCCTGCCATCAGCGGCTTTACACCGGGGCTGCCCAAAAAAAAAAAAAAAAAAACCCAACCAGGCGGCCCTTCGCTTATCACCAGGCGGTCGTTTGGCCGTCTGGGCGGCGGTCCTTCGTGGCTAGCGCATGAGGAAAATGAGTGGGGTGGCGGCGGCAGCATAAGGGGAAAGGGGGGTAGCGACTACTGCTTGGTTTCCTTTTCTGGGTCACGACTTAAGGATATGGGTAGGGTTTTCTAACCTATAAGGAAGTGGTTCTTTGGCCATTGGGTATGGGTTTATTTTAACCCAGGCCCGATTCAATTTAAAAATATTTACATTAACTGGGTCATTAATTGGGCTGACCCAGAAGCCCAATCTGGATCAAGTAGCCCAAATATCAAAAAAAAAAGAAAAAGAAAGGAAGGTGTTTTGGGCTCACTAGAACTTGGGCTCTCCAGGTACAAAGGCCTAAGATACTCTCTTAGACAAAAAATTGGAGAGGATCCTATTAGTTTTAAAATAAACGAAAAAAATTGACCTCTCACATATTTTTGAACAATTTTGACCTTCTCTGGCTTATGTGAACTCTAAAGGGTCCAATTAATTCAGTATCTTAATGGTTAAATAATTAAATAACATAATTTAAAAGGTAAATTAACTTGTTTAGTGGTTGATGTGCATGATAAGTATCATCACATTAATTTATAAGGAACTAATAAGAAAATTTTGAATTTAGGAGAACGAGCATGTCAATGTGCAAGCCGCGGAAATTACTCTAAATGCTAGAGAAAGTAACCTTTGTTCTAAAGTGTTTTCCTTCTTTCGCATACTTGAATGGAGGATATACTTTTCTTTTTTTTACTTTTTTTTTCTTGTTTTTTTGCCTTCTAATTTTCTGCTTCTTTTTATTTATTTTTTCAAATAAGGTTTAAATGTATGTAAAACCTAATTAATCATGTCCCTTTACGACATCAAGAAAACATGACCATCACATGATAAAGATGTAAAACATGACCATAACAAGAAGAAAAAAAAAAAACAAATACAAATACAAATACAAACAAACAAATACTAGAATATAATCATATACCCTTTGCTTAATTCCACCAAAAAAAAAAAAAAAAGAAGTTAAAAAAATGTCCTTACTCATTCATAGTTGTGGCGACCCGCTTAATAAAAATATAACAATTTTATTTTGTATTTATTTATTTATTTATTTTTATAGATACATTACCCACAACAAGCAAATTGTCACAGTGGTATAGCTATACCGCAGTATGCCACGAACCCGTGCATTAATCTGATTGACAACATAATAAGTCTCACAAAGCTACATGCATAATCATTGATTCATCAGAGTTCATATCTTTTGCAGTGGAAACTAAATAACATTAGACATACATAACACCACAGAGTTGACTAATACATCTAAGTGATTAAAACTTACATACAAAAGAATGACTATACAAAAGTGTCACATGCGACACGAGCCATATACAAAATATCGAAGTCTAAGCATATACATGAATGCTCTACAAAATAGGGTTATACCGCAGTATGCTATACCGCAGTATGCCACGAACTCGTGCATTAATCTGATTGACAACATAATAAGTCTCACAAAGCTACATGCATAATCATTTATTCATCAGAGTTCATATCTTTTGTAGTGGAAACTAAATAATGTTAGACATACATAACACTACAGAGTTGACTAATACATCTAAGTGATTAAAACTTACATACAAAAGAATGGCTATACAAAAGTGTCACATGCGACACGAGTCATATACAAAATATCGAAGTCTAAGCATATACATGAATGCTCTACAAAATAGGGCTATACCGCAGTATGCCACGAACCCGTGCATTAATCTGATTGACAACATAATAAGTCTCACAAAGCTACATGCATAATCATTGATTCATCAGAGTTCATATCTTTTGTAGTGGAAACTAAATAACATTAGACATACATAACACTACAGAGTTGACTAATACATCTAAGTGATTAAAACTTACATATAAAAGAATAACTATACAAAAGTGTCACATGCGACACGAGCCATATACAAAATATCGAAGTCTAAGCATATACATGAATGCTCTACAAAATAGGGCTATCAACAAGTCTAACAAAACATATACATCTGACGTATCTATGCCTCAAATGTCATAGTAGCCCAAATACATTACCACTAGGTCATCGTCCAAGGCTTCTGTCCCTGCATCAACATTGATCGGTGCCAAATATTGTATATTTTACCCCTTTAACTTATGTTTGTTAAGCTCTTAGTGTTGTTAATATCTTATGTTTTTGTATTGTTTTAATGTTTTAGTGTGATGTAGGTCTGTAACATCAATATGCAGATTAAAGGGTGAAAAAGGACAAAAAAGTGAAGTTTTGGAGTCACTGCCAGTGCGCTTGAGCGCACCACTGCGCTCGAGGCCGGCATAGAAGATCGAATGCGCCTGCGATCGACCCAAGGAACCAGCGATCGAGCGTGCAAGTGATCGAGCGCATGAGCCACAATAGAGCGTACTCCACGTCAGTCGTAATCCCCACGTCGCCCTAGTCGCCATCGCTTCACACTTGCACCGTGGGAATTCTGAGGCAATTACATGCGATCGATCGCATCATCTACGATCGAACGAACATAGGGCTGAGCTCGAGCGCACCACCTGCGATCGAGCGCACCCCTGACCTGGCAGCACATTTTATTTTGCCTATAAATAGAACCTTATGTAATTTCATGAAACCCACGCTGAGAGGCGCCTTTCAGGAGCCAAAAACTCTCTGTTTATCAATGTTAAGCCTTCCATTCATCATTTATTTTGTTGCCTTCAGTTATTTATGATTAAAGGCTAAATCTTCAACTAAGGTTGAAAATTAAGCCTCACCATAGATTTATTTAATTATCTTCATGTTTTTGTATTTAATTTAATCCGTTGTTTAATGTTTGTGTGTTCGTTTCAATACATTTTCGTGACAAAAATTGTGTTAATTGTTGTTTCCGAATCATTAAACGACCAATATCCGTTGTGATTGGCCCAGGGTACATCGAATGATTTTATTGAGTCCAATATCTGTTGTGATTAACGATACATCGGATGATTCGATTTCGGTTCAATATCTGTTGTGACTGTTTAACGGTAAACACATCGGATGATTCGTGTAGATTTTATAATAGTAATAGAATATGCATAGTGCTTAATCGATAGACGAATGTCTAAGCATGATTATGTATAATTTAATGTGGTGAGGTAGATTCTAGACCTTAGTGTTTTTATTTATTTATTTTTTAAGCTTTTAGTTTAGTTTACATTTATTGCACGCCAACTGTTTGATATTTGGAACTAGGTTAAGATAGGATTAGTTTAGGCATTAAAGTTAATTTAAACAAAACACGATTCTCTGTGGGTTCGACCTCGCACTTGCACAACCACTTTATTGCAAAACGATTCGTACTATTACGAGTACTATTTTTTGGTACGACCAAATTTTGGCGTCGTTGCTGGAGAACCGTTTATTTTGTGAAATTTGATTTTTTGCTTAGATTAATTTTATTTTTCTATTAATTATTTTATTTCGGCAATTATTTTATTTGTTTCTGTGTTTTTGTATAGAGAAAATTAAAAAAAAAACTAGATTAGTGTTTGTTTGGCTATTTTTGGAGTTTGTTGAGGTTTCTGAAAAATACACTCTGTTAGTGCGATCGATCACACCTCTGTTGCGATTGAGCTCAATTGCACCATTTAGAGCACTGTTTGCGTGCCTGCGCTCGATAGCGTGCAGTAGCGTGCGAGCGCACTTAGACTGACTGACGGCAGTGGGCCTGTGCGATTGAGCTCACCTGCAACAAACTACTACATTTTTACGCTTACGCTTGATCACATGGTACCTACGCTCGAGCACACCTCCACAGTCAACACAACAGACTTGAAGTAGCTATGTATAGTTTTTTATTATTATTTTTTTTGTTTATTGTTATTTTTGTTTAATTGTTTATTTTATCTGCATGTTTTTAATTGTTTATCTGCTGTTTTAATTTTTATTAGTTATTGTTTAGTTAATTTTCTGTAAAAATAGTTATTGTTTCATGTGGGATAGTAGCATACTAAACTGTTGGGTGAAGCATGAGTCTTCCGTTTATTAATTTTAATGTTTTCCCTAGTTGTAATACATCAAATCTTACCGATTTGCACCCACATGAACTATGTTTAGGCTGCTCTAACCCTTACCATAGTTCCAGTGATTGTCCACATTAGGGACAATTTACCAATTTCTTATATGGGCAGCTAAACACCAATTTTTCCGACCAGGAATTTGAATCACATTCTAATTCTTACACCCCTAACTGAGATAACCATTCTGATGTCTCGTGGTATGCTCATACCTCAGGAAACTATGCTCTCCAACCCAATGAACTGCACCATCCTGAATATCCATAGTTCGACAACCAATTTTCTACCCCTTTATCATGCGACTATCCTCCTAAACTATCATATGATGAAGACACCTTGAAAGCCTTCATACAGTCCAATACCCAACTCATTCAAGAACTCAAGGATGCCACCATCGAAATTAAGGATGCAGCCATGGCAAACACTGAAGCAATTATAAGGTTGGAAGGACAGCTCGGTCATCTAGTTGCTGAATTCAACAAAATAGAGGAAGAAGAACTTCAAAGTTAAGAGATGGCGAGAGGGCAATACATGATTGATGAGGATTGCCCCAGCAATCCTCATCATGAGCATGTCCAAGCCACCACCACATTTGGGAGTGAGAATTATCATCTGCACCCCGGAAACCCAAGATGCAGGTGGAATTATGAGCCCACCGCCTCTATAAAATAGAGACCTCAGTAATATAAAACGCACTAGATTTCCAAAATAAACCATCAATTGAAAACATACTAAATTAGCTGAAAAAGTATTCGTAAGCCCGACTTTTTGCCCTCAGAATATGCGCATACTAACACATCTAACTTTATACATACTTACAAATTATATAGTTTAGCAATAAAACATATTAAAAGTCATCATGCATCATTCATCTGTAACGATGTACATATGCATGATTACATCTCCCGTCTCATGTACATACTAATACATCTAGAATAAAAATTCATCTGAAAGCATCATAAAACATCATATGCAATAATTCATATTAATATACATTATGTGCAATTGCATCTCCTGCACATAGGCATATGAATACGTCTAGTATAAAAACTCACATAAAACCAATCTTATCATTGTAAAGTCATATGTCATGCATGCTTATGCAACATTATCTTCTTCATATCATCCGTACATATACATAAACATCATCATCTTCTTCATATCATCCATACATATAACTTATATAACATCTTTTCGTTATGCATTGGGCCATCTCTAGGGTAGTGTGACCTTATCTCAGTCACCACCCGAGTTGTAACACCATTTTCATTAAGTACAGGCCATCTTCTACGATAGTGAAAGCACATTTCAATTACTACCGAAGTTGTATCACCATTTCCATTTCAATGCTCATGTTCATGTACATAAATGCTCATCTCATAAATACTCATATCATAAAATCATACTCATAACATAATCATCATATCATATTGTAAACTTATAAATGCTCATAAAAGCCATTTGCCAAAATAACTCATGAAACATCATTACATAACCATGTTACCACCAAAACACTTTACATCAATCATTCATCCATACATCTCATGAAACATCATAAATAGTCATAGCATCTCAAACTCAAACATCATACATCAATCATTCAACCAAAACGTCTTTTGTACTTTAAAAATAGTAACCTTTTTGCCCAGTAGGTAAAATACTTACCTTGATCCGCTTGGGTTCTAGCAACCTTGACCCACTTGCGAATATCTATGCATTTCCATGATAAATACATGGTTAAACTCTATACAATGCTCTAACAACTCAAACTTCTCCAAGATACTTGGGTCCTACAAGCATCTCTTACAACAAGGGAACCCATAGAATTCTAGGGTTTCCATTAGACATAATTTTCGTTTATAACACTAGCCCATAAACCCTTCAAAACTATCTAAATCAACACTTAGACAAAATTAAGGTTTTGGGTCTTACCTTGGTCTTTGATGAAGTTTGAAGTTCGAAGCCACACAACTCCAACCCAATGCTCAACAAATGTTTAGAAGTCCTCTAAACACAAGAACCCCAAAGAAATTCGAGAGATTTAGAAAAACCCTAAAAAATCTAAGTCAAACCAAGAATACTAAGAGTTTATAGATTTACTTCAAACCAATCGGTGGAAACAATGATCTAACCTCAAAGAACACGTCCCCGGGGTTGGATTTATCTTAAGAGACTTCCAATGATCAATGCCTAAGGTTTGGGGACAAACCCTAGGTGAAAAAATGGAGAAAATCGCATGGAAGAGGGAGATGGGCGGAGAAATGGGGTGAAAACGCGTTTCAGCCCTTTATATAGTTAGCAGGTTCACCATTCAGATAGCCATTGAATGAGCTCCGAACGGACGCTTCTCGGACAACACTGACCTCCTCACCATCCAAATGCCTATTTTCCCCGTCTGGACGGATAACATAGACCCTGCAGGTTTGGCCAGTTTTTCAGGCCATACAGAATGACAGACTTATTTCCACTGTAAACATTTAAGTAAATGTCTTTTATGTTTCTTTATATGTCCATTTACTGGATTTTTGGATTTTGATTTACTGGGAATTTGATTTTCTAGTATTTTTATTTAGATCCAAATGGGGGTATTTCCTTATTTACAATGTAAACTTAAAGTAAATGAGTTTTAGTACAAAATGTGATTTTCAGAGCTCATGACAAAAGTTTTATCTATGATCACCAATGTAAACCCCATCATAAAATCAACATAAAATCACAATTGACTATTTAATATAGGAGGAGCAAAAAGCGGTAAAAAATTATCATGAAAATCTCAATAATTGAAAAAGTCATTTTCTAGACTTAGCCAAATTTAGAATTGACAATTTTTCCATCTAATTTTCTTGGGTGTTACAATAGTAGCTCGAACATCATAACCTAGCTCAAAATCATCCCATTTAGACAAGAAATTGAAATGCAGAAACTTCAAAATTGTCCATGCTCAACACCAAAATTACCATGGCTACCAAAAAAACCACCACCAATATCACCATTACCACCCTTCAAATTCTGATTAATAAACTCATTCCCCAACCCCACATGATCCCCCACACCCACGCCCGTTTCCATTGGAGACACCAAAGAACAAATCCTCATCATCATCATCTCTTCCACCCTCGCCGCCACTTTCCTCCGCACCTCCTGCAACGCCTTCGTATAGTGCTGCAACTCCTCCAACCCCATGTTCTCATCCAGCGGCACATCCCACCAAAACCCTAATTCTTCATTCCCGGCCACATTCTTCTTCTTCTCCTCCTCAATCTCAGCCACACGCTTTTTCTCTATTTCCAATTCCTTATGAGCCTCAGCATACTGCTTGGTGAACTCATCCACAGGCACATACTTTTTGAATGGCTGTGGGAAGGTGTTTCCATTGCCGAGATAGCGGTTAAGGACGGCTTCAACATCGGGGTGGTTGAAGCAAAACGGCTTATTTTTCTTCTCCGAGAACACATGACTACGATTTCGGCACCGCACAAGACACATAGCTCACCAGCTTTCTTGAAGAGGCCTGTGCGGCGCTTTGAGAAGGTGACTTGCTACTTGCTACCATCTAGCTTCTTCATCTCTATCCTTTGCCTGCCTCTGGTTTTCTTGGTCGGCATATCCATGGCTGGCTGCTGATTCTAATGCAGAAAATAAAAGGGTTAGAGAAGGATGAATGCATATATAGGGTATTCATACGTAGATCATGTTCCTTGGTATGAGGATTAAATTGCTTGGTGGTAGTAATTAATTTGTTCCCTTTACATACTCCCTTCTTATTGGTGATATGCCAAACAAAATCAACACAACGAGGGAATAATTGGTGCGAACTCATTTGACTTAAGGGCAAACCCTAATTTAGATTCATTGCCGAATCTTTTTGACAAGAGAAAAGTACGGAGTGTATCTTAATTGGTCTCAAAATTTTGAATCATTTTGTTGACCAAGGGAGAATGTAATAAGGAATATTATTAATTGAAAGTTACGATAATCAAGACAACTTTCTTGGGAAAATAAATAAACGTTCGCAGGATTTGAAAGCATATGAGGAACGAGGAAGACAAATTAGTAAGAAAAATTAGAAAATTAAGAAAGCTCTCTATTAATGTTTTGTTCCCCATCAAGTGACAATTTTTTACACAATACCACATGAACCCGACACGAATCTCACACAAAATTAGTGAGATGAGATTGAAGAATGTGACCTGTTTAATTGAATAGATAGAATATTGGGGTTGACTTTATAATCTTATACACATGCTTTTGTACGACCCAAACAAGATACATAACAATATTTAGAATTGACAATTTTTATGTGATCAAGAAACCTAACATGAACCCAGTACACTATTAATAAGTTAGGGTTGAGGGACCTAAACTATTTAAAGGGGCCAAACATAAACCATTTATTTTGACACTCACAAGACAATGATAGTATTGCTCACTTTTCTTCTTTTTTTTTTCGACATGTCTATACAAGAGGGGCAGGGAGATTCGAATTAGTGACAACTGCTTTATTAGGCGTGGTCTTAACTGATTGAACTACCTCTTGGGGACATTATTATTCACTATTAAAATAAGTACTTCTTAGAAGGAATAAACAAGGCTTTATTATGGGAAGGAAAAAAAAATTCCATTAAAATAACTTCTTCTTTTTTTCTTTTTTTACCTTAATAGACTATAAAATGGAAAGTATCCCTTGGTATAGGAGAGAATATTTGTGATTGATATATTGATTGTAAATTACTATGGAAAAACCATATATAAGTACTCCTTTCTATACAATATTAACGGTAGTTTATTCTATTGAATATTCTTATTATTTTATTATATAAAAAACAAGATTTCATTAGGGAAAAAAAAAATCTTAGAAAATTTTTCTAGAGATCCATTTGGAAAAAATTAAACTGAATTTTTTTTTTTTTTGTCCGAGCCGGACAGTATATTTCCCTATGCGCGTCCAAAAGCGTGGTTCAAGCTGTTTTCTTTACTAAAGGACCACTGTAATACAAGGAACCGAAGGAAGACATGGTACTGACGAGTGACGACCATCCAAGTGCTTCTACCTGTCGTGTAAACGTGAATCTAAGCTTTTAATTTTAATTTGAATGTTTTTCCCAAAGCTTTTGTTCTTTTTTTGTTTTTGCTAACAATAATAATTGTGAAGTCAGAGACTCAGATGTTCATTAATGAAATATCCTCATAGAATATCTTAAAGATTTTAGATTGGTCGGTCTTCTCTTTTGTACAGATTAGGGTTTAAAAATGTTGGTTTTATGGAGGTTATTGTTCCTGAAAAATTTTAACTGGACCCTCCTTGGGGTTGGGGGATTGATAATTGCATTTGGCTTAGTGGTTGAGGGGGTGGTTTTAGTGGTGGAGGGGGGGAGGGGGGACGGAGGAGTTCGAGTCCTAGGATGTAAGGGTGTCAATGCGGGCGGTTATTAACCGCTAACCGTTTTTTATATACTATATTTTTATGAAAAATGTTAGGGGTTCTCCTCGTAATGTTCTCCTGGCGTTCTCACAGTCTTA
>CM017324.1:19688917-19762207 GCA_006937295.1 Carpinus fangiana
ATATATATATTAGCAACAAGTAACATAAACTACATAAGTAACATAATTATTAATTAGTTTGTAATTACATATTAACTGCCTTTGTAAGTACTTATATCATACATTCTTATTCTAATATTTTGTAATTTAGTATATATTAAGTAATTACGCATATTGCATATATGTTGTGTTGAATTTTTTTTAATTGTTGTGTTTTTTATTTTTTATTTTTAAAGTTAACCAGTTATGATTTAATATTTAAGGATTTTTTTTTTAAAGTACAAGTAAATATAAATTTGAGGTCAAATATTTTTGATTTTTCAATATGGGCTCTTTTTATAGCAATTGGGACCAAAAGACACTAAAAATACAAAAAATAAATTAGTATAAAAAATGTTACAGTATTAATAAAAGCTAAAAAACGCTTAAAAAGTCCAAAAAAAAAAAAAGCTTAAAGCGGTTAATGGGCGGTTACTTATTTCACTAACCGTTAACCGATGGTCAACCAGCGGTTAGCGGTTGTGGTTAGTGAAATCTACTAACTGCTAAGGTGGTTACGATTAGCGGTTATTGCCACTAACCGCTAACCGTAACAGACTAACCGCTAACCGTAACAGCATTGACACCCCTAGTTTTTTTGGAGTTTTTTTGAAGTTTTTTTTGAAGTTCTTTTGAAGTTTTACGTTTTTTCGACATTTTTTTGTTTTGTTTTCCTAGTTTTTATAGATTGGGAATTTATTTTAATGGTTTTCGAATTTTTCGTTTGTTTAGGGTTTTTTTTTTTTTTTTGGAATTTTTAGGGTTTGGAGTTTGTTTTTGGGGTTATAGGGTTTAGATTGTGTTCTTAGGGTTTGAAGGGTTTTGGGCTTTTTTTTTGTTTTTTTTAGGGTTTAAGGGTTTAGGGCAAAAAATCTAAATTAAGGGTATCAAATTTTTAATTTCTTTCAATTAACCTATTTCGTTAAATATTTTCAAAATTTTGATGATACCCAAATTTTTTATTATAAAAAAATAAAATAAAAATTGTAAAGATTCAGGCATTTTTTTTATTTAAAATTTTTTTTTTTGCCAACATCTTTGAATATTATTTTTTTTGTAAACAAGGGTATTTTGGGCATTTTTTGAAAAAAAAATAGAAATCCTAGCAGAAATGTTAAAAGTTTGAAACCATCAATTGAGAGTTTTTAAATTTTAGAGGGATAAATTCGAAACGAGCGGAAGTTCACAGCAGTTTTCTGAAGTTTCTCATTTTTTTTTTTTTTAATGTTAACTTGTTTTTCTTAAAATATGTGTACTGATAAGAAATTAAGTACTTTCAAATGGACAAGTGAAAGGATGATCCAATCATGATATATTAGATTAAGACACCTATAACTTTTTTTTTTTTTTTTTTTTTTTTTTTTCTTTTTGCTAAAAAAATGTTGATTTGGAAAGCATAATAAATATGAATATTTAAGATACAATTATTATATTATTCATTTATGAAAGACAATAAGACACTATTATGATTGAAAAGCACGTACTTTCATGGAAATGAAGAATTTTTCAAAAAAAAAAAAAACTTTTGTATGTGATTAAGAGACATTCAACTTGATCAAATATGAGAATAAATATAGTGATTCAATACTTCAAGCAATGGCTGGGAGGCCTTGGTCTTTTGATCGCCAAATTATAGTTCTTAATGACTTCGATGGGAAAGTCCCTCCATCTCAGATGGATTTCAGCCACTCTCCGTTTTGGATTCAAGCACATGACATGCCTTTTATTGTGTATGACCAAAGGAGTAGGCACTAAAATAGGGAGTTCAATGGGAACTTTGCATGAAGTTGAC
Organism: Carpinus fangiana; assembly: GCA_006937295.1. Classification (NCBI taxonomy): domain Eukaryota; kingdom Viridiplantae; phylum Streptophyta; class Magnoliopsida; order Fagales; family Betulaceae; genus Carpinus; species Carpinus fangiana. Next base: position 19,690,728 of record CM017324.1, read on the forward strand.
GTAGCGGGTGATGGAGTGGGATGGGGACGATGCCTACGAATGCGAGTCACTGTGGACTTAACGAAACCACTCGATTGGGGACGAGCTCTGAACTTTTCCGGGAAGTCTCATTGGATAACCTTTAGGTATGAAAAACTGCCAACGTTTTGCTACCATTGTCGCAGACTAGTGCATGGACGCCAAGGCTGTCCGGAACGATATAGCGGGAGGCGCAACTCTGATTCCATGGAGAAGCAATGGGGAGCATGGTTGCGGGCAGATGACCCAAGGCGCCAAGGCCAGCCGAAGCAGAGGTACACAGACGGCATTCACAGCCCCGGGAATTCTCCAAGAAAGGAAGGCGACGGGTCTTCTGGAAGCCCTAGAGAATTTGCGCGAGAATCATGTGTTGCGAGTGATGACGCAGGAGATTCTCTCTCCGACCGACCCAAAAAATCTGGGAAATCTGCAACTAGTAAGGAAAGTTCAGCGCTGGGTATGACTGGTCCCGTGTTTGGCAAGATTTCTAATTTTGAGAAGAAGGACAACAAGGAGAAAGATGGAATTTCTCAGGTTAAAAATATTACACCAGTGACCAAATCAGATGCTGTCCTTAGTTCACAACATGTTGGGCTTGAAGTAGAATGCCTTCTCCCTAGGCCTGTAACCCCATGTGCGCCTAATGAAAATGTGGGCCGGGAGTCTCCAACCAACGAGATAACCTGCATGGACATTGTTGCGAATTTTGCAGTTCTAGCACAGCCAACCGACATGGAAAGGCAGGTACCAACTTCAACTAATCAGATGGGACTAGTGAATTTGAAAAAGTGGAAGCGTGCAGCCAGGAACAGAATAGATGGGGTGAGTAACGGCCACACTCAAGTGCCAAAACTTGGTAAAAGGAAGGGTGATATTGAAAAGGTAGAGAAGAAAATGAAGAAACGGGGTGAGAAGAAACTGAAGGGATTCTGTGCGCAGAATTTTTCAGATAATCCAATGGCGGAGGCTGGTAGCCAGCCCCGCCAATCACCATGATTCTGTTAAGCTGGAATTGCCGGGGGCTTGGGAACCCCCGTGCAATTCGTGACCTTTGCCGCTTGGTAAGGGATAAGAGACCCACCTTTTTGTTTCTCATGGAAACAAAAAGTAGTAAGTCGAAGATGGAATTTTTNTAGCGGGTGATGGAGTGGGATGGGGATGATGCCTACGAATGCGAGTCACTGTGGACTTAACGAAACCACTCGATCGGGGACGAGCTCTGAACTTTGCCGGGAAGTCTCATTGGATAACCTTTAGGTATGAAAAATTGCCAACGTTTTGCTACCATTGTGGCAGACTAGTGCATGGACGCCAAGGCTGTCCGGAACGATATAGCGGGAGGCGCAACTCTGATTCCATGGAGAAGCAATGGGGAGCATGGTTGCGTGCGGATGACCCAAGGCGCCAAGGCCAGTCGAAGCAGAGGTACACAAACGGCATTCACAGCCCCGGGAATTCTCCAAGAAAGGAAGGCGGCGGGTCTTCTGGAAGCCCTAGAGAATTTGCGCGAGAATCATGTGCTGCGAGTGATGACGTAGGAGATTCTCTCTCCAACCGACCCAAAAAATCTGGGAAATCTGCAGCTAGTAAGGAAAGTTCAGCGCTGGGTATGACTGGTCCCGTGTTTGGCAAGATTTCTGATTTTGAGAAGAAGGACAACAAGGAGAAAGATGGAATTTCTCAGGTTAAAAATATTACACCAGTGACCAAATCAGATGCTGTCCTTAGTTCACAACATGTTGGGCTTGAAGTAGAATGCCTTCTCCCTAGGCCCGTAACCCCATGTGCGCCTAATGAAAATGTGGGCCGGGAGTCTCCAACCAACGAGATAACCTGCATGGACATTGTTGCGAATTTTGCAGTTCTAGCACAGCTAACCGACATGGAGAGGCAGGTACCAACTTCAACTAATCAGATGGGACTAGTGGATTTGAAAAAGTGGAAGCGTGCAGCCAAGAACAGAATAGATGGGGTGAGTAACGGCCTCACTCAAGTGCCAAAACTTGGTAAAAGGAAGGGTGATATTGAAAAGGTAGAGAAGAAAATGAAGAAACGGGGTGAGAAGAAACTGAAGGGATTCTGTGCGCAGAATTTTTCAGATAATCCAATGGCGAAGGCTGGTAGCCAGCCCCGCCAATCACCATGATTCTGTTAAGCTGGAATTGCCGGGGGCTTGGGAACCCCTGTGCAATTCGTGACCTTTGCCGCTTGGTAAGGGATAAGAGACCCACCTTTTTGTTTCTCATGGAAACAAAAAGTAGTAAGTCGAAGATGGAATTTTTGAGAGTCAAGTTGGGCTTTGAAGGTCTATTTGTAGTTGATCCTGTTGGTCGAAGTGGAGGCTTGTGTTTGTTGTGGAAGGAAAAGGATGCAGTTGAAGTTCAAAACTATACCCGTAGGCACATTAATGCAGTTATTAAACACTCGGACATCACCTCTCCCTGGCGTTTTACAGGTTTCTATGGTCATCCAAACCCGACAAAACGACACAAGTCTTGGACTCTTCTCAGACACTTAAAGCACTATGGTCCGGAGCCTTGGCTTTGCGTTGGTGACTTTAATGAGGTGGTTGAACAAGATGAGAAGCATGGTGGGCTTAGGAAAAATGAAGGTCAAATAAGGCAATTCAGAGATGCTCTTGTAGAATGTGAACTGACCGATTTGGGCTATAGGGGTACCCGTTTCACTTGGACAAACTGTCAACATGATGGCTGTTTTATTAAAGAGAGGTTGGACCGAGCGGTTGCAAATGCTGCTTGGTGCAACATGCATCGTCACCATGAAGTCAAAACTTTGGCTTCTTGCACCTCTGACCATAAACCACTCATTTTGTAGCTATTTGGGGCAGAGCATGCGCGAGTTTTCTTCAAAAAAAGCTTCAAAGTCGAAGCTAGCTGGATGCACGATGAGGAATATAATAATATTGTTGATGAAGCTTGGATTTGTGGGGATAATGTTGAGCCGGGTGAATCCACAGTGGCTCAGAAACTTGCTTCTTGCCAATCAAAGCTTTCAAGTTGGAGTTCTCGAAAGTTTCGGGAATACTGAAAAGGAGCTTAAAAAGAAAACTAAGCGCCTAGAGGAATTGCAGCAGCATGAAGGGGTGGGAAACTGGGCAGAAATACGAACTTTGCAGGGAGAAATTGATTCCATTCTTGAGCAAGATGATCTGAAGTGGAAGCAAAGAGCTAAGCAGAATTGGTACCAAAGTGGAGACCGCAATACGCCCTTTTTCCATCCATGGGCGAGCCACCGTTGGAGGATAAATCAGATTCGGGTGATTAAAAATGAGGAAGGCAGGGAATTGAAGGATATCAAAGATATCAGTAAAGCTTTTGAAGGTTTTTATCAAAAGCTCTTCACGGCTGGCCCTATACATGGGGTCGATGACTGTTTGGCGGACTTGGAGAAGTGTGTAACAGAAGACATGAATGTAGCCCTATTAAAACCCTTTGTAGCCGAAAAGGTTGATCTTGCGCTTCGGCAAATGCATCCTTTAAAATCACCAGGACCAGATGGTTTCTCAGCGTGCTTCTACCAAAGATCTTGGAATACGGTGAAAAAAGAGGTATGCAAATCTGTTCTTGATTTTCTAAATCATGATATTTTTGACCCCTCTATTAACCGCACTTATATTGCTTTAATCCCGAAAATTAAATCCCCCAAATTTTTGACTGACTATCGCCCGATTAGTCTTTGTAATGTGCTTTACAAGCTTAGCTCTAAGTTGCTTGCCAATAGGCTGAAGCGGGTACTGCACCAAATAATCTCCCCAAATCAAAGTGCATTCATCCCCGGGCGCCTCATTACGGACAATATATTGGTCGCTTTTGAAGAAATGCACACTATGGACAGAAGGATGAAGGGTAAAGAGGGATATATGGCTTTGAAGCTAGACATGAGCAAGGCCTTTGATAGGGTGGAATGGGGGTATTTGGAAGCGGTTATGCAAAAGCTTGGATTTGATGCTTGATGGGTACATTTGCTCATGACCTGTGTGCGCACAGTTTCATACTCGGTTCTCATCAATGGACAACCTTATGGCGCAATCACCCCTACTAGGGGAATAAGGCAAGGAGATCCACTCTCTCCATATTTTTTCATCATGTGTGCAGAGGGTCTCAGTTCCCTTCTCCATAAGGCCGAACGTGATAGGCGAATTACAGGGCTCCCAATTGGTGGGCTAAGATTGAACCATTTGTTCTTTGCGGATGATAGCCTTCTCCTTTGTAAGGCAAATATTCTTGAATGGCTGCAAATTCAAGACATCTTCGCTATCTATGAGCAAGCTTCTGGGCAAAAGCTTAACCGAGAAAAAACTTCAATCTTCTTTAGTAGGAATACTAAGGCGGTAACAAAGCAGCATATCCTATCTGTGGCGGGGGTAAATTCGACAACTCAATTTGAGAAGTACCTTGGTTTACCTGCTTTGATTGGTAGGTCAAAGGTGGAAGCGTTTTCTGGTTTACAAGGAAAAATATGGGGCCGAATTAATGGGTGGAAAGAAAAGTTCCTATCGCAAGCGGGTAAAGAAGTACTTTTGAAGGTAGTCATACAATCCATTCCCACCTACACTATGAGTGTATTCCAGTTACCAAAATCTGTTTGTAAAGATATAAATTCTATGATGTCAAATTTTTGGTGGGGGCAAAAGGATAAGGAAGCAAGGCTTGCATGGATGAGTTGGGAGAGATTGGGCAAAGCTAAGGAGGTCGGAGGCATGGGTTATAGAGATTTAGAGAGCTTCAATTTGGCTCTTCTAGCAAAGCAAGGTTGGTGGATGCTTAAGCACCCTGATTCTTTGATGTCTAGAGTTTTGCAGGCGAAATATTTTCCCAATGACACTTTTCTAAGCTCCCAATTGGGTCGGAATCCATCCTATGCTTGGCGTAGCATTTGGAATGCTAAGCACTTGCTTCACACTAGTTTAATTTGGAGAGTTGGTAATGGCGAATCGATCAAGATCTGGGGGGACCGTTGGATCCCCTATCCGTCCACTTACACTATTCAATCCCCTCCCCGGATTCTTGACAAAGAGTCAAAGGTCAGCGCTCTAATTGATGAAGATACTAAATGGTGGAATTCCTCCTTAGTTTCAGATATCTTTAATGCTGAAGAAGCGGCTCTAATTTATAATATTCCCATATCTCCAGTACGGCAACATGACACTTTGGTGTGGCTAGGAACCAAAAATGGTGACTTCTCGGTCAAAACTGCTTATCACATGGCGAAAGTACATACGGAAAGTAGCAATGGCAGCAGCTCCAATCCGGGATCATCTAAGCAGTTCTGGAGGAAAATTTGGAGTATAAAGGTCCCTCCTGTGGCTAAAGTTTTTTGTGGAAGGCGTGCTCCAATATTCTCTCTACTAAAGCCAACTTGCACAAAAGAGGAATTGTAGATGACAATTTATGCCCAATCTGTAGAAAGGAAGGAGAATCGGTGGAGCACATTCTTTGGACGTGTGACTCAGCGAAAAATGTCTGGTCAGCTTGTATGCCAAAAATTCAGAAGTGCCCCTCTATGGAGTTGTCTTTTGCCGGTATTTTTAACTTTCTTGCTGGAAAGCTTGATGATGAGCAACTGCAATTGGCGACGGTCGTTGCTAGGCTCATATGGCTGAGGCGAAATAATGTGGTCTTTGGAGGTAAGTTCATGACACCGGTTCAAATCATTGAGACAGCAGTATCACAAATGGAAAGTTTCAGTAAAGCCAAAATGGGTAGAAGATTGACGAGTCATAAGATGCCAACTCAAATAACCACTTGGAGGAAGCCTAGGCTAGGGTGGACAAAATGGAATTGGGATGCAGCTATTGACGTTAAACGCCAGAAAATGGGAATTGGAATCATTGCCCGTGACCATGATGGAGCTGTGCTGGTTGCAGTGTGTGCGTCGAGGCCCTACGTAACTGATCCCACTATCGCTGAAGCAATTGCAGCGTGTAAAATGGTGGACGTATGCATTTCTTCAGGCTTCCCACAGGTAATCCTTGAAGGTGACTCTCTCTAGGTAGTTAACTCTCTGCAATCGGATGGATGTTGTTGGAGCAGATACGGCACGATGATAAATGATGCCAAGGTCCTCCTTAATAGCCTTCAGGGATGGCAAGTTTGCCGTACAAAAAGGACTGCAAATGTTGCTGCTCATCTTCTTGCTAAGCACGGACTCACAGTGGACGAAGACTGCATTTGGAAGACTGATTTTCCAGATTTTCTTTTAGACATTGCATCTCTTGACCAAGGTTCATCTTGTTAAGTTGATACCCCAGTTTCCACTCTCAAAAAACCTAATGGGGGTAGTAACCTGGGTAGCCTTTGTGGTCGGCTCTCGTTGCTGCCTGTATTCTATTAGGGAGAGAGTGGAAGGTAGGGTACTCTTCTGATTATTTTGAGCTTTATTTGTGAGGAGTTTTCTACTCTATTTCTTTGATTTTAATGAAGCTTTATTCTCATCTCAAAAAAAAAAAAAAAAAAAAATTCAAGCAATGCAAAATAGAATGTCATGACCCGAAAGTGCATGAAGAAAGTTTATCTAAGCTATTTAAAAAATAATAATTTTTTATATGGTAGTTAGTGATGATTAAGGATTAGCTCTTATATATTATATAAGAAATTGATTTCTTCTTAAAGTAATTTTATTCAAATAAATATTATTTAATAGTTCTAACTTTTGAAACTGGCTACGATCACTTTTACATAAAGTGCATTTTGGGTGAAGTAATATTTTTTGCTAGGATTTCATGATTATTATTTTCGAAATATTTTTTAGGAGAAACTTCATAAAACTCACCTGAACTTCCTCGCATTTTGAAAGTATCATCCGAATTTCAAAAACCCTTAATTAAGGGTATCGGGCATTTAATTTCTTTTAATTACCTCATTCTATTAGATTTTTCTGTTCAATCTTTTCAAAAATATTTCAAGATACACTTTTTTTTTATTATAAAAAATTGTAAAGATTCATTCGTTTATTTTCTTATTTGAAAAATATCGTTGGGATTTTTTCTAAAAAAAAATAATGGAAATCCTAGCGAAATGGTTAATTGAAATAAATTGAAAGTTCGATAATCTAAATTGAGAGTATTTAGACTTTAAAATGGTAGTGTCTGAACGAGTGAAAGTTCATAAGAGTTTTTTGAAGATTCTCCTATTTTTTATGTTAACTTATTTTTTAGCAAAACATATGTACTAATAAGTTTCCATCAATATGTTTAAGTTTTCAGGATAAATAGTAATTTAATACCAGAACAAGAATTGGCTAGTATGATGAAACCAACCATGCTATCCCAATCTTTTGTTCCACTTCTACTGTATATGTTGTGTGTGAGAGCACTCGTGGGAGAGAGAGAAAGATTATACATATCCCCAAGTATTTATTGACGTGACAGTGGATGCTACATGCGCTTTCTTTTGTTATTTCATCCAATGATAACTTTCACTAATAATTTAGCATCCAATGATAATTTTCACTGTTACTCCAGGCGGTGGATAATTGGGAGTGACCACTTTAGAATATGTATAGCATTTCCCAATTTCTGTTGTGACTTGGTGCTTAATTTTTGAATTGAAAAATATTTAGGATACTATAGCTTATGTTATATCTCCTTACAAAATTGCATAGTAGTATCTTCGGACAATGATCATCTACAGTTCATTTGAATTGAAGAGGATCCTATTAGTTTTAAAATAAACGAAAAAATTGACCTCTCACATATTTTTGAACAATTTGACCTTCTATTTATACCAACCGGCTCCTCTCCGGTTTATGTGAACTCTAAAGGGTCCAATTAATTCAATATCTTAATGGTTAAATAATTAAAGAACACAATTTAACAGGTAAATTTACTTGTTTAGTGGTTGATGTGCATGATAAGTGTCACCACATTAATTTATGAGGAACTAATAAGAAAATTTTGAATTTAGGAGAACGTGCATGTCATTGTGCAACCCACGGAAATTAATTACTCTAAATGCTAGAGAAAAGTAACCTTTGTTCTAAGTGTTTTCCTTCTTTCGCATAATTGAATGGAGGATATACTTTTCTTTTTTTACTTTTTTTTCTCGTTTTTTTTTTACTTCTAATTTTCTGCTTCTTTTATTTATTTTTTCACGTAAGGTTTAAACGTATGTAAAACATAATTAATCATGTCCCTTTACGGCATCAAGAAAACATGACCATCACATGATTTAGATATAAAACATGACCATAACATGAAGAAAAAAACAAAAACAAAAACAAACAAACAAATACTAGAATATAATCATATACCCTTTGCTTAATTCCACCAAAAAAAGAGAAGTTAAAAAAATGTCCTTACTCATTCATAGTAGCTCGAACATCATAACCTATCTCAAAATCATCCCATTTAGACAAGAAATTGAAATGCAGAAACTTTAAAACTGTCCATGCTCAACACCAAAATTACCATGGCTACCAGAAAAACCACCACCAATATCACCATTACCAACCTTCAAATTCTGATTAACAAACTCATTCCCCAACCCCACATGATCCCCCACACCCACGCCCGTTTCCATTGGAGACACCAAAGAACAAATCCTCCTCATCATCATCTCTTCCACCCTCGCTGCCACTTTCCTCTGCACCTCCTGCAACGCCCTCGTATAGTGCTGCAACTCCTCCAACCCCATGTTCTCATCCAGCGGCGCATCCCACCAAAACCCTAATTCTTCGTTCCCGGCCACACTCTTCTTCTTCTCCTCCTCAATCTCGGCCACACGCTTTTTCTCTATTTCCAACTCCTTCTGAGCCTCAGCATACTGCCTGATGAACTCATCCACAGGCACATACTTTTTGCATGGCTGTGGGAAGGTGTTTCCATTGCCGAGATAGCGGTTAAGGACGGCTTCAACATCGGGGTGGCCGAAGCAAAATGGCTTCTTTTTCTTCTCTGAGAACACAATGACTGCGACTTCGGCACGGCACAAGACACATAGCTCACCGGCTTTCTTGAAGAGGCCTGTGCGGCGCTTCGAGAAGGTGACTTGCTGCTTGCTACCATCTAGCTTCTTCATCTCTATCCTTTGCCTGCCTCTGGTTTTCTTGGTCGGCATATCCATGGCTGACTGCTGATTCTAATGCAGAAAAGAAAAGGGTTAGAGAAGATGAATGCATATATAGGGTATTTATACGTAGATCATGTTCCTTGGTATGAGGGTTAAATTGCTTGGTGGTAGTAATTAATTTGTTCCCTTTACATACTCCCTTCTTACCGGAAGTACACAATTCAAACCGGAAGTATAAAATATTCTACGCGAAAAGATCGAGGCAGGATAAGTAATTTTTTTCCTAGAAAAATTTCAATGCAGGCAAGGACACAACCGACATTAAGGCAATGATAGACAAACATAAAAGCAAAATATGACCCCAACAATCTAAACGTCATGAAAACCAGACAAAAATAGAGACTAACAAGTAAGCTACAAGCAATTAGTATCAGTAACCTTTCTTGTTTAATCACCCAGCAAGTTGAAGTTTCGCTACAAAACCCTAAGCATGAATTATTTCTAGGGCTCAACTTGACAGGCCCTTAGTTAGAGAATATCTACTTCCCACCCACCCTTCAAATCCAAGCATCGTAAGTAAAGTGGTCTTCATAAAATTAAGTAGGCCAACAGAAACCAAAAATTGGAGGAAAACATGTCAACTGCACGTAAATTGCTAATATGGGAGGCAGCGAGATGAGAACGAAAAAGTTACCCATCCCCATGATTTTCCCAGAAAAAAATTGAATCTTTTTACCTCTTTTTCACATTTTAACAAACCCTAAATTTAGCAATTAGAGAGACTCAAGTGTCCGAACAGGCAAGTATTAATAAACAGGGTTAAAAATATAAACTTTTTGTCAAAATTATGAGGAAACCATTTGCAGGCATTGACTACGTACGCAGAAACTCTATGTTTGGTGGCTAAAGAAAATTTAGGAAAAGAAAGCGTATCAAAATTTTGAAGAACACATTAATATCAAACAGCCGAAAACCCACAAACTGAAAAAGATTCAACTATTTCGAGTACCCATTATCCTATATCTTCCAATACACACCCAAAATAAAATAACTAAAAAAAGAGCTCGAAATCGGAGCACATACGCTGTGCTTGCCTGCTTTATTCTTGTTCTTTCTGTAATTGAGGACAATTTGGATGTTGAGGGTTTCGATTTCCTTTGGTGTGAATGATATTGGTCAAGGTTTCTACTACTTATTGCACTGAGATGGTTACTTATTTCTGTCTATTTTCTATTTATGGTTACTTATTTCTGTCTATTTTCTATTTTGCGCCCCCACCCCCCCTTTTTTTTTTCTTTTCTTTTTGGAATAAATAGTTGTTTCTCGAACAATATACAGAAAATAATTTTTAGAGAAAACATGATTTTAAACTATTGAACTACGCGTTTTGAGAAGAGTTCAAATTTTTAAAAAACTCTCAATTTAACACTTGAACTTTAATTTGATTTAATTGACTCTTCCGCCAACGTCAGATTCAATCGTTAACGCCTTACGGAATTGATTAAAAAAATCAAATTATCCTTTGATTTTTTAAATTAAAGGCAAATTTAGAATTTTATAAAAAAGTCAAGAATATAAAGGTCATTTTATCACTTTTAATGTTTAAAATCTAGCAAATTGGTACATTACATCAAATTGAAAATTTAGAGGGGTCAAATTTAAAGTTTTTGAAATTTGGGGGTATTCTCAAAATGTGTAATAATTTAGAGTCTTAGAGTCTGTTTAAAATTTTGTTTGAAAAATATAGCTTTTAAATAAAAAAATATTTTTTTGGCAAAAGTTTAAAATAAAGCTTTTATCAAAAGTACGTTTTGGCCATTTTTAGATCATTAAAATCGCTTTTAATTTTTTTACTAAACAATTACTCTTTCTTTTTTTTTTTTTAAATAGAGTTTTTGAGTGTTAAAAACATTTTTAGGCTTCTTAAACACAATCCAAAGCAGGCCCTTAAGTGAAGTTTCCTCTATTTTCTAATATAAAAAATGATTAAGCATCATTTTTGGAGTTGGTCGGACCACCTGAATATTCTTGGAGGCGATTGACCATCCTCAGGGTTAGGGGTGCTTAAACCTCGTCCAAAACATGCTTTTAGGATTACTTCAACTACCCTAAAAAGTACGTTTTCCCAACATGTTTTGAAATAGGCCTTCAATCCTTGAGAAGTTGACCATCTTTGGCTTAAATTTTTTGGACTTTTTATTTTTCTTCTTCCATTTCTTGAATCTGAATCTTTTCTATGCAAATTATATGCCCTTGCAATTCCTAAATTCTCAATCCAATTAGATTAGGATCTTTGTTACTTAAGAGCCGGGTTATGGGTAATTGTGTGTATTAGCCTACTAACCATTTTATACTGATGGGAATCTTAAGGCAATACTGTATTTAATTATTTATTCGGAAAATGAAAAAATAAATCCGCTCCTTAATTTGTAGTTAAGTTTCGTTATAGATGAAATAACTGTATCTATTATTATTATACTGAATAAAAAAATACCATCGGGTATGAAATTTTGAGTTTTTTAACCTGGGTAGGGTTGCGGGCTAAAATCTTCAATATTGGAGACCCGACCCGACCCGATTTAACCTACGTATTCCAAAATATCTACCTCTCCCTCAGTTCTCTCACGTCTCCCTCAGTTCTCTTTGTTCTCTCACGCCTCCCCCTCCCTCAGCTTCACTCTGCGCCGCTCCCGCTCAGCCGTGATTAGCGTCCACCGGAACTCCGACCACAAGGTTTGTTTCTTTCATTCTCTCTCTCTCTGTGTCTGTCTCAGTCGGTTTCCGAGCCAAGAAGATTGAGGGCTCGGTTAAGTTCGTCGACGGTGATTGTACCATCGCTTTTCTTGTCAAAAAGAACATGGCTGAGACTCTCAGCCATCGCCCAACCCGCCCCGTTCTCTCTCTCTCTCTCTCTCTGAGTCTCCGTCTCCGACTCTCCGGTATATCTCTCTCTTGCTCTGATTTTTTTATTTTTGGTCGATTATTTTGTATGAATTAACACAAGCACATATGATATGATGAACACAAATGCATAATTTGTTTTTGGGTAAAAAAAGGGTAGACCCATTATCTTCTAAATAATACAGAAGATGGTTATTAATGTTATTGCTTTTATGACTTATGAATTATGATGTCAATGTTAGGATTAATGGTAGAGTTTCTTTATTCCCATTTCTTTTCTCATCTTCCAAAGAAGTCAAGGCATGAGAATGGCATGGAAGGCAATGTCACAAGCTCAATCTTTTTCTCTGTTACAAAATTAATTTATTTTATGATGTTTTGCACCGTAAAACAGAACAAATCCCATTTTGGAGCTGACAAAGTTAACAAAGTCAAAAACCCTTCCACCTACCGTTTAGGGTTTTCTCTGCACTTTCTCTGTACACCGAGCTCATCAAAGTCTTTGTCGCAATGGTTCGCTCCTAAACTCCTCTCTCTCTCTCTCTATACGGGTCCAGGTATGGTGGTTTTACTGATTGCTGTTGTCTTTTTTTGGATTAGCCGCAAGGAGATTACATAGACCTTCATAGGAAGAGGAATGGCTATCGCCTTGACCACTTCGAGCGCAAGCGCAAGAAGGAGGCTCGTGAAGTCCACAAGCGCTCTGAATATGCCCAGAAGGTCCTTTCCTTTCCTTCTTGTTTGGATACTGTTAACCTTTGAATCTACACAATTTCTTTTCTTGTTCATGTTTTTGGGAAAATGGAGAGCTAAATATCTCATTTAGAGTTTAATTTTTAATGGAACAGGCGCTGGGTATTAAGGGCAAGATGTTCGCGAAGAAGCGCTATGCTGAAAAGGCCCAGATGAAAAAGACGTGAGTTTTTTTTTTTTTTAAGAAAAAAATAATTTATACTCTATTTCAGTGCTTTTTCTGAATGTATTTATTCAATTTCATGTATTGTATATATAAGTGGAACAAATATTTTGTTGACAAGCTGTAGTTTTAATGCCTGATACTAATTCTTTGTAAACCATATTTTATGTGATTTTTGTTTTTATTATTTTTTCGAGTGTTATAACTCTTGGGCGTTGAGATTTTTGTGCCTTAGATAAGATGTGCTATGGACTCTCTTCAGAGCAATGAACTTATCTTTGTTGTGATCACTGATAGCAATATAGCAGTACTGTTATTGACAACTTGGAAAAAAAAGGCACATTTTCCTTCAAATTGCCGCTGTCTTGAAAACGAAGGGAATGTTGCTAAATATTTGTAGGATTCTTTGAGATATCATGGTCAATATTTGAAATCATTAGGAACATGATTTTCCTGGTACTAGAGTAGTATTATTGTTTAGTGGCATAGCAGATTGGGAATGCTGGTTTTATTTTTCTTAGAATCATCGTGGTAGAAGAGTTCCAATTTCCTCAGTCTACCATTTAGTTAAGTTTCTTGCGGAAGCACTTTAAAACTGCAACAATATATATGCACATGACAGCTCAATCACTTTGGATGCAACCGGTCTGAATTGAAAACCAATTTTTCCTCTGTTTCGTCGGTATATCCTCCTATATTGTCTGAAGATAGATTACCATGTATCATATGTTTCAATTATCAGTAGATATTTTTCAAAATGGGCGAGTTATATTTGCTTGTTATTGATTTATATTATGTTGGATAACCGTTGGTGGATAAATTTTTTTGTTTTTGCATGTCAATAGACTGGCTATGCATGATGAATCGTCCACCAGGCGCAAGGTGGATGATGATGTTCATGAAGGAGCTGTTCCTGCCTATTTGCTGGATCGTGAAAACACAACGCGAGCAAAAGTATGTTATACCTGTGATCTGAAAAGTACTGATTTTTCTTTCCCAGACATTCCCTTCTGTTATGAATCTGACGTGCACTGTTAATAGGTTCTTAGCAATACTATTAAGCAAAAGAGGAAAGAGAAAGCTGGTAAATGGGAAGTCCCTCTACCCAAGGTAAGATCATAATCAACTTTCTTTCATGATTTTGCGGTTCTTGTGTGTGTGTGGTGTATGGTGTGGGTGAATCATGTTGTATCTGTAATCAGTTAAATTTTATCTGGAATTTATATCCCTTCTTTAGGTGAGGCCTGTGGCTGAAGATGAAATGTTCAAAGTGCTCAGAACTGGTAAAAGAAAGAGTAAGTTTCCAGAAACTCCACTTCTTCATTATCTTTAATATAATTATTAATTTTTCTTGATATTGAAATTTTTTTATTGGTTAAAATTTGTTCCTTGTTAATCTCACTTGTATGTTTTCGGCTTATGGTAAGATGGTGGGATTCTAAAGTGCTAGAAGATGTTGTGAAGTTATTCTTCAATTTGTTTTATTTTTTCTCACATTTTTTTTTTTTTATTATTTGGCTAACTTCATAAGTCATGTTTCTCTGGAGGCCATGAAATTCATTTTTGGGTTGTGGCTTTGTGGATTTACCAATGCAATCAAAGAACCGTGTCTACTGTTGTTCACTGTGATAAAGTAGCTCGTAGAATTTCTCAAATGCATCTGATTTTAGTGTCCTTACAATAAAACAAGAGTGTGTTTGTGATTGTTTTCATATAAAACGTGATTTGAGTGATTAGGAATGCCCCTGATGCTCTAGGCCTGGATCTCTTTTGCAGCCAAACAATGGAAGAGGATGATCACAAAAGCCACATTTGTGGGAGCTGGTTTTACAAGAAAACCTCCGAAGTATGAGCGCTTCATCCGTCCTAGTGGGCTGCGGTTCACTAAAGCTCATGTGACACACCCTGAACTCAAGTGCACTTTCAATCTTGAGATTATCGGAGTAAAGAAAAATCCCAATGGTCAAATGTATACCTCTCTTGGCGTGATGACGAAGGGAACCGTCATCGAGGTACTATTGTCTTCCTTCAAATTTATACTTATGATCCACTGAGGAAGGACAAAGTTAGACGTTGTGGGTTTACAATTTTTTTTTTTTTTTTGAATTTCAGGTAAATGTCAGTGAGTTGGGTCTCGTTACACCGTCTGGGAAAGTTGTATGGGGTGAGATTATCCTTATGTTGCCATTGATTTGGATTTCAACTCCCATCGGTGCATGTCTCATTTGGTTTGTTGTGATTTATGATAAAAGAAAGTAATTTTTTTTTATTGTGGCGGATGCAGGGAAATACGCTCAAGTCACAAATGATTCTGAGAATGATGGTTGTATAAATGCCGTTCTGCTTGTCTAAAGAGGAGTACTGCATGTCTAAGAGGGGGTTACTGACAACCGGAGACGTTGGTTTGAACACCAAGATGTCTGTCTCTGCCTGACATTTTGGTGTAAACCTTTAATTTAGTTGATTACCTAATTTAGGCATAGTTTTTATTTTTATTTTTATTTATATATATATAATAGGACAAATCCAGTCTATTAATAAAATGCGTTGGAGGAAACAAAACATTTTTGACTCGAGTTGTTGATAAGTTTTGGGACGATTTTTTGTTTCAAAAGTTTGAAAAAACATTATATTGTGGCCCGAGGCGAAATCAAGATTTTCTATGTGAGTGTTTGAACCCATATATATATGTGTGCGCGCGCACATATTTATGCAAAGCATAAGATTCTCATATGTATTTTTAAAAATACATGAAAAAAATTAACTTATTTTAGAGACAAATATCAATTTAATAGAATAACTTCTTTTTTTTTTTTTTTTTTTTTTAAGAAAAAAAAATAATTTGAAAGAATTTTATCCATCTAAAATTAAGATGTTGCATTTTAATTAGTACTAAAAAGGTAAGCCTAGTTGTTACAGTGCCCACCTCTTAACTTTCTCTCACATCACTAATTGATTTCAGTACTAATATCTTTATTTGGGCATAACATATGCCAAGTAAAATACCTAAAAAGGTCAAAATTGATGAATAAGGGCACGTTAAAAGAATACGTCCCTAAAAATATGTATTTTTTTTTTTTTTTTATTACTTTGTCCCAAGTACCTCCGTCTAATGGGGACTAAAAGAAAAGAAGAGATGTTACCAAAAAAAAAGAAAAAAAAAAGAAGAGAAAAGCTATGAGATAGATTTGTCATTTGTATGGGACCTAGTACAAAAATTGATATTTTCATAAGCGTTTTCAAAATTTTTGGGGTGACGGACCCCTCAACACATGTGCTGGGTAGGTTCACCCCTGATTGTGGCGTAAATGTGAAAATAGTTTTGATTGTTTTATAAAAACTATTTTCACTTTAATTTCCTTTTCTAACTTCCTTCTTTCATATAATTTGAATGATGTGTTGGTTATAATTATTATCTGACTGTTATACAAAATGTTATTAAAAAGCATGTTAACATGATAATTAAGTGAACATTGGAGTTTCATTGTACTGGGGAAGTGTGACTGAATTGATATAAAATGACTCAAAATACTGTTTTAAAATATAGTGCTTTGATGTTTACAAATCTGAAAATAGATAAATGAGAAAAATGGTAAGATATTGGAGGAAACTAAATTTAAGAGGGCATTTGGTTTTACAAGAAAAGCTTTTCAACGATAATTAATTACTTTGAAAACTTGGGATCATTTTTCGACGATGGTCAATTGGGGTGTCTTGATGTCGACCAGCGTGGGAAGCCATCATCAGATGATTTCTTTGAAAACATGGGATCAACAACTACATCAAACAACTCTGCAGTCTTTGCTGTTGACGAGAGCACACTTGTTTCCCCCAACTTGAAAAATGAGGATGTAGAAAGCATTGCGTTTACTAACAATGAAGCTGCATCTGTTGTTGAGGACATCACCCATATTTCTCCTAATGTGAAGAATGAGGCCGGGAAAGGTGATTTGGGTTACATGAAATTCGATTTTAATGCTAGTCATTGTGGATTTCTTTCTGATAACCAATGCAAAAAGCCATCAGATCTTACAGACAGTTGCAAAATCCAAATGACAAGTTGATAGGGGTCTCAATCATATGGGTAGGCACCTTCTGGAGTTACTTAATGTAGTAGTATAAGAAGGATGATAGGTTTGAGTCATGTCAATTTTGTTTGACATGCTGATTTTTGTAGTTGATTCTTTATATGTTATTATTATTATTTTTTTCTTGTAAGTGATTCTTATAGATTTTAGATTGGGGATTTGGGGTATATAAATTTACACGTTGTAAATGAATGACCTTTATGGGTCAGGATTATAAACAAAGTCTTAGTTGTGTATTTTTCTTATTGCTTGTCTTGTATATATGACACACTTTGCTCAAGAATGATCCCTTTCTCTCTTCTCTTCTTGCATTGTTCATGTTTTGGGTTTGAAGTTTAATACTCTATAAGAAGGAAAAAGGAAAAACTTGTGTGGTACTGTATTCCTATTTTTGTTATGAATATATAGGTTGGCATTTTTCAGGCGTCTCTTTTTGGCGTCTTTTTAATTTTTGGCGTTTTTCAGGGTCTTTCCAATTTTTTTTTTAATATTTTTGTTGTATATGTTTTCCTAGTTTTTATAGATTGGGAATTTGTTTTAATGGTTTTCGGATTTTGTGTTTGTTTTAGGGTTTTTTTTTTTTTTTTTTTTTGTTTTAGGGTTTGTTTTTGGTTGTGTTCATAGGGTTTGAAGGGTTTTGGGCTTTTTTTAGGGTTTAGGGTTTAAGGCAAAAAATCTCAATTAAGGGTATCAAATTTTTAATTTCTTTCAATTAACCTATTCCATTAAATATTTTCAAAATTTTAAAGATACCCAAATTTTTATTTTAAAAAAATAAAATAAAAATTGTAAGATGCAGGCATTTTTTTTATTTAAAAAAATATTTTTGCCAACATCTTTGAATATTATTTTTTTTTGTAAACAAGGGTATTTTGGGCATTTTTTGAAAAGAAAAATAGAAATCCTAGCAGAAATGTTAAAAGTTTGATACCATTAAGAGTTTTTAAATTTTGGAGGGATAAATTCAAAACGAGCGGGAGTTCACAGTAGTTTTCTAAAGTTTCTCATATTTTTTTATGTTAACTTGTTTTTCTTAAAATATGTGTACTAATTAAGAAATTAAGTACTTTCAAATGGACAAGTGAAGGATGATCCTTTGGTCATGATATATAGATTAAGACACTTATACCTTTTTTTTGCTAAAAAAATGTTGATTTGGAAAGCATAATAAATATGAATATTTTAATATTTAAGATACAATTATTATATATATATATATATAGGAAAATGCTAGGGGTTCTCCCCGTAGGTTCTCCTTGCGTTCAATGCTAGGGGTTCTCCCCGTAGGTTCTTCTTGCGTTCTCCCAATCTTACATAAAATATGATTTAAGAAAAAATAAAATTTGTGTAGCCTCTACACCGGTTTTTTTAGGCATTAGCACCAAATTTGAGGCATTAGCACCAAAATTGAGGCATTAGCACCAAATTTAGGATGATCAAATCCATTTTTTGTGATACCATCCTTAAAGGGTTAACCTTCCACCCTTAGGTTTTAGTTTTGAATCAAAAAACAAGTTTTAAAGTATTAGAACCTAACTATTAACTCATAAAAATTAATCGATTGACAAAAAAATGGTACTACAATTTTATTTTTTCTTAAATCATGTTCTACGTAATACTAGGAGAATACTAGGAGAATACCACGGCGAGAACCCCTAGCAAACCCCATATATATATATATATATATATATAAGCAACAAGGAGGCCATAGACTACATGAAGTCACATACTAGTCAGCATAAAAGATCCATATAGTATCATATATGAAAGCACAAATTCAACTACAACCAGAGCCCTCCAAACAATTCCTAGGTGAGGAATTCATCCCCCAGGCTCAGAAGCCTGCAACTAAGCATCAAAACTCACAAGTACCAACAGAGAATTCACTTCGGATAGTCAAAGAACCATCCAGTTTCTTGTCAATCACCGTGAAATCTTCAACTATACTTCCGGGAAGCAAAAGGCCCCAGACCAATCTTCCTCCAGGCTTCAACTGGTCAGTAATTGCCTTTGGGATATCCCGAGCCTCTGCTATAACATGAATAGCATCATAAGGCGCATGCTGTGGCCAACCTACCCTTCCATCACCAAAATGCACTGAAAGGGAACCTCCTCTCAATAATGGAGCTGCTGCACTTTCTTGAATACTCTGGACTGAAGAAGAAACCAACCCAGGCATACGTTCCACGCCAACGGCACAACCTCGTGGTCCAACCATCAAAGCAAAACAAGCTGTCAAATACCCATTCCCTGAGCCAACATCCAGAGCGCGCATTCCAGGCTGCAAATGCTCCTCCAACAATTGAAGGCATGTGGAATGCATATTAGGGGCAGGAATAATGAGATCAAATTGTATCATAACAGGACGGCTATGATAAGGCTCAATCCCATCAGGTATGAACAAAGCCCTATCAATTGTCTCCATTACTTCGGCTACCTTCTTTGATCTGATCACTCCATTCTTCTGCATATACTCCACCATTGCTTTGTTAGTATTAATGGCCGAGAATAGAGAGTTGCCCATGAGGAAATCAGGGTGGGTTCGGTGTCTGAGAAGAGAGCCAGAGAATGGTGGATAATAAAGGAGACGACACAGAGACTTTAGACTTAGCGTATCCTTGCCGCAATGCCGATGCCGGGAATCAGATGCCTCCATGCTCATTACCAAGATGGCAACTCATCAATCCTCAGAGTTCTTTGGAATCCAATCAACAACAACGATTACTTATGTAGAATCGAATATGTAATCGTCATCAATACGTCACCCTATAGGCGTAAGTGCGAAAGACTTTGATGCATGAGAAATACTCTAAAAGAGGGAGAGGAGAGTTCCTAAAGGTGCCTTAATTGCGATTCTCCCCTCTCCAGATACAATGATTATATTATTCATTTATGAAAGACAATAAGACACTATTAATATATATTTGGAAGTTATGATTGAAAAGCACGTACTTTCATGGAAATGAAGAATTTTTCAAAAAAAAAAACTTTTTTATGTGATAAAGAGACATTCAACTTGATCAAATATGAGAATAAATATAGTGATTCAATACTTAAAGCAATGCAAAATAGAATGTCATGACCCGAAATTGCATGAAGAAAGTTTATCTAAGCTATTTAAAAAATAATAATTTTTTATAGGGTAAGGTGGTGTTAGTGATGATTAAGGATTAGCTCTTATATATTATAAGAAATTGATTTCTTCTTAAAGTAATTTTATTCAAATAAATATTATTTAATAGTTCTAACTTTTTTTGAAACTAGCTATATATGATCACTTTTACACAAAGTGCATTTTGGGTGAAGTAATTAATATTTTTTGCTAGGATTTCGAGATTATTATTTTTGACATATTTTTTAGGAGAAATTTCATAAAACTCACCTGAACTTCCTTGCATTTTGAAAGTATCATCCGAATTTCAAAAACCCTCAATTAAGGATATCAAGCATTTAATTTCTTTTAATTGCCTCATTCTGTTATAATTTTCTGTTCAATCTTTTCAAAAAAGTTTCAAGATACACATTTTTTTATTATAAAAAATTATAAAGATTCATGTGTTTATTTTCTTATTTGAAAAATATCTTTGGGATTTTTTTTTTTTTTAAAAAAAAATGGAAATCCTAGCTAAATGGTTAATTGAAATAAATTGAAAGTTTAGAAGAATTTTTTGAAGTTTCTCCTATTTTTTATGTTAACTTATTTTTTAGCAAAACATATGTACTAATAAGTTTCCATCAATATTTTTAAGTTTTCAGAATAAATAGTAATTTAACACCAAAACGAGAATTGGCTAGTCTGATGAAACCAATCATGCTATCCCAATCTTTTGTTCCACTTCTACTGTATATGTTGTGTGTGTGAGCACTCGGGAGAGAGAGAAAGACTATAAATATCCCCAATTATTTATTGACGTGACAGTGGATGCTAAATGCACTTTTTTTTTGTTATTTCATCCAATGATAACTTTCACTGATAATTTAGCATCCGATGATAATTTTCATTGCTACTCCATGCGATGGATACTCGGGAGTGACCACTTTGGAATATGCATAGCATTTTCCAATTTCTGTTGTGACTTGGTGCTTAATTTTTGAATTGAAAAATATTTAGGGTGCTATAGCTTTTGTTATATCTCCTTACAAAATTGCATGGTAGTATCTTCAGACAATGATCATCTATCGTTCATTTGAATTGTAGAGGATCCTATTAGTTTTAAAATAAATGAAAAAATTGACCTCTCACATATTTTTGTACAATTTTGACCTTCTATTTATACCAACCGGTTCCTCTCCGGTTTATGTGAACTCTAGAGGGTCCAATTAATTTAGTATCTTAATGGTTAAATAATTAAATAACATAATTTAACGGGTAAATTTACTTGTTTATTGGTTGATGTGCATGATAAGTGTCACCACATTAATTTATAAGGAACTAATAAGAAAATTTTGAATTTAGGAGAACGTGCATGTCATTGCGCAACCCGCGAAAATTAATTACTCTAAATGCTAGAGAAAAGTAACCTTTGTTCTACAGTGTTTTCCTTCTTTCGTATACTTGAATGGAGGATATACTTTTCTTTATTTACTTTTTTTTCTCGTTTTTTTTTTTCTTCTAATTTTCTGCTTCTTTTTATTTATTTTTTCAAATAAGGTTTAAACGTATGTAAAACATAATTAATCATGTCCCTTTACGGCATCAAGAAAACATGACCATCACATGATTTAGATGTAAAACATGACCATAACATGAAGAAAAAAACAAAAACAAAAACAAACAAACAAATACTAGAATATAATCATATACCCTTTGCTTAATTCCACCAAAAAAAAAAAAAAGAAGTTAAAAAAATGTCCTTACTCATTCATAGTAGCTGGAACATCATAACCTATCTCAAAATCATCCCATTTAGACAAGAAATTGAAATTCAGAAACTTCAAAACTGTCCATGCTCAACACCAAAATTACCATGGCTACCAGAAAAACCACCACCAATATCACCATTACCAACTTTCAAATTCTGATTAACAAACTCATTCCCCAACCCCACATGATCCCCCACACCCACGCCCGTTTCCATTGGAGGCACCAAAGAACAAATCCTCATCATCATCATCTCTTCCACCCTTGCTGCCACTTTCCTCTGCACCTCCTGCAACGCCCTCGTATAGTGCTGCAACTCCTCCAACCCCATGTTCTCATCCAGCGGCGCATCCCACCAAAACCCTAATTCTTCGTTCCCAGCCACATTCTTCTTCTTCTCCTCCTCCTCAATCTCGGCCACGCACTTTTTCTCTATTTCCAACTCCTTCTGAGCCTCAACGTACTGCCTGATGAACTCTTCCGCAGGCACATACTTTTTGCATGGCTGTGGGAAGGTGTTTCTATTGCCGAGATAGCGGTTAAGGACGGCTTCAACATCGGGGTGGCCAAAGCAAAACAACTTCTTTTTCTTCTCTGAGAACACAATGACTGCGACTTCGGCATCGCACAAGACACATAGCTCACCGGCTTTCTTGAAGAGGCCTGTGCGGCGCTTCGAGAAGGTGACTTGCCGCTTGCTACCATCTAGCTTCTTCATCTCTATCCTTTGCCTGCCTCTGGTTTTCTTGGTCGGCATATCCATGGCTGGCTGCTGATTCTAATGCAGAAAAGAAAAGGGTTAGAGAAGGATGAATGCATATATAGGGTATTTATACGTAGATCATGTTCCTTGGTATGAGGGTTAAATTGCTTGGTGGTAGTAATTAATTTGTTCCCTTCACATACTCCTTTCTTACCGGAAGTACACAATTCAAACCGGAAGTATAAAATATTCTATGCGAAAAGATCGAGGCAGGATAAGTAATTTTTTTCCTAGAAAAATTTTAATGCAGGCAAGGACACAACCGACATTAAGGCAATGATAGACAAACATATATAAAAGCAAAATATGACCCCAACAATCTAAACGTCATGAAAACCAGACAAAAATAGAGACTAACAAGTAAGCTACAAGCAAGTTGAAGTTTCGCTACAAAACCCTAAGCATGAATTATTTCTAGGGCTCAACTTGACAGGCTCTTAGTTATAGATCTAGAATATCTACTTCCCACCCACACTTCAAATCCAAGCATCGTAAGTAAAGAGGTCTTCATAAAATTAAGTAGGCCAACAGAAACCAAAAATTGGAGGAAAACATGTCAACTACACGTAAATTGCTAATATGGGAGGCAGCGAGATGAGAACGAAAAAGTTACCCATCCCCATGATTTTCCCAGAAAAAAAATTGAATCTTTTTACCTCTTTTTCACATTTTAACAAACCCTAAATTTAGCAATTAGAGAGACTCAAGAGTCCGAACAGGCAAGTATTAATAAACAGGGTTAAAAATATAAACTTTTTGTCAAAATTATGAGGAAACCATTTGCAGGCATTGATTACGTACGCAGAAACTCTGTGTTTGGTGGCTAAAGAAAATTTAGGAAAAGAAAGCGTATCAAAATTTTGAAGAACACATTCATATCAAACAGCCGAAAACCCACAAACTGAAAAAGATTCAACTATTTCGAGTACCCATTATCCTATATCTTCCAATACACACCCAAAATAAAATAACTAAAAAGAGAGCTCGAAATCAGAGCACATACGCTGTGCTTGCCTGCTTTATTCTTGTTCTTTCTGTAATTGAGGACAATTTGGACATTGAGGGTTTCGATTTCCTTTGGTGTGAATGATCTTGGTCAAGGTTTCTACTACTTATTGCACAGAGATGGTTACTTATTTCTGTCTATTTTCTATTTTGCACCCCCCCCTATTTTTCTTTTCTTTTTGGAATAAATAGTTGATTCTCCCACAATATACAGAAAATAATTTCTAGAGAATACGTGATTTTAAACTATTGAACTACGCGTTTTGAGAAGAGTTCAAATTTTAAAAAACTCTCAATTTAACCCTTGAAATTTTATTTGATTCAATTGACTCTTTCACCAACATCAGATTCAATCGTTAACGCCTTACGGAAATGATTAAAAAAAATCAAATTATTCTTCAATTTTTTAAATTAATGGTAAATTTATAATTTTATAAAAAAGTCAAGAATATAAAGGTCATTTTATCACTTTTAATGTTTAAAATCTAACAAATGGTTATGTTACATCAAATTGAAAATTTAAAGGGGTGAAATTCAAAGGTTTTGAAATTTGGAGGTATTCTCAAAATGTGTAATAGTTTAGAGTCTGTTTAAAATTAGGTTTGAGAAATATAGCTTTTAAATCAAAAAATGTTTTTTTTTTGCAAAAGTTTAAAATAAAGCTTTTATCAAAAGTACATTTTGGCCATTTTTAGATTGTTGAAGTTGCTTTTAATTTTTTTATCAAACGACTACTTTTTTTTATTATTTTTTTTAAATAGAGTTTTTGAGTGTTAAAAACACATTTAGGCTTCTTAAACACAATCCAAAACAGGCCCTTAAGTGAAGTTTCTTCTATTTTCTAATATCAAAAATGATTAAGCATCATTTTTTGAGTTGGTCGAACTACGGCGATTGACCCTCCTCAGGGTTAGGGGTGCTTAAACCACTTCCAAAACATGCTTTTAGGATTACTTCAACAACCCTAAAAAGTATGTTTTCCCAACATGTTTTGAAATAGGCCTTCATTCCTTGAGAAGTTGACCATCTTTGGCTTAAATTTTTTGGACTTTTTATTTTTCTTCTTCCATTTCTTGAATCTGAATCTTTTCTATGCAAATTATATGCCCTTGCAATTCCTAAATTCTCAATCCAATTAATTAGATTAGGATCTTTGTTACTTAAAAGCCGGGTTATGGGTAATTGTATGTATTGGCCTACTAACTAACCATTTTATACTGATGGGAATCTTAAGGCACTACTGTATTTAATTATTTATTCAGAAAAAGATGTTCCCTGTGGGTGACACAGTTGCAAGGTAAATATCTCCACTCAAACTCTTTCCTCTCCCTCCCCTTCCTTTTCTTCTTCTTTCTCATGGCTATGGAAAGGCATTCTGAAATCTTATTCTTTCATTTCCAAATGTGCCTGCAACCTAATCCATAGCTCCTCCTCTCTCCCAATATGGAGCTCTCCTTAGATTCCTACCATTAACTCTTTTTCCCCCACTCCTTCCCCATTACTTTAGCAGCCTCACCCCAATATGTTAATCTCTGATTTGTTCATTTTCAATCCTTCTTTGCCAACTGCTTCTTGGAATATGCCTCTGCTAAAATATCTTTTTGACTCTGCTACCATCAGTGAGATTCTTAAGATTAAATTTTCCTCTCTCCCTAAGGATAAGCTCACTGGACTCCTGCTGCAAACGGCATGTTTTCCACAAAATCTGCTCATAAGCTTATAAGTAGTTAGAGAATTGTTCCCACTAATTTTCCTCTTTCTCCTTCTCAATGGAAGCTTTTATGGAAATTGAACTTAAATGACAGATTGAAACTCTTTCTTTGGAAAATTGCTTGGGACATTGTCCCCTCCAAGAGTAGGTTAAATACTATTTTCCCCATCCCTCCTTCCAACTTAGTGTGCCCCTTATGCAATGTAGAAGATGACTCCCTTTCTCACATCTTCTTCAATTGCTTTTTTGCTAGGATAGCTTGGAGATATTCTCACTGGCCTCTTGATTCTCTAAAATGGTCTTCTCTTAGTCTTTCAAATTGGATTAAAGGTATACTAACCCCAAACATCTCGTTTGGTATTCCCATTGCAGACTTACACTTGTTTCAGATTTTTGCAGCCGTAATTTGTGACCTGCTCTGGTTTTCCAGAAACCAAGCTGTTCACAAAGGAGTGATCCCTGATCCATTAAAGCTTGCTACCAACATCAAAAGAGTCTCTACTAAACACTATGCAGCTTGGTCCTCAAAGAAGAAGATGGTAAAGGAGAAATGGATCAAGCCTCTTTCAGGTTTTTGCAAGGTGAACTTTGATACAGCCATCCGAGAAGACTTCTTTGCTCAAGCGACTGTTTGCAGGGATTCAAACGGTGTGATCCTAAAAATTCTCTCCCAAATCAGGCCCTCTTGCAGTCCAGATGTTGGTGAAGCCCTTGCTGCTCAACTAGCAAGTGAGTTGGCAACTTCTTTGAAGCTTGATCATATCATTCTTGAAAGGGACTCATCTGTAGTTATATCAGCATTACTTAATCCAACTTGTGTAATAGATTGGCAGATTGATCTTATTATTAAGGATACTATATCTAGCTTTCCAGCCTACTCTTTGTGGGAGGCTAGAAAAATTAACAGAAGTATTAACTTTTGCGCTCATTATGTGGCATATAGGGCCGCGGCAAGGGTTCTCTCGGGCTGCATTCCCTCCTTAGTCTCCCCCCTTAGCTCCATTCCCATTTGTAGTGGAAAAGATCCACCTTTCCCACCCCTCTCTTTTCCTTAAGATCTATTGTTTCTGTTGGTTTCTATATATGGTTTGTTTACAAAAAAAAAAAAAAACCTAAAAAGGTCAAAATTGATGAATAGGGGCACGTTAAAAGAATACATCCATAAAAATATGTATTTTTTTTTTTTACTTTCTCCCAAATACATCCGTCTAATGGGGACTAAAAGAAAAGAAGAGAAAAGCTATGGGATATATTTGTCATTTGTATGGGACTTAATACAAACATTGATATTTTCATAAGCGTTTTCAAAATTTTTGGGGTTACCATGGACGGACCCTGCAACACGTGTTGGCCCTGTTGGGTAGGTTCGTCCCTGATTGTGGTGTAAATGTGAAAATAGTTTTGATTGTTTTATAAAAACTATTTTCACCTTAATTTCCTTTTCTAACTTCCTTCTTTCATATAATTTGAATGATGTGTTGGTTATAATTATTATTTGAGTGTCATACAAAATGTTATTAAAAAGCATGTTAACATGCTAATTAAGTGAACATTGGAGTTTCATTGTACTGGCAAAGTGTGACTGAATTGATATAAAATGACTCAAAATACTGTTTTAAAATATAGTGCTTTGATGTTTACAAATCTGAAAACAGATAAATGAAAAAATGGTAAGATATTGGAGGAAACTAAATTTTCTCTTCAATATGAAATAAAGAGGGCATTTGGTTTTACAAGAAAGGCTTTTCAACGATAATTACTTTGAAAGCTTGGGATCATTTTTCAACAATGGTCAATTGGGGTGTCTTGATGTCGACCAGTGTGGGAAGCCATCATCAGATGATTTCTTTGAAAACATGGGATCAACAACTACATCAAACAACTCTGCGGTCTTTGCTGTTGACGAGAGCATGTTTCCTCCAACTTGAGGAATGAGGATGTACAAAGCATTGCATTTGCTAACAATGAAGCTGCATCTATTGTTTAGGACATCACCCATATTTCTCCTAATGTGAAGAATGACGCTGGGAAAGGTGATTTGGGTGACATTCCCAAGCTTTCCAACGATGATTTCTTTAGCGACATCGAATCACTATTGAAATTTGATTTTAATCTTTTCAAAAAAAAAAGAAATTCGATTTTAATGCTAGTCACTGGGGATTTCTTGCTGATAACCAATGCAAAAGGCCATTAGATCTTACAGACAGCTCAAAATCCAAATGACAAGTTGATAGGGGTCTCAATCATATGGGTAGGCACCTTCCGGAGTTACTTAATGTAGTAGTATAAGAAGGATGATAGGTCTGAATCATGTCAATTTTGTTTGACATGCTGATTTTTGTAGTTGATTCTTTATATGTTAATTTATTTTTTTTCCATGTAAGTGATTCTTATAGATTTTAGATTGGGGATTTGGGGTATATAAATTTACACGTTGTAAATGAATGACCTTTATGGGTCGGGATAGTAAACAAAGTTTTAGTTGTGTATTTTTCTTATTGCTTGTCTTGTGTACGACTCACTTTGTTCAAGAATGATCCATTTCTCTCTTTTCTTCTTGCATTGTTCATGTTTTGGGCTTGAAGTTTAATGCTCTGTAAGAAGAAAAAGGAAAAACTTGTGTGGTACTGTATTCCTTTTTTTGTTATGAATATATAGGTTGGGGGTTATCTCAATTGGCGTTATGCATTATGGGTGGAGGCAATTTTAATGCTTCCCTTCGCAGTTCTAGGCTTTGCGATGAAGCCTCTTCAATTGAAAGGTGCATGTCTCTTATGTATTTACTTGTGATGCTGCAACCATTTATCTATGTTTATAAACGACTTGTGCATACAGGTTTTGCTCCAGCTGAATCAAACAGAGCACTGGCAGAGGTAGAGACAGCTGCCTCGCAAGGTACTGCAAATTATGATTATAACACAATGGATTATGCAATATTTGTTTATTTTACCTTTCTATTAAATACTTCCTTCACTAGATACAGAACATCGTATTGCTGGATAACATTCCCAGTAAGCCAATGTATATGAAACATGCATCAGCATATAACTTCCAAGTTTTTTATGTGTGTATAGTTGCATAAATGCACGAATTTAGAACTTTATTGATCAAATATGACACCTTAGTTCTTAAGCACAAATTCTAATTAATCAACTTTCCTTAACAAAATTTCCGCTTGTCTAAATTTCACCTTCTTCATAACAGGATTGCTTTATAGCTAATGAAATGCAGTTTTCTTTTGAAGGCAGTTGCTTGAAGCATTGATTTTGAATAAATTATGGAATCTGAGTTATAGATTTCTAACTAAGGTTCTTAGGAGGGAAAAGGAAGGGTATCATGTAGCAAGATACTCTCTTATACTCCACTTGGGCATCACAACGTGTTACCGCCATAAACTACTTATAGGTTCAAAAAGACAAAAAAATGTGTCGTTTAGAAAGATTTAACATTTGATGTTTTCATGTCATTATTATAGTCTTTGCTTCAGTCCTTTAATAGCTAACATTATTCATTAATATTTTATGTAGTTAATGATAACAGGAATCTACTCTGTTGATTAGCCTCTTATGTGGAGTAGTTGTCCTTATTGGCTGCAATTATTTTATTTGATACTTATCAACAACAACAAAAATTTATTTAGATTCTCAATGCTTAGATACAATTGTTGCAGTTGGTAATGGTGGAGCAGCATCCACGAGAGAAGAGTTCAGGGATAAGAGCTCAAATAAACCCGCCATGTGAGGACCGACATCCTTTAGCTCATAATATGTTATTTTGAATGTGGTTAATATTTCTTTATACTACCTACAAATTGTATATAGTAACTGCCAAAGTATGCAAATATATATTTTCTTTTCATAGATTTTATTTTATGGCAGGGCAACCAAGATTTGGAATCAATTTGCAAGATTTTTGAAAGATATGCAAGTGCTTTTGCTTGAGAATGTGTATGTCATTAACATTCTAGGTATTTTTCTCTCCTACTTTACTACCATCTTGTGCATCTGTAGCTATTTCCATTTAATTCAGCGTGTTATCCTAATAAGTTAATTTGAAGAACTTCATCCTTGGATTTGTGATTTTTATTTTGGGATATTTCGAAAGTAATAATTCAGTTCACATGTTGCTTTCTTCACTCTTAACGTACTCATTCTCTTAAACTCTGAATGACCCTTGGGTTACATAGCATACAACTTCGTTATTGGTGCCTACTCATTATGGGGACCTAAGGCTGGTAAAAATATTTATAATATGGTAAGCTCTTACCTTTTATCTGATATATGCAATTTTAAATTTTTCAGTGCAACCTTTTCAAAACTACCCCTTTCATTTAAGTTCACATGATTTGCATAAATAAGATGCACTTATTTAATGATAACAATGTAACCCCAAGATACGACTTGGTGATCTTGCTGCACCATATGCAATTGGGCATTTTTGCAGAGCAATGCAGATCTGATTTTTGGAGGGATTACAATTGTCTGTGGAATATTGGGTACATTAGTTGGAGGCTTTCTTCTTGGATTTATGAATAACGCCATCTCCAATGCTTTTAAGGTGGGTTCTTTTGAGTTTAGAGGAAAGATTACCTCCCCTGATTCTTTTGGTAGACATTCATGCATTATTTTCTTTATGCTGAGTTGTTGTGCATAAAAGAGCGAGGTGGTCTTTGATTTTGCTCTGTTTCTCTCTCTCTTGCCATTTTTTTTTCTTGTGAAATTTTAGTCTTCATAAAATCACTTTGAGGTGAAAGTTAGCATCAGCCAAGATTTCCTTTGATATGTTACCTAACTAGCTTTAGTTTTTTCTAAGGGAGCCTTTTTTATATCATATACTAGTTATTCTCAAATACTTCCTGATATGTATCCATGACAAACTATCTAAAGAAAATAATTTTTTCAACTTTGGAAAGCATCTCTTTTCGTTTTTGGTACTCTAGGCACATTGGATATTAGTAAAAAAATAAGAACATGATCAAAAAGAATAACCAGCGTATGTAGTCCAAGCATCACAACATCTAGAGACAGCCATTTAGAATATTAGATTGCCATGCTTAAAAGCGGGTGCTAAAATGTGTTCGAGTATAAGAACAAACATCGGGGAACTAGGTATTTGATGAAGCCACAAGTCAGCTTGCTGTTAGGGAGCTTATTAATGTTCCTATTGAATTAATTTGATGGGCTTAAGCTTTTAGTGAATGTTGTGTTGGAGAGCTGTCTAGGGTTCTCACTTCCTGTTTCTATTTGACATAGTTACTGAAACTTTTTAATGAAGAGAAACCTTAAAATGAATTTTTGCCTTCTATATTATATTTCAACATCACAAAACTCCATGGTCCTTTATGATGTGAAACTGAATAAATTGCAGAACTCAATTTTAAATTTAGGAACTAATTAAAGGTAAGGAAGTATTCTCCTGATGAAAGTTGGAAATGAAATAAATCAAGTAGCTATGAAGTTCTGATGGCATAAGCTGGGTCAGAATCTTCAGATATAATATTGAATTTTTGGGAAAGCAGTCGTCATGTATTATGATTTCCAATTTCAAGCATTGGGAAATTTCACTCTCGATCATATCCCTTTCTTCTGGGGAGGGGGGTAGGCCATAAGCTTTGAACAGTTGAGCTTGCTGTGAATTTAATTGGCTTGTCTTGAAATAGAATTCATGTCAGTTCTTTTTCTTCTATGCTTATTATATATAGAAGTTTGGTTTAGTGAAGCTTTGTGGAATTGAGAAAACCTTCAGGAATGGCCTTATACAATTCAAATATTTCTATCTTTGTTTACAATAATCATACCAAAATTATTTCTGCCACTAAATAGCTTAGTTGGAAACTGTTGCAGCTTCTCTCAGTGGAAACATTTTTGGGAACGGTATTTTGCTTCGGTGCCTTTTGTTTCAAGAGCATGTATGTTTTCCTAATTCTTTTTTCGGTTAGTGAACTACTTGTCAAAAATTATACTATATGGAATAATTACATCATACCATATAATTTGCTTAACATGAATGCACTTTGAGGGATTTATAGATTTTTGGAGAAATTACACTTTACCCCCTGAACTATCCACCCATTTGCACTTCTACCTCAAAAGTTTAAAATGTGACACTTAACCCCCCCAAACTTTCAAATTGTGACAATTCGACCACTTTGATTTTTTTTTTTTTTTTCCAAAATGCCCCCATCACATATTTTTAATTTTTTTTAATTTTTTAATTTTTTTTAATTTTTTTATTTTTTTTAAAATGCTGGGGTGGCCGAACCACCCCCCAGCATATTTCTTTTTTTTGGTTTTTTGTTTTGGATTTTTTTTTAAAAATAAAATATGTGATAGGGGCATTTTGGGGAAAAAAAGGTCAAAATGGTCGAATTGCCACAATTTGAAAGTTTGGGGGGGGTCACATTTGAAACTTTGGAGGTAAAAGTGCAAATGTGTGGATAGTTCAGGGGGTAAAGTGTAATTTCCCCTAGATTTTTTCTATGTTAAAATTGTTATGTCTTCCATCATGAATATGACAAGGAGTTTGTTTTTGTTTTATTTTTTCCTCTTGAGAAAATAACTTAATGATGTTTGCCTGGAAGAATTCATTTTGTATGCTACATAAAAGTGTTAAAATAAAAAAGTATGTTTGGTTAGATGATAATTTTCATTATCTATTTGTCTACAAGCTGAAAGTCTTTGTATTGCTAAGAAATTAACAACTCGCAATTTGGAGTACTTACTCTACAGCCTACAGGAACTTTCTATGTTTTCATTTTTAGGGATCTGTAAATTATATCTCTCCATTGTGTTAAACCACG
The DNA here is from genome assembly GCA_006937295.1 of Carpinus fangiana. NCBI lineage: Eukaryota > Viridiplantae > Streptophyta > Magnoliopsida > Fagales > Betulaceae > Carpinus > Carpinus fangiana. The sequence goes on from CM017324.1 coordinate 19,722,819, forward strand.
TATGAGGCCACTATCTAGAAATGAAAACATAGAAAGTTCCTGTAGGCTGTAGAGTAAGTACTCCAAATTGCTAGCCACAGATCTGTGGGTATCTCTATTGTTTCAATTCACATCTTCGGAGATGTTCCTTCCTCACCTCTTGCTGGAGTTCTTGAGGTTTGCCTTCTTTCATCATGTCTTTGGAAATGCTGAACTGGTATTTTGTTGAGACCCTAGGGACTTACTGTTTTCCTTCAGTGGTATCAAGTGTGGATGATACTGATGCCTAATCATATCTTTGAAGTAACTATTTGACCTTAGCCTTTGACTTTCCTCTGACCCTAAAGAAAAAATGGAAATTCAACTACCTCTTGCAGGATAATCCAATAGGTGATGTGGGTTGGAGTTTTAGAGATAAAAAAGAAACATTGAGAACATAAAAACCGCAAAACCTTTAAATCCATCAGAGAAAAGAAAGCAACAATAACAAATAACAATGAAGCCGAAGGTTAATTCTAAAGCAATCGTTTAGAAATATAAAACACGTATGTGTTGCTCTAATATTCCTTTTAAAAATTTAGATTAAATTGTGTTAATTATGTTTATATATCATATATTTTCCTTCAAAGCGTTACGAAATTCCATTTACTCTGTTGTTAAGAATTACTCTCAATTCTTGCACTATGTTCGTTTGCTTGGTTCTTAGATTACTTATATAAAACTCTGAATGCAAAGATGCCCTTTTGTGTTAACGAGAATTTTCCAAACTTCTGTTCTTATTTTTAATACAAACATTCTGTTTTCATTTTTTTTTTTCAATTATACCTAACAAAATTCCATTTACTCTGTTGTTAAGAATTATTTATATTCTTGCACTATGTTTTTTTGTTTGGTTCTTAGAATACTCATATTGTCCAAACACATAAAACTCTGAATGTGAAGATGTCCTTTTGTATTAATGAGAATTTTCCAAACTCTTGTTCTCATTTTTAATAAAAACATTATGTTTTCCTTTTCTTTTTCAAAGACCTATAAAAATTGTTCCCTACAAATACGAAATTCTCTTTAAAACTGTCATTTACAGTTTCCTATAGATTGCCTTTGTGCGGTGCAATTTACTTCTACAGTTAAAAAAAAAAAAAAAAAAAACTACTCAAAGACAAACCGGTCATTCTGGGGTTGAGCTTAATTGTACTCCAAGTAAGTTTTAAATTTTTCTTTAAAAGATTTAGTTCAAATTGTGTTAATTATGTTTATATATCATATATGAAGCATTTTTGGAAAGCATTTTTGTTCTATTTATGCACAACAAGCAAATTAATTCTTGCCTCATTTTGATCTTTAAAACCCTAAATGAGAGAGATTTGCCTTTTTAGAAAATAATATACACATAGAACTAGGAGAACACGCGCACACACACACACACAAAAAAAAAAAAAACTAACATTACCCTAAAATTAGATTTAATGTTATATAGGTTATTGTCATAAGGTGAATATATAATTATGTTATTTAAAACTTTTAAATAAGGTAACATTATTTAAAACCTTTTGGGTTTTGGGTCATGGGTTCGGACTCTTGCCAAACATAGCAAAAACTAACATTACCCTAAAATTAGATTTAATGTTAGGGGTTTGCTAGGGGTTCCTCCTATAGTGTTTTCATGGGTTCTCCTAAATTTACGTAAAACATAATTTAAGAAAATTAAAATTTTAGTACCGTTTTTTTGCCAACAGATTAATTTTTATGAGTTAATATTTATGTTCTAATGATTTAAAACTTGTTTTTTTATTCAAAACTAAAACCTGTGGATAGAAGGTTAACCTTATAGGGATGGTACCATCCAAAATGGATTTGATCATCCTTAATTTAGTGTTAATGCCTCAATTTTGGTGCTAATGCCTCAAATTTGGTGCCAATGCTTCAAATTTGGTACTAATACCTAAAAAAATCGGTGGTGGATGCCACTATAATTTTATTTTTTTCCTAAATTATGTTTTACATAAGTCTGAAAAAATCCAAGAAAACACTTTGGGGAGAACCCCTAACATTTTCCTTAATGTTATATAGGTTATTGTCATAAGGTGAATATATAATTATGTCATTTAAAACTTTTAAATAAGGTAACATTATTTAAAACTTTTTGGGTTTTGGGTCATGGGTCCGGCCTCTTGTCAAACATTGCAAAAACTAACATTACCCTAAAATTAGATTTAATGTTATATAGGATATTGTCATAAGGTGAATATATAATTATGTCATTTAAAACTTTCAAATAAGGTAACATTATTTAAAACTTTTTGGGTTTTAGGTCATGGGTCCGGCCTCTTGCCAAACATGTTTGTTACCTTATCACCCATGACCCAAAACCCAAAAAGTTTTAAATAATATTACCTCATTTAAAAGTTTTAAATGACATAATTATATATTCACCTTATGACAATATCCTATATAACATTAAATCTAATTTTAGGGTAATGTTAGTTTTTGCTATGTTTGGCAAGATCGAGGCCAGACCCATGACCCAAAACCAAAAAAAAATCTTACATTTTTTCTCTCAAAATTAATTCCAATATTCTTATTTGTTACATCAAATCAATCACTTTTTATTACTATTCAAATAAAAAAAATCACTACAAAACAAATTTTTTTACTTTTTTTATACAAAACATTCTTACTTTTTTTCTCATATCAATCAAATTTACTACAGTACCGACCCACTCTATTTTTCAAATCCCTTCCCAAACACAGCCATATATATATAACGAAATTTTGTCCTTCACCTAAAAAGGACAAGCTCCTCTATAATTGATTTATACATCTATACCTAATGAGTGGGAGCATGCATGTTTGAAGTTTGAATATTTGATTAAAGTGAATAAACAACTAGTCATTTTTTATTTTATTTTTTCTAATTGAAAGAGGGAAAAGGTTAAAAGCGAGGATCTTTTCCACTCCAAAAAACTAGTCAATTTGTTTGCTAATGAATGGAGTTTGAATAGTTTTTATTATTATTATAAGTTTGAATAGTTATTAATTTTTTTTTTTTTGACATGTTCGCACAAAAAGGGAGAGCGAAATTCGAACTAGTGACCTTCGCTTCATGAGACATGGTCCCAGCCGATTAAGCTACCTCTTACGGACATGAATAGTTGATTATTCAAAATAGCGACATGTTTGAAAAGTCTACAAAGATGCTCCCCACCAAAGATGCTCTCTTTAAAATATTCAAACAACTTTAGAGTTAGATAGATAATAATATTTTCAAAAAGTGATTTTAAAAGACATATCATTCTTGGAGGGACACCATAATGACAGAAGAGGGAATTGTAGAATTACTCATAATTTCTACATTATTCCATCCATTTTCTCTTATTAGTTGTTTTGGTGAAAAAACAATTATAATCCGTTTTGCAACAAGTTTTCCCCAAGACAAGATTGTCCCCTACTCACAAGCCCTTCAAGTGCCTGCTAAAAGCATCCACCTCCCTTCCTACAGACTAGAAGCAGTATTCCTTCTCCTTTAGGTTTTTTTTTGGTTAAATCTTAACTGTTGATTGTTTTTGTTTTTATTCTATTTATTCCCAACTGTTGATTATTTTAACAGCATGGTGCTGGATCTCAAGGAGACTTTTTTTTTTTTTTTTTTAATTTATATTTTTCTATTTTTTTATTGAGATTATATTGTAAATAGAAAAACTAGTTTAATGTTTTTTAAACTCAAACCGACAGGAAGGAGAAGGGTTTAGGAGGAAGCCGCCATTAGGGTTTTTGCGGTACCAACAAACAACAGGCTGTCTCCGATTCTCTCTCCCTTCGGAACTCTGCAACATGATTACTGGTGGAAAAGGCTATGTATCTTCGCCTCCGGCCTTCTCGAAAGACAACAAGCGCCTCCTCGTTGGTATAGGCAACACTATCTCCATCTTCAACACCTCTACTGGATTACAGGTTAGCCAAAACTATGGCCCTTCAGTTTCCTATCAAACTACGATGCTTACGTCCCTAAGGGGTATCTCAATCGACTATGAACCACGCCTCATGAAACAGAGGTCACCAATTCGAATCTCCCTCCCCTTCCCCTGTGTGGACATGTCAAAAAAAAAAAAAAAAAAAAAAAAACTACGATGGTTACTCTTTTGTACCTGTAGATTAAATCATTGGAGGGTCACACGGCGGCAGTGATGTCGGTGATTGTGGTGCCTAGTAGTAAGATTTGGTGCTACTGCTGGACAACCTCGCTTGATGGGACCATTCGATATTGCGATTTCTCGGTCTCAGAGTTGATGAAGAAGGTAGATATTAAGCTGCCCATTTTATGGTTTCTTGGTTGCTTAAGCCGTTGAGCTTTAACTTTAATGATTGTAAGACTACACAGTGGAGTGTGGTGCGTGAGTGTGTAACTTATCCTATCATAATAGTGTGACAAATGCAAGAAAAGGGAACGTGGATTGGTCTTGATTTGGTGAAGTCACACAGGTGGATTATGTTAAGGATAAAATCCCATCATTCAAGGTGATTAATAAGCTATGATTCAAGCTTGTTAGAATATTATATTTTTGTAATATTATATTCTCGTAATATTCTCAATGTATTACAAAAATATTTGATATCGTATTCATTATTGTAAATATATTGATTTTATGTGATTTTGTAATTATTGTATTTTCTTTCTTTTGAAGCCTTATTCAACTAGAAATAAGTCATTCTATTGTATAGTTTACATCACATCAGAAATACAATGTTTCTTCTCCGCAATTATCTTTCTATTGTCTTTTTCTACATGGTATCAGAGCCACCGTTTTCTTGGTACCTCCTTTAAGCCTCCGTTCCCCGTCCGTACAGTTTTCTTTTTCTGTTTGAGCATTCTTTTTAGTGTTTCTTTTTGTTTTAACAACACACCAAATGCTTGTTGCAACTGTTTTTGTACGTGACGAAAATTGTAGGGGTTGTGTTGCTCAAAATTGAAAATATTGTGAAGAAATGAAGTCTGCCACCGTTGTCACGCTCTGCCACGCGCCAGAGATTCTATCTGCGCATGAATCTCACGCGCCACACTCTCTCCACGCGCTAGTTCCACAACTTGCGCCACACCGGATCCTTGCCCGCTGGTCTATTGTGTTTGCCATGTACCGCGCCACACTGGATTGCTGCCTGCTGGTGCACCGTAGCTTCTATACGCGCGTCACACAAGATTGCTCCTTGAGGCTGTACCTGCACCTACGCCACACCAAATTACTGCCCTCAGGTTTATTTATTTAATATTTTTCCTTTTTCCAATAGAAAAAAGGTCTTCCAATCTTTATAATATTGTCTGTCCCATTGACAATATTTTAGACGGTTCCAATTATATGTTATGGTCTCAAAATATGGAAGTTTTTTTGAGAGGGAGAAAATTATGGCGTTATGTTAGTGGAGAAACTGTTGCACCCACACAAAGAGAAGGAGAATTGGCCGACAAATTTGCTAGTCGATTTGATGATTGGGATAGTGCAAATTATCGGATTATTTATTGGTTTATCAACACTTCAGTTCCTTCCATTCGCAGTCTACTTCCAAAGCTTGGAAATGCAAAGGCTACCTGGGAGTTTTTGGCAAAACGATATAATTGCAACTATGATGCCTCACTAAAGTTTCAGATTGAAACTAAACTCTATCAGACATGTCAGGAGCCAGGTCAGTCTATTGCTGATTTTTATTCTCAAACTAATAGTCTTTAGGAGCAATTATCCACTACAGATCCTCAATTGAAGTATCCTGAAGATGTTGAAATATTCGCGAACTATCAGGATCGTCAGAAGTTTATGCATTTCATGATGGCTCTTCGTGTGGATTTTGAATCCACCTGAGCCTCTCTCTTACACCGTACTCCTCTTCCCACATTAGAAGCTGCTGTAGAAGAACTTATGTCTAAAGAGACTCGACGGTCCACTATGCACCTACAATCTCCCGATACGGTTGTCACTGCTACATCTCAAAGTGTTCCTAAATTTACTCTTGGACGGTCCACACCATTGTCATCCTTTAAGAAGTTAATGTGCAACTATTGCAAACAGCCTGGTCACTCTTTGCGAATTGCTACAAGCTCCAAAACAAACGTCAGTCACGGGCTCCTTTCCAACAGACAGCCGCAGTTGTTTCATCCGGTTCCTCTGCACCTGCATCTTACACTGAGAATCCATCTTAAACCTCTACTCTCACTGCATCTGACGTCGAGGTATTAATCCATCAGGTTCTATCTCATTCCTCTACTGCCTTGTCCATCACATCAGGTAAAAATTCATGGTTTATTGACTCTACTTGCTGTAATCATATGACTTCTAATCCTACTTTATTTTCTCATAAGTCTACCCTTTCTCCTAATCCTGCCATTTATACTGCTGATGGTTCTAGGTTACCTGTTAGTCACACTGGGTCTATTTCTTTGCCTAATCTGTCTGTTGATAATACATACCTCGTTCCCCAATTGTCATTAAATCTTCTTTTATTTGGCCAACTTTGTGAACTAGGTTTAAAGTTGACATTTTCTAACAGGGGTGTTGATGTGCAGGATGCACAGACGGGTCAACTAATTGGGACCGGCTGTAAGATTGGACGTCTTTTTTAGCTTTTGTTTCTGCAGACTCCTACTCACTTGTTAGCTGCTGTCACAACATCCAATGCCACTTCCAGCTTATGGCATTCTCATTTGGGTCATGCCTCTCTACCACGTGTCGAACTCCTTTCATCTCAAGGTCATTTAGGATCATTAGATTTAAAATCTTTTGATTGTATTTCTTGTCAACTTGGAAAACAAAAACATTTATCTTTTAATAAGAGTGAGTCTTTGTCTTCTGCACCATTGGATTTGGTTCATTCTGATATTTGGGGCCCTGCCCCTGTTACCACTGAGGGGGGGTCTCGTTATTTTGTTTTTTTTATTGATTATTATTCTCGTTATACTTGGATATATATTACAGCATCTCTCTGAACTCACTCAAGTTTATCAAAATTTTCACCAAATGGTACAAACCCAGTTTTCTCGTACCATCAAAATTTTTCGTTCAGATAATGCTATGGAATATAATGAGAAATCTTTTCAAAATTTTTTAAAACAAAATGGGACCCTCTCTCATTGTTCTTACCCTTACACTTCTCAGCAAAATGGGCGTGCAGAACGCAAACATCGTCATATCTTAGACACTATAAGAGCTCTTCTCATCTCTGCCTCACTTCCTGAACGTTTTTGAGGTGAGGCCGCTCTCATTGCTGTTTACATGACTAATCGTGTCCCTTCCCCAACTATTTACAACCAAACTCCTTATGAGCGTTTGTATGGTAGTACGCCCAACTATTCTTTGCTTCGCGTCTTTGGTTGTATTTGTTTTGTCACTCTTCCTCCACATGAGCGTACCAAACTTGAACCTTGCTCTCGCCTATGTTGCTTCCTTCGTTATGGCATCACTCAAAAAGGTTATTGCTATTATGACCCCATTGCCCGATGCCTTCGAATCTCTCGTCATGTGAAGTTCTAGGAACATAAAATGTTCACCAGTCAAATGCATTTTCCGCCTTCTTCCTCCGCATATTCTCATGTCTTCACTGACCCCTCCATTGTCTTATTTCTTGGATCATCTGCAGATAACTCAAGCTCATTGGACAAACCTTCTATGGCTGCTTCTGATTTGCCTGATTCGACTACGGATCTTCCTGCTGCATCACACACTCCCGAGCCTTCTCATGAACCTCGTCGCTCCGATAGGGTAAGAGCACCACCTGCCCATCTCCATGATTATCATTGTTTTTCTGTTCTTGCTACTCTTCATGAACCTCACTCTTATCGTGAGGCTAATGCAGACCCTCTTTGGCAGATAGCTATGTCTGATGAGTTAGATGCCCTTTCTAAAACCCATACATAGGACTTGGTAGATTTGCCTTCTGGGAAGTTTGCAGTGGGATGTAAGTGGGTTTATAAAATTAAGAATCGTGCAGATGGATCTGTGGAGCGATATAAGGCTCATCTTGTTGCGAAAGGCTTTGCTCAGGAGTATGGTCTTGACTATGAGGAGACTTTTGCTCCTACTGCTAGATTGACATATGTTAGATCCTTACTTGTAGTTGCTGCTATTCGTCATTGGCAGTTATTTCAGATGGATGTTAAAAATGCATTCCTCAATGGTGATCTTACAGAAGAAGTCTATATGCACCCTCCATCTGGATATCACCATCCACCACACAAAGTTTGTAGACTCTGTCGGGCACTTTATGGTCTCAAGCAGGCTCCTCGTACTTGGTTTGCCAAATTTAGTTCTGTGGTTGCTCAACAAGGTTTTGTCTCTAGTTCATATGACTCAGCTCTCTTTCTTCGGACTACTGATGCTGGTACAATTCTTATCCTTCTTTATGTCGATGATATGATTATTACTAGTGATGACATTTCAGGCATTCGCGCTCTTTAATCCTTCCTTAGCCAGAATTTTGAAATGAAAGACTTGGGGACACTCAACTAGTTCCTTGGTCTTAAGGTTACTTAGAGTATCGTTGGTGATTATCTCTCTCAAGCCAAATATGCATCTGATCTACTTTCCCGAGCAAGCTTAATAGACAGTAAAACAACGAGCAGCCCTCTTAAGACCAATGTCAAACTTTTAGCCATGGATGGTGAGCCTTTATCAGATTCTACTCTCTACAGGCAGCTAGTTGGCAGTCTCATCTATCTTACTGTTGCACCATCTGATATTGCCTATGCTGTTCATTTGGTGAGTCAATTTATGAGTGCACCTCGATCTACTCATTATGCTGTCGATCTTCGCATTTTGCGTTATGTCAATGGTACTATGTTTCATGGCCTTCATTTCTCTTCTCATTCATCTCTTGAGCTCCGGGCCTACTCTAATGTTGATTGGGTGGTGATCCTACTGATCGTCGCTCCACCACTGGGTATTGTTTCTTACTTGGAACTTCTTTAATTTCATGGCACAGTAAGAAACAATCTGTTGTTGCTCGATCTAGTATTGAAGCTGAGTATTGTGCTCTTGCTGATACTACATCTGAACTTCTTTGGTTACGATGGCTTTTGTCCGACATGGGTGTTCCTCAATCCATTAGTTCTCCTATTCATTGTGACAATCGGAGTGCCATACAGATTGCTCATAATGATGTTTTCCATGAGCGCACAAAACATATCGAGATTGATTGTCATTTCATCCGACATCATCTTCAGCCTGGTATTTTACATCCTCATTCCGTCACCTCTGCAAATCAATTGGCGGATATTTTTATCAAATCTCATCCATCGGAACGACTCAATGATTTTATCTCCAAACTCAAGTTGGCTTCGCCCCCTAGAGTTTGAGGGGGAGTGTTAAAAATATTATATTTTTGTAATATTATATTCTCGTAATATTCTCAATATATTACGAAAATATTTGATATCGTATTCATTATTGTAAATATGTTGATTTTATGTGATTTTGTAATTATTGTATTTCCTTTCTTTTAAGTTAAAATATATATTAAAATATAAAATAAGAAAGAGAAAGAGAAAGAGAGCGGAAGTGGAAATGGAAAGAGACGTATGGACTACATCTTGTATATTCATTGTATCAAACAATATTACATAACTCTCTTTTATAGAGAGACAATGAGTAGTGACGAAGAAACCCTAAAGTAAACCCTAAACTAAATAAGGCAACATAATATAATAATATCAAGTATTCTAACATCTCCCCTCAAACTCAAGGTAGAATATTCTGGAACCTTGAGTTTGAAATCAGAAACAATGATCATAGCGGTGACTGAAGCTAGGAACAAGCTGTAGATGATAGTGATTGTCAGAAAAGATAGAGGCTGGAAGGGGGGCCAACGACGGCGGCAAGTGGCTGGTGAATACAGGTTCAAAAGGGCCAACAATGGGCCAAAACTCCAACGACGGTCGGAGAATGAAAACTAGCCATCAATCCTGTGAAGGGCCAAACCACATTGTGCCAAGGTTCCAAAGGCTGAAAGTAACGGCTGGAAGAATACCAGAGAACGGAGACAAGCCGCTAAAAGAATCCGGTGAAGAGCCAAACCGCAACTGACAATGAGGTCGGACAACGGAAACTAGCCGTTAAAACAAAAAAACAAAAAAAACAAAAAAAAAAAACCTATGAAGGGCCAAACTGCACTATGTCAAGATTCGCCAATGAAAAAGCCATGGATCACAACAAAATTGGGAGATCGTCAGAAGAGAATGCCATAAAACACCAAAAAAATAATAATAATAACGTCATAAGACTAATGAAAACCACAGAAACAAAATCGTGGCTTTGATACCATGTTAAATATATATTAAAATATAAAATAAAAAAGAGAANTGACATGTTCGCACAAGAAGGGAGAGCGAAATTCGATCTAGTGACCTTCGCTTTATAAGACATGGTCCCAGCCGATTGAGCTACCTCTTACGGACTTGAATAGTTGATTATTCAATATAGCGACATGTTTGAAAAGTCTACAAAGATGCTCCCCACCAAAGATGCTCTCTTTAAAATATTCAAACAACTTTAGAGTTAGATAGATAATAGTATTTTCAAAAAGTGATTTTAAAAGACATATCATTTTTGGAGGGATACCAGAATGACAGAAAAGGGAATTGTAGAATTACTCATAATTTCTACATTATTCCATCCATTTTCTCTTATTAGTTGTTTTGGTGAAAAAACAATTATAATCCGTTTTGCAACAAGTTTTCCCCAAGACAAGATTGTCCCCTACTCACAAGCCATTCAAGTGCCTACTAAAAGCATCCACCTCCCTTCCTACAGACTAGAAGCAGTATTCCTTCTCCTTTAGGTTTTTTTTGGTTAAATCTTAACTGTTGATTGTTTTTGTTTTTATTCTATTTATTCCCAACTGTTGATTATTTTAACAGCATGGTGCTGGATCTCAAGGAGACTTTTTTTTTTTTTTTTTTTTTTAATTTATATTTTTCTATTTTTTTATTGAGATTATATTGTAAATAGAATAACTAGTTTAATGTTTTTTAAACTCAAACCGACAGGAAGGAGAAGGGTTTAGGAGGAAGCCGCCATTAGGGTTTTTGAGGTACCAACAAACAACAGGCTGTGTCTCCGATTCTCTCTCCCTTCGGAACTCTGCAACATGATTACTAGTGGAAAAGGTTATGTATCTTCGCCTCCGGCCTTCTCGAAAGACAACAAGCGCCTCCTCATTGGTACAGGCAACACTATCTCCATCTTCAACACCTCCACTGGATTACAGGTTAGCCAAAACTATGGCCCTTCAGTTTCCTATCAAACTACGATGCTTACGTCCTCAAGGGGTATCTCAATCGACTATGAACCAAACCTCATGAAGCAGAGGTCACCAATTCGAATCTTCCTCCCCTTCCCCTGTGTGGACATGTCAAAAAAAAAAAAAAAACTACGATGCTTACTCTTTTGTACATGTAGATTACATCATTAGAGGGTCACACGGCGGCAGTGATGTCGGTGATTGTGGTGCCTGGTAGTAAGATTTGGTGCTACTGCTGGACGACCTCGCTTGATGGGACCATTCGATATTGCGATTTCTTGGTGTCAGAGTTGATGAAGAAGGTAGATATTAAGCTGCCCATTTTATGGTTGTCTTGGTTGCTTAAGCCGTTGAGCTTTAACTCTAATGATTGTAAGACTACACAGTGGAGTGTGGTACGTGCGTGTGTAACTTATCCTATCAAAATAGTGTGACAAATGCAAGAAAAGGGAACGTGGATTGGTCTTGATTTGGTGAAGTCACACAGGTGGATTATGTTAAGGATAAAATTCCATCATTCAAGGTGATTAATAAGCTATGATTCAAGCTTGTTAGAATATTATATTTTTGTAATATTATATTCTCGTAATATTCTCAATGTATTACGAAAATATTTGATATCGTATTCATTATTGTAAATATGTTGATTTTATGTGATTTTGTAATTATTGTATTTCCTTTCTTTTGAGGCCTTATTCAACTAGAAATAAGTCATTATATTGTACAGTTTACATCACATTAGAAATACAATGTTTCTTCTCCGCAATTATCTTTCTATTGTCTTTTTCTATATGGTATCAGAGCCACCGTTTTCTTGGTGCCTCTTTTAAGCCTCCGTTCCCCATCCGTACAGTTTTCTTTTTCCGTTTGAGCATTCTTTTTAGTGTTTCTTTTTGTTTCAACAACACACCAAACGCTTGTTGCGACTGTTTTTGTACGTGATGGAAATTGTAGGGGTTGTGTTGCTCAAAATCGAAAATATTGTGAAGAAATGAAGTCTGCCACCGTTGTCACGCGCCGCCACGCTCTGCCACGCGCCAGAGATTCTATCTGCGCATGAATCTCACGCGCCACACTCTCTCCATGCGCTAGTTCCACAGCTTGCGCCACACCGGATCCTTGCCCGCTGGTCTATTGTGTTTGCCGTGTACCACGCCACACTGGATTGCTGCCTGCTGGTGCACCGTAGCTTCTATACGCGCGTCACACAGGATTGATCCTTGAGGCTGTACCTGCACCTACGCCACACCAGATTACTGCCCTCAGGTTTATTTATTTAATATTTTTCCTTTTTCCAAAAAAAAAAAAAAAAAGGTCTTCCAATCTTGATAATATTGTCTGTCCCATTGACAATATTTTAGACGGTTCCAATTATATGTTATGGTCTCAAAATATGGAAGTTTTTTTGAGAGGGAGAAAATTATGGTGTTATGTTAGTGGAGAAACTGTTGCACCCACACAAAGAGAAGGAGAATTGGCCGACAAATTTGCTAGTCGATTTGATGATTGGGATAATGCAAATTATCGGATTATTTATTGGTTTATCAACACTTCAGTTCCTTCCATTCACAGTCTACTTCCAAAGCTTGGAAATGCAAAGGCTACCTGGAAGTTTTTGGCAAAACGATATAATTACACCTATGATGCCTCACTAGAGTTTCAGATTGAAACTAAACTCTATCAGACACGTTAGGAGCCAGGTCAGTCTATTGCTGATTTTTATTCTCAAACTAATAGTCTTTGGGACCAATTATCCACTACAGATCCTCAATTGAAGTATCCTGAAGATGTTGAAATATTCGCGAAGTATCAGGATCGTCAGAAGTTTATGCATTTCATGATGGCTCTTCGTGCGGATTTTGAATCCACCCGAGCCTCTCTCTTACACTGTACTCCTCTTCCCACATTAGAAGCTACTGTAGCAGAACTTATGTCTGAAGAGACTCGACGGTCCACTATGCACCTACAATCTCCCGATACGGTTGTCACTGCTACATCTTAAAGTGTTCCTAAATTTACTCTTGGACGGTCCACACCATTGTCATCCTTCAAGAAGTTAATGTGCAACTATTGCAAACAGACTGGTCACTCTTTGCGAATTGCTACAAGCTCCAAAACAAATGTCAGTCACGGGCTCCTTTCCAACAGACAGCCGCAGTTGTGTCATCCGATTCCTCTGCATCTGCATCTTACACTGAGAATCCATCTCAAACCTCAGCTCTCACTGCATCTGACGTCGAGGTATTAATCCATTAGGTTCTATCTCATTCCTCGACTGCCTTGTCCATCACATCAGGTAAAAATTCATGGTTTATTGACTCTACTTGCTGTAATCATATGACTTCTAATCCTACTTTATTTTCTCATAAGTCTACCCTTTCTCCTAATCCTGCCATTTATACTGCTGATGGTTCTAGGTTACCTGTTAGTCACACTGGGTCTATTTCTTTGCCTAATCTGTCTGTTGATAATACATACCTTGTTCCCCAATTGTCATTAAATCTTCTTTTATTTGGCCAACTTTGTGAACTAGGTTTAGAGTTGACATTTTCTAACAGGGGTGTTGATGTGCAAGATCCACAAACAGGTCAACTAATTGGGACCGGCTGTAAGATTGGACGTCTTTTTCAGCTTTCGTTTCTGCAGACTCCTACTCACTTGTTAGCTGTTGTCACAACATCCAATGCCACTTCCAGCTTATGGCATTCTCGTTTGGGTCATGCATCTCTACCACGTGTCCAACTCCTTTCATCTCAAGGTCATTTAGGATCACTAGATTTAAAATCTTTTGATTGTATTTCTTGTCAACTTGGAAAACAAACACATTTATCTTTTAATAAGAGTGAGTCTTTGTCTTCTACACCATTGGATTTGGTTCATTCTGATATTTAAGGCCCTGCCCCTGTTACCACTGAGGGGGGGTCTCGTTATTTTGTTATTTTTATTGATGATTATTCTCGTTATACTTGGACATATTTATTACAGCATCTTTCTGAACTCACTCAAGTTTATCAAAATTTTCACCAAATGGTACAAACCCAGTTTTCTCGTACCATCAAAATTTTTCGTTCAGATAATGCTATGGAATATAATGAGAAATATTTTCAAAAATTTTTGAAACAAAATGGGACCCTCTCTCATCATTCTTACCCTTACACTTCTCAGCAAAATGGGCGTGCAGAACACAAACATCGTCATATCTTAGACACTGTAAGAGCTTTTCTCATCTCTGCCTCACTTTCTGAACGTTTTTGGGGTGAGGCCGCTCTCATTGCTGTTTACATGATTAATCGTGTCCCTTCCCCAACTATTTACAACCAAACTCCTTATGAGCATTTGTATGGTAGTACGCCCAACTATTCTTTGCTTCGCGTCTTTGGTTGTATTTGTTTTATCACTCTTCCTCCACATGAGCGTACCAAACTTGAACCTCACTCTCGCCTATGTTGCTTCCTTCGTTATGGCATCACTCAAAAAGGTTATTGCTATTATGACCCCATTGCCCGATGCCTTCGAATCTCTCGTCATGTGGAGTTCTAGGAACATAAAATGTTCACCAGTCAAATGCATTTTCCGCCTTCTTCCTCCGCATATTCTCATGTCTTCACTGACCCCTCCATTGTCTTATTTCCTGGATCATCTGCAAATAACTCAAGCTCATTGGATGAACCTTCTACGGCTGCTTCTGATTTGCCTGATTCGACTACGGACTTCCTGCTGCATCACACACTCCCGAGCCTTCTCATGAACCTCGTCGCTCCAATAGGGTAAGAGCACCACCTGCCCATCTCCATGATTATCATTGTTTTTCTGTTCTTGCTACTCTTCACGAACCTCACTCTTATCGTAAGGCTAGTGCAGACCCTCTTTGGCAGATAGCTATGTCTGATGAATTAGATGCCCTTTCTAAAACCCATACATAGGACTTGGTAGATTTGCCTTCTGGGAAATTTGCAGTGGGATGTAAGTGGGTTTATAAAATTAAGAATCGTGTAGATGGATCTATGGAGCGATATAAGGCTCGTCTTGTTGCGAAAGGCTTTGCTCAAGAGTATGGTATTGACTATGAGGAGACTTTTGCTCCTGTTGCTAATTGACATCCGTTAGATCCTTACTTGCAGTTGCTGCTATTCGTCATTGGCAGTTATTTCAGATGGATGTTAAAAATGCATTCCTCAATGATGATCTTACAGAAGAAGTCTATATGCACCCTCCATCTGGATATCACCATCCACCACACAAAGTTTGTAGACTCCGTCGGGCACTTTATGGTCGCTTGGTTTGCCAAATTTAGTTATGTGGTTGCTCAACAAGGCTTTGTCTCTAGTTCATATGACTCAGCTCTCTTTCTTTGGACTACTAATGCTGGTACAATTCTTATCCTTCTTTATGTCGATGATATGATTATTACTGGTGATGACATTTCAGGCATTCGCGCTCTTTAATCCTTCCTTAGCCAGAATTTTGAAATGAAAGACTTGGGGACACTCAACTAGTTCCTTGGTCTTGAGGTTACTTCGAGTATCGATGGTTATTATCTCTCTCAAGCCAAATATGCATCTGATCTACTTTCCCGAGCATGCTTAATAGATAGTAAAACAACGAGCAGCCCTCTTAAGACCAATGTCAAACTTTTAGCCATGGATGGTGAGCCTTTATTAGATTCTACTCTCTACAGGCAGCTAGTTGGCAGTCTCATCTATCTTACTGTTGCACGACCTGATATTGCCTATGCTGTTCATTTGGTGAGTCAATTTATGAGTGCACCTTGATCTACTCATTATGTTGTCGATCTTCCATTTTGCGCTATGTCAATGGTACTATGTTTCATGGCCTTCATTTCTCTTCTCATTCATCTCTTGAGCTCCGGGCCTACTCTGATGTTGATTGGGCTGGTGATCCTACTGATCGTCGCTCCACCACTGGGTATTGTTTCTTACTTGGAACTTCTTTAATTTCATGGCGCAATAAGAAACAATCCGTTGTTGCTTGATCTAGTATTGAAGCTGAGTATCGTGCTCTTGCTGATACTACATCTGAACTTCTTTGGTTACGATGGCTTTTGTCCAACATGGGTGTTCCTCAATCCACTAGTTCTCCTATTCATTGTGACAATCGGAGTGCCATACAGATTGCTCATAATGATGTTTTCCATGAGCGCACAAAACATATCGAGATTGATTGTCATTTCATCCGACATCATCTTCAGCTTGGTATTTTACATCTTCATTCCGTCACCTCTGCAAATCAATTGGCGGATATTTTTATCAAATCTCATCCACCGAGACGACTCAATGATTTTATCTCCAAACTCAAGTTGGCTTCGCCCCCTATAGTTTGAGGGGGAGTGTTAGAATATTATATTTTTGTAATATTTTATTCTCGTAATATTCTTAATATATTACGAAAATATTTGATATCGTATTCATTATTGTAAATATGTTGATTTTATGTGATTTTGTAATTATTGTATTTCCTTTCTTTTAAGTTAAAATATATATTAAAATATAAAATAAGAAAGAGAAAGAGAAAGAGAGCGGAAGTGGAAGTGGAAAGAGACGTATGGGCTACATCTTGTATATTCATTGTATCAAACAATATTACATAACTCTCTTTTATAGAGAGACAATGAGTAGTGACCAAGAAACCCTAAAGTAAACCCTAAACTAAATAAGGCAACATAATATAATAATATCAAATATTCTAACATCTCCCCTCAAACTCAAGATAGAATATTCTGGAACCTTAAGTTTGAAATCCGAAACAATGATCATAGCGGTGGCTGAAGCTAGGAACAAGCCGTAGATGGTAGTGATTGTCAGAAAAGATAGAGGCTGAAAGGGCGGCCAACGACGGCGGCAAGTGGCTGGTGAATGCAGGTTCAAAAGGGCCAACAATGGGCCAAAACTCCAACGACGGTTGGACAATGAAAACTAGCCGTCAATCCTGTGAAGGGCCAAACCACATTGTGCCAAGGTTCGAAAGGCTGAAAGTAACGGCTGGAAGAATACCGGAGAACGGAGACAAGCCGCTAAAAGAATCCGGTGAAGAGCCAAACTGCAACTGACAATGAGGCCGGACAACGGAAACTAGCCGTTAAAAAAAAAAAAAAACCCTATGAAGGGCCAAACTGCACTATGTCAAGATTCGCCAATGAAAAAGCCATGGATCACAACAAAATTGGGAGATCGTCAGAAGAGAATGCCATAAAACACCAAAATAATAATAATAATAACGTCATAAGACTAATGAAAACCACAGAAACAAAATCGTGGCTTTGATACCATGTTAAAATATATATTAAAATATAAAATAAAAAAGAGAAAGAGAGCGGAAGCGAAAAGAGACGTATGGGTTACATCTTGTATATTCACTGTATTAAACAATATTACATAACTCTCTTTTATAGAGAGACAATGAGTAGTGACCAAGAAATCCTAAAGTAAACCCTAAACTAAATAAGGCAATATAATATAATAATATCAAATATTCTAACAAAGCTGACCAACAACACACCAACATAGCTCATTCAAGCCCACAACAGATCCCCTTTTCCTATGAAAACAGCACTTCTATCTGTGTTTCGTGCTAATAGAACAGCTCCATGATCTGTGTTTCGTGCTAATAGAACAGCTCCATGTTTTATGCTGACGGACAACTTTGAGAAGTAGCTGAAGTCTCTTCACTTTCTTTCTTTGGACTTACGTGTATCACTCTATGTAAAGAGCTTTCTAAGCTTTCCTTTTGTGTTGCTTTAGTTCTCTAAACTCATTGTAAAAGAGTGTTTTCACTTTATCTATAAATACAAAAGAAGTACTCTGTTATTTGGCAAAGTAACCAAAACAAAGTTTCCTCTCAATATTTTCATATTAGGAGGTCGAAATTGCGTGTGTTACTTAATTTTTCTCATTAAACAATGGATATCCACTTTCATTTTTCTTTACCTTAACTTTTTTTTTCTTTTGTAATGCATGAAGTAAACAGAAATTTCTCACATATATTGGAATTATAGAGCTCGGCTCTTTTATATTAGGTAATCAAATAGAAAAATTTGGTTTACTTTTCTCTTAAAAGAGTTAGGTATGTGTGTATGGAGGACCTGTTTTTTGACAAACTGGATTGCCTGTCATTCCTAGAACCATCATACTTGTCAAATCAATTGGAGATCAAGAACTACTCAATCCATATAGATTTGATAAATCTAATTCTGTATATGAGGAGATATGAATTTTTGGATCCGAATGACAATTGAATTCATTGAGATTTGACATGCATGATCACTATGTAGTGAACATTTGTCCAGTAGGTTTGAAAGAATATAAAAAGATTTATTGGTTGCTGTCAAGCTACCCAAGTTAGGCAGTTGTGTCATGTGATGCAGCCTTTATGTACCTATACATATGTGCTAGCGTCGTTAGTTTGGGGTTTGATTATATTTTTGGAGAAGTTGACTGGTGTAATTTCATATATTTATTTGCCGGAAAGTTTGGTCTATAATTTGTGAAACTTTATTATTTAGAGAGGTCAACAATAAGAACCATATCTCAACCTTACCCACCACTCAAAATGCCTGATCACCATGGTAAGATGGCCTTAACTTTTAAAACTAGGATTAATTTTCATCAGAAAAGCCATAAGTCAAATTCAATTTAAATAATGAGTTCTCTTGAGTAGACCAGAGCTTAACCTAGTAATACCCAAAACCAGGTTTTAAAAGAGTTGCCAAGGTCTCACAAGTTTAAAATGGAGAAGAAAGTTGGGTTATAGAGGAAGCCTGGTTCATTAGGAAGAGAGAATCAGTTGAATTTCCTATTTAAGTAAAGATGTGCTAAATTTACTGTTACTAATTTGTACACATATAAATTAAATTGTGACAGAGAGTGATGGCTAAATATTGTTTTTTGTAGTAAAGAACACTTACTGCTTGCATCAGATCATAAATTTCACTCCTTAAGATTAGCTCCTACTCTTTGCAAACCAGCCTTAAGTTCTTCAAAACTTATTTGACCACTATCATCTTGAACATTTTGTTTAGGCCAGTTATCTCTTCTTTAGATAAGCACTCTACAATGACTTGTAAAGAACAAAGGGGTTGATAAAAAGATGAGTCATTCTATCTAACAGAAAATTCAAACATTTTTTAAGCCTGAACTACAAACTAAATTTGTATCTGAATACACAATTTAATAAAAAAATAAAAAAGTGCAAACCGAGGTACTAAAAAAGTACCTAACCCTTATTTTAATAAAGCATAGGCCAAGAGATTTATTATCTAAGTGCCTAAAATTATTTGAAGAGGAATTGAGCTTAGGAATTAAAAGAGCATTGGATTCAGTCATTTAATTTGTATAGGCTTAAGCAAGAACTTTAGGCTTAAAAGATTTAATCTTATAGTCTTAAGCAGTGATAAGAAAGTATTAGGTCAGTAGGATAAAACCCAAGCCCAAAGCCTTTGGGCCTAGGCTTGGAATAGTTATTCCTATGGAATAGTCATTTCTTGTTTGGTAAGGGTTTATTCCTAAGAATAGTTATTCATGTGGGAATCACTAATATTCTTTTATGCACATAAATAGCTATTCCTCAAGGTTTTCCTAAAAAACTTTTCTTTTTCTTTTTCTTTTTTTTTTTTCTTTTTTTCACAAACTTTTTTTTTTAAAAAAAATATATCATGTGGGTGGCCGGCACCCACATAAGGCCCTAAGGGTCTTGGAGGGCCTCACGGTGGACCATCAAGGCCCTCTAGGGGTGGCGTGGCCACCCCTGATGGGAGGCCACCCCCAATTCTTACCGAAGGTGGCCTCACCACCCCTAGTGCATATTGTCGGTGGCCGGCCACCCAATGGGATGGTCGGCCACCACAAGTTCACCATTTTTTTAAATTTGAGTTTTGAAAAAGTTATAAATCAAATGGACTTTTTAGTAATTTTAGTTCAATTCCAATAATGAAATATGTGTTGCTACCAAACTAAAGAATTTGAATAATAATTTCATTCCAACCTCTTCCATTCATAGTAATACCTATTTATTTTCGTAATTGAATACCCATTTCGCAAACCAAACGGGGCATTAATTAAAAGTAACACATGGTACCTGAGACCAAGCACCCCCCGGGCATTAAAATTGGTACCTGAGACCCAACTTCATTGGACAATACCCACGGGGTCACATGCATTGTGGGGCAGGGCTGATGCTTCGGGCTTGTGTGGGTTGTGTGGGTCGGGTCAGGTATTCTTCTTTCTTCTCCTACGTCTCTCTCTGCTACTATTGCTCATCTCCCTCTTTCTACTTCTTCTTCCTTTTTCTTTCTCTTGGTTTTTCTCTCCTCCTTCTTCTTCCTGTGTCTCTCTGTGACGCCCCGCCCGATGGGAATATCAATTAACCAGTAATTGACCCCACGACGCGCCATCTCAACCATGTCCCTCCGAGACACAACCTTCGGGAAAACACATTTCTCGTCGTAACGAGAAAACTGTAGCGGAAGACTTTACCAAAGTCTACAGGATCAAGAGATAATAAATGAAACATCACACAGCGATACCAGAGATAAGTACTACATCCATAATATTATAAAAGTCACCAAATGTATTGGTCATCAGATCGTCAAATAGATACATTTCAAAAATAAGATACTACAATATTGTTCACAAAAGATCAACAGATCAAAGCCTAGACTTAAGCTTTAACAAAACTAATGAGATCAGAATCTCTATCAAGTCTGCACGGACAGATCCTCCATCCTCCCACATCGTCCTAAGCTAGACTGGATCCATATCCTCAAAAATCACCCGAATCAGATCTTGTGCAATCACCCAAGTAGGCTCCGACGGCATCCTCATCTAAAGCAGTTAAACCGTACAATTATTCGTAATGATGGGGAAAGACATAAAATAAGGGGGTAAGTCTAAGACTTAGTGATTTTCAACGCAGATAATACCCATGCCAGTTTCAGTAATGAACTCAGGTGTTTAATAAACAAAAGTAGTTCCATCATGACAGTTTAATTATGCGTGATATATATATAATAATGATATATGCATATGATGTAAACAATAGTCATAGTTCAACAGTATGGTCTACCCGAAATATTACCCATTCTCAGCAGGGTTGATGCTATCCCGAGGGACCTATAGTACAATGCCAGTACCCCAGCCATTGCACAACATACCGTACGTAACATTAGTGGCACGATCGGGTCTGACCCCGAGTGACCCACACCAACTAATGACGTTCGTCCTGTAGTGACCGAACCATTGGGAATGGTTACATCAAGGTCACGAAACCAATAGATCAACAACCCTCACATAACGCACACATTTGACCATAAAGCTAACATGTATAGTAAGCCCATGGCTATTACTACCGCACGTACTGGTGTACCATGTCATACGATGCAATTATCTTGTCTGTATTTTACATGCATGTCATTTTACAAGTCCCACTTGGTTAACATGTTCAGCATAACGTTTTTCTCAAAAGACAAAGTTCATGTACAATTCGTACAAAACGTGAGAGTTATAAAATATGCATGTTTGCTTGGTGTGCAGTGCATGAAAAATAACAGTGCGTATTATGTGAGTTAAAACTCACCTGGATAGATGTGCGTCTCTGAAAACTCCAAAAGATCCGGGTTCTCCAAATATGTGGAAACCCTTCTATTAGTCCTAATTCCACTAAAACAATTCTAAAGTAAGGAAAACAGGAGCTACGGGACGGTTGGTGAAAATAGGGTTTTCCTGTCACACAGTGACCATACGTCCAGGCTCGAGAGCGTACGTCCGTCGTGCAACGACAAGCTGTACGTCCGGTCACGATACCGTACGTCCGCTATATGGGTCCTCAGGGAGAACCTCATTTACTCTTCCATTGTCCGTCTATTCTCCAACTCCTAGGGCTACTAGGAACAACCTAAAGCCTTCTAGTCCAGTTAATAACCTCCATGCAACGTAACAACGTTAAGCTAATGAAAACGCTAACCCAAACGGGTCTTAAAGCACAACTAAGCTAACAACCACCACTAAACATAAAACGAGCAGCATAACGACGTAACTAAAAGGTAAAGATTGAACGTCCTTGAAACAAAACCGCAAGAGTTTCACCTCACGAACGTTCTGAAACTCTCAAACGCCACACACACACGCTCAACAAGCACTCACAAACACTTGGAAACACTCTGGTAGCCTGGGAGCGTTCTGAAGTTATGAAAAACACGAAAGGGTAGGGTGTTATTTATAGGCTCAGAAAGCAGGGGACGTCCGGCCAAGGGGCGTACGTCCGATGGTTCTTGCCCAGTGGTTCTATGGCTGCCTCGTATGTCTAGGTATTAACTAGAGGGTATTCAAAAAGTAGCGTACGTCCGGTGATCCCACGTACATCCGCCTGTACGATTTGCAGATTGTACGTCTGGTGGTCCCCCCATGTACGTCTGTACTATAGACAATAGCGTACGTCTGCCAGACCTAGCGTACGTCCACCCAAAAGTCCAAATTACCCTTTTGGCGTCCTTAGTGACCCAAAGCCCAAATTAATCCCCCCAACGAAGCTACGTATGCCTAGTTAAGAATTTAGGTCACTACATTCTCCCCTCCTTATAAGAATTTCATCCTCAAAATTCTGAGACAAATACCCAAAGAACAACACTTAATGAGGAGTAGAATGTTACCTTTCGTCCGTAGAGTATTCTTCACCATGCTTAGTATGTTCCTGGACTATCTCATCCCATCCGTTAAACGGTACATCATCCTCTTCAAACAGTTACGGAAAATCGCACCGTAAGTCGTCAAGTGCATTGTACTCGATGTTATCCACACTATACCAATCCTCGTCAATCTCTACTCCCAAGTCTATCTACTCGCAGAAGGAGTAGTTTCACACGCAGTCTGGGTCAATTGGTATAGGTGTCATAATCCTGAAAAGAAATAATCCTTTCTTAGTCAACTATTTCCTTACCCAAAATGGAAATAGGTATACTGTCCAAGTATAATCTTAAAAGAAAGAGTCATACACAATCATTCAAACAAATGCAGGTAACGACTCCGAATGTCGTGTTCGGCTTCCCACGATGCCTCCTCAACTCCATGGTTACGCCACAGTACCTTGACAATAGGAATCGTCTTGGTACGCAACACCTGCTCCTTCTTATCCTCAATCTTAAGCGGTTCTTCCACGTAAGTTAATCCCTCCTGGATTTCTAACGGCTCATACTCCACAATTACATCGGGGTTAGCAATGTACTTCCTTAACATCGATACGTGGAAAACGTCATGCGTTCCGACCAAATCTGGGGGTAAGGCAATCCTATAAGCCAACTTCCCCACTCTCTGAGTAATTTCGAACGGTCTCACAAACCTTGGGCTAAGCTTTCCCTTCTTCCCAAACCGTATACTCCCCTCATCGGCGATACCTTAAGGAACACATGATCCCCTACTTCTAACTCCAAAGGCCTCCTTCGGTTATCAACATAACTCTTTTGCCGACTCTGAGCAGCACTCATCCGTTCCTTGATGACACACTTTCTCACGAGTGTCCTGAATCAGTTCCAGTCCCAACATCTGTCTCTTACCGACGTTGTCCCAACACAAGGGCGATTGACACCTTCGTCCATAAAGTGCTTCATACGGCGGCATACCAATAGTCACCTGATAACCGTTGTTGTAAGCAAACTCAATCAAAGGCAAGTACTGAACCTAGCTACCTTTGAATTCCAACACACATGCCCGCAACATATCCTCTAAGATCTAGTTCGTCCACTCAGACTGACCGTCTGTCTGAGGATGAAAAGCAGTACTGAACTTTAGCTCCGTCCCCATATCCTTCTGAAGACCTTGCCAGAACCTTGAAGTAAAACAAGAGTCTTTGTTCGAAATGATTACCGATGGTACTCCATGTAAACAGACTACATTCTAAACATATAGTCTGGCCAACTTTTCCATTGGATCCTTAACCTTTAAGGGAATAAAATGAGCACTCTT
Organism: Carpinus fangiana; assembly: GCA_006937295.1. Classification (NCBI taxonomy): domain Eukaryota; kingdom Viridiplantae; phylum Streptophyta; class Magnoliopsida; order Fagales; family Betulaceae; genus Carpinus; species Carpinus fangiana. Next base: position 19,747,043 of record CM017324.1, read on the forward strand.
CATTAAACGATCGACAACAACCCAAATGGAATCTTCTCCAACGAGTGTCTTTGGTAAACCCAAGATAAAGTCCATCGCAATTTTGTCCCACTTTCACTTCGGTATAAGTAACGGCTTAAGCGTCCCTGTCGGTCTCTGATGTTCTGCCTTCACTTGTTGGCAGGTCGAACACTACTCCACAAACTTTGCAATGTCCTTCTTCATATTGTTCCACCAATATGATCCATTCACATCACGGTACATCTTAGTGCCTCCAGGATGTATAGTGTATGGAGAATGATGAGCCTTACTCATTATCTCCTTTCTTAGTTCTCCGATTCCCGGCACACACACTTGCTTGAAATGGGTAAGTAACCTGTCCTCCTTAAGACAAAACTCTTTTGCCTTACCTTCCGCAAGCAATTGCTTGATCTTGGCACACTCAGGATTCTTTAGCTGAGCAACCTTGATTCTTGCAAGCAATTTTGACTGAACCATCAGGTTAGCCAGGTGTATAGGCACACCTTCGCCTACTACTTCCAATCCCATCCCAATAAGTTCCTTAATCAACTGGGGTTGAAAAATTCCAAGGGCAGCAAGCTCCACCGTTGATTTCCTGCTCAACGCGTCTGCCACAACTTTAGCCTTACCAGGATGATAATTGATCTCACAATCATAATCCTTGATCAGCTCTAGCCACCTCATCTGCCTCATGTTTAGTTCCTTCTGAGTGAAGAAATACTTTAAGCTCTTATGGTCCGTGTAGATCTCGCACCGCTTGCCATACAAGTAGTGCCTCTAAATCATAAGAACAAACACAACCGCTGCCAACTCCAGGTAGTATGTATGATAGTTCTACTCGTATGGTTTTAGCTAGCGTGAAGCATAGGCAATAACATTGTCGTTTTACATCAACACGCAACCTAAACCCTTCTTAGAAGTGTCGCTATACACTACGAAATTACCAGATTCCGTAGGTAATGCCAACATTGGAGCAGTCACCAATCGCCTCTTCAGCTCTTGGAAACATCGCTCACATTCCTTCGTCCAAATAAAACGAGCATTCTTCCTAGTCAAAGTAGTGAATGGTTCCGACAGCTTTGAAAAACCTTCGATGAAGCGTCGATAGTAACCAGCGAGTCCTAAGAAACTCCGGACCTCAAACACGCTAGTTGGTCTTGTCCACTCCACCACAGCCTTTACCTTCTCCGGGTCAACTGCTACTCTTTCACCCAAAATCACATGTCTGAGGAAAGACACGCTATCTTGCCAAAACTCGCACTTCTCGAGTTTAGCATAGAGCTTCTCCCTCCTAAGCATCTCCAATGCCTTCCGCAGATGCTCCGCGTGCTCCTCCGACGTCCTTGAGTAGATCAAAATATCGTCAATAAAGACAACGGTGAACTGATCCAAATAGTCATTGAAGACTCTGTTCATCGTGTCCATAAAGACTGCCGATGCATTAGTTAGTCCAAAAGACATAACTAAGAATGCGTAGTGTCCATAACGAGTCCTAAAGGCTGTTTTTGGAATGTCTTCTTCCTTCACCCTTACTTGGTGATAGCCTAAGCGCATATCGACCTTAGAAAACACTCGCGCTCCTTGCAGCTGATCCAACAGGTCATCAATCCTTGGCAAAGGATATCGATTCTTGATCGTCACCTTATTCAGCTCCCAACAGTTAATGCACATCCTCATTGACCCATCCTTCTTCTTAACAAACAACACCGACGCTTCCCACGGTGATATACTAGGGTGAATAAAACCCTTGTCCAAAAGCTCCTGGTGCTGTTCCTTTAGCTCTTTCAATTTCGACAATGCCATCCTATAAGGTGCCTTAGAGATAGGATTAGTGCCTGGCACACACTCAATCCCAAACTCCACCTCCCTCTGTGGTGGTAATCCAGAGTAGTTTGACGAAAAGACATCTGGATACTCACACACCATAGGAATCTCTTCCGGATTCTTCTTTTCTTGCTTCGTTGGAGCAACAACGAATGCCAAAAATGCCTGACCACCTCCGACGATAAGCTTCCTTGCCTGTACGACCGAAATTGTTGGAGGTAAGGACCTCACTCGCGATCCAATGTACGTCACTTTTCCTTCTCCCTATGGTGTAAGAGTCACTCGTTTCAAAGCGCAGCCGATAACAGCCGAATGCTTCACCAACCAATCCATTCTGAGAATAACGTCATAACTAAACATAGGGAGAACAACTAAGTTTGCGGGAAGTACTCTTCCACAAATGCTAACAGGGCATTCGCAAACTACACGCTTACAGACCACAATTTTTCCTACGGGGGTAGTGACAGCTAGACCAGGTTCCAAAGTTCTCACAACAAGTCTAGACAACCTTACAAACACTAACGATACGAAAGAGTGGGTAGCCCCTGAATCAAACAAAACTGAAGCTTCAATTCCAAGTCTAGGGGCGATACCTGTCACTACTTCCGATCCTCCTTCCAGTTCTCCTGGAACAAGCCCGTAAACTTGGGCTGGTGCCAAAGGCTTCTGAGTAACCCCTTTAGTCACACAGTCCTTGCTGAAGTGACCAAACTGGCCGCAACGATAGCAAGTTCCAGTTGCCATCCTGCAGGGTCCCTAGTGTACACGGTTACACTTCTTACACAGCTTCGACGTCTGATTCCTCTGTGACGAAACTAGAGGGTTACCAGAGGTACGTCCTTATGACCTCTAGGGTGGAAAACTCCCCACCGCCATCCTCTTAGCTGGCCCGGCTCCTCCGACAGAAGCATCAATTCCTTGAGTCCTCCTTTTCTGATCCGCGTATTTAGCGGCATTCTCCTTCAGACTTTCCTCATAGATCGACGCCTTATCGACCAACTGATAGAAATCCCGGATGTCGAAACAGCTCATCATAATCTGAATGTGAGAGTTCAGACCTTGTTTGAACTTCTTCGCTTTCTTTTCCTCCGTTGGGATGAGGTACAACCCAAAGCGTGACAACTGCAGAAACTTTGCAGCATACTCAATCACCGACATCCCTCCTTGGACCAAATCCAAAAACCCGCGTGCCTTCGCCTCCTGCACGACTCTAGGAAAGAAGTGCCGATTGAACTCGTGTTTGAAGATCTCCCAAGAAATGGTAGTCTCCGAACCCAAGTCAGCGACAAGCATTACTTTCTTGTCCTGCCACCAGCGCTTAGCCTCTCTCGTCAGCTTATAAGCAGCATAAGCCACCTTCTGCTCATTTGTACACCCAAGGGTAGCTAACAACTCCTCCACGTCGTTCAACCAATTCTCAGCACGAATGTGGTCGCCTATCCCGTCAAAACTCTCAAAGTGATGACTACATAAATCCTTTAGAGAACACCCAGTACCTTCAGCTGGCTGTCTCGCAACCCTATCCCGATCTATGGCCGAAACAAACTGGCCAATCGTGTCCATCACTTGACACCCAGGGAGTGTTGCTTCATCAATGGGAATGTCTACATGCTCAGGGTGAACACCTCCTTCTATAATCTCCATCGCGTTAGGTCCGGTTGCAGAGTTCCTTCTGGGCGGCATTCTCTGCAGCGAAGAGCAGAGTTAGAACCGACTCTACTAGAACCAAGCAAACAAACCTGAAGACTAAGTCCTAATCGCATATCTAGCCTAATCTCTGGTGTGATCATAGCCTAAGTTCTCTTTTCCCTCTATCCTATAGTCTTTCTCAGAGCAAAAGAGCTCTGATACTAATTGTGACGCCCCACCCGATGGGAATATCAATTAACTAGTAATTAACCCCACAGCGCGCCATCCCAGCCATATCCCTCCGAGACACGACCTCCGAGAAAAGCAAGATTCCTTGTAAATGAAATAGCTCCCTCCAGAATGAGCTAGTAAAAATAGGATCTCTGTTTGAAACAATAGTAGTAGGCATACCATGGAGCTTGAGGACATTGGATAAAAAAAGCTGGGCAACCTTAGAGGCTGTGTATGGGTGTGACAAGGGTATAAAACGACCATATTTGGTAAGCCTATCCACAACCACAAGGATGACTGAGTATCCAAGAGAACGAGGCAACCCCTCAATGAAATCCATAGAGATATCCGACCAAACTCGAGATGGAATAGGGAGAGGTTGGAGTAAGCCTGATGGATGCACCGTTTCATGCTTGTTCTCCTGACACACAGCACATTCNTTAACTAGTAATTGACCCCACGGCGCGCCATCCCAGCCATATCCCTCCGAGACACGACCTCCGGGAAAACACTTTTCTCGTTGTAGCGAGAAAACTGCAGCGGAAGACTTTACTAAAGTCTACAAGATCAAGAGATAATAAATGAAACATCACACAGCAATACCAGAGATAAGTACTACATCCATAATATTATAAAAGTCACCAAATGTATTAGTCATCAGACCGTCAAATAGATACATTCCCAAAATAAGATACTACAATATTGTTCACAAAAGACCAACAGATCAAAGCCTAAACTTAAGCTTTAACAAAGCTAATGAGATCAGAATCTCTATCAAGCCTGCATGGGCAGATCCTCCATCCTTCCACATTGTCCTAAGCCAGACCAGATCCATATCCTCAAAAATCACCCGAATCAGATCCTGTGCAATCACCCAAGTAGGCTCCGATGGCATCCTCGTCTAAAGTAGCTAAACCGTACAATTATTCGTAATGATGGGGAAAGGCATAAAATAAAGGGGTAAGTCTAAGACTTAGTGATTTTTAACGCAGATAATACCCATGCTAGTTTTAGTAATGAACTCAGGTGTTTAATAAACAAAAGCAGTTCCATCATGACAATTTAATTATGCGTGATGTATATATAATAATGATATATGCATATGATGTAAACAATAGTCATAGTTCAACAGTATGGTCTACCCGATATATTATCCCTTCTCAGCAGGGTTGATGCTGTCCCGAAAGACCTATAGTACAATGCCAGTGCCCCAGTCATTGCACAACATACCGTACGTAACATTAGTGGCACGATCGGGTCCAACCCTGAGTGGCCCACACCAACTAATGACGTTCGTCCTGTAGTGACCGAACCATTGGAAATGGTTGCATCAAGGTCACGAAACCAATGGATCCACAGCCCTCACATAACGCACACATTTGACCATAAAGCTAACATGTATAGTAAGCCCATGGCCATTACTACTGCACGTACTGGTGTATCATGTCATACGATGCAATTATCTTGTCTGTATTTTACATGCATGTCATTTTACAAGTCTCACTTGGTTAACATGTTCAGTACAACGTTTTTCTCAAAAGACAGAGTTCATGTGCAATTCGTACAAAACGTGAGAGTTGTAAAATATGTATGTTTGCTTGGTACACAAAATAGATGTGCAGTAAATGGAAAATAACAGTGCGCATTATGTGAGTTAAAACTCACCTGGATCGATACGTGTCTCTGAAAACTCCAAAAGATTCGGGTTCTCCAAATATGTGGAAAACCTTCTATTAGTCCTAAGTCCACTAAAACAACTCTAAAGTAATGAAAACATGAGCTACGGGACGATTGGTGAAAATAGGGTTTTTCTGTCACACAGTGACCATACATCTGGGCTCGAGAGCATACGTCCGTCGTGCAACGACAAGCCGTACGTTCGGTCCCGATACCGTATGTCCGCTATATAGGTCCTCAGGGAGAACTTCATTTTCTCTTCCACTGTCCGCCTATTCTCTGACTCCTAGGGCTACTAGGAACAACCTAAAGCCTTCTAGTCCAGTTAATAACCTCCATGTAACGTAACAACGTTAAGCTAACGAAAACGCTAACCCAAATGGGTCTTAAAGCACAACTAAGCTAACAACCACCACTAAACATAAAACGAACAGCATAACGACGTAACTAAAAGCTAAAGATCAAATGTTACATCCTTGAAACAAAACCGCAAGAGTTTCACCTCATAAATGTTTCGAAACTCGCAAATGCCGCACACACACGCTCACCAAACACTCACAAAGAATTGAAAACACTCTGGGAACACTCTGGCAGTCTGGGGGAGTTCTGAAGTTATGAAAAATACGAAAGGGTAGGGTGCTATTTATAGGCTCAGAAAGTAGCGGACATTCGGCCAAGGGGCATACGTCCGGTGGTTCTTGCCCAGCGGTTCTATGGCTGCCTCGTACGTCTAGGCATTGACTATAGGGTATTCAAAAAGTAACGTACGTTCGGTGGTTCCCCCCATGTACGTCCGCACTACAAACAATAGCATACGTTTGCCAGACCTAGCGTATGTCCGCCCAAAAGTCCAAATTACCCTTTTGGCGTCTTTAGTGACCCAAAGCCTAAATTAATCCCCCCAACCAAGCTACTTATGCCTAGTTAAGAATTTGGGTCACTACACTCTCCCTCTCTCTTCTCTCCCTTTTCCCTGCATCTCTCTTCCTCTCTTCTCTTATTGCAAATCCTAGTCTCAAATCCTATATTGTGACAGCATGAGGAAAGAAAGAGTATAAGAGAGATGGAGGCTTTTAGGGTTTTTTTTTTGGTTGGGTTTGCGGGGAATTTTAAAATATCTTACTTGCAACCTACGTCAACCCCTCACGGGTAGTTAAAATTTCAACCCAAATTTGCAAATTTTACAATAGATCTGGTTTTTACTGGGTGGGGTGGGTGGGTCGGGTTAAGCGGGTTTGTCCACTCTTAATTTTGACACAACTCGCAAATTTGATATGAAGTTACCGAATTTGAGTTTACCATAAACAAGTTTGGGTCATAAATGGGTATAACCCTTTTTTTTTTGTCAGGTCAACCCGCTTGACCCACGAGTGACCCGCCACACCCGTTTAAAAATGAAAAAGAAAAAGAAAAAAAAGATGTAAACCTAAGTTCACTTCATACATGCACACACCGGCCTTCTTTCTCCCTGTCTTCTCTAGCACCACTACCTTTTCTCCCTCTTTTCTCTTCACTTTTCAGTGCCTACACACCGTCACCAGTACACTCTCCAATGATTCTGTGACTCATAGCGTAGCACAGCTTGCACAACACAACTCTCTCTCTTTCTCTCTCTGAGTCTCCGTCTCTCCAAGGCCGGCCCAATGGCTAGGCCATTTAGGCCATCGCCTTGGGCCCCCAATTAATAAAGTCCAATTTTTTTTTTAATAAGGCCCAACAAAAATTTTAATAAGGCCTTAAAATTTTTTTAACTTAAAGCCCAATATTTTTCAAATAAGGCCAAAAAAAATTTCCCATAAAAATTAAAGGCCTTTAAAATAAGGCCCAATATAATAAGCCCATTGTAAAATTAGACCAATTAACCAAAAAAAAAAAAAACCAAATAAGCCCTTTGCTCTCACTCTCTCTCTCTCTCTCTCCTTCCTCTTCTTCCTTTTTTTCTCTTTTTTTCTTCCTCTCCTCCTCCGCGGTACATCCTACCAATTTTCAAACATGTTTTATTGTTCTATTGTTGTAATTTATTTTATTATAATCTGAATTTTTTTTTTTATAAATCATATTTTTTTTATTTGTTAATATTTTTAATCAAGCATGTATACTAGAAAATATGCATCTAGATATGAAATACTTAAAAGAAGAGAAAAATAGAAAAACTGATTGAATCTCAAATAGGGCTTTAAATAAATGGAAAAACCTTGAATCCGGTCATGCTGTAAAAGAAGGCTTTTACAGCATCCAATAGGGTACTACCACATATGCAAGATACAAACTAATAGAATAGTAACAATTCACTTGATTTTGAACCCTTTTTCTCCTACACTTATTCAAACCCTTTTTTCCCTTACCTTTTTCTCATGCACTTATTCAACACCGCTGACCTCTGCCCAACACCACCGGCCTCTGCCCAACATTGCTGGTCATTGCCCAACACCGCTGGTCATTGCCCAACACCGCTGGTCATTGCCCAACGTCGTCGGCCACTGCCAAACGCTGCCAGACATCTTCCTCCATTGCCCATTCCGGCCATTGCCCAAAATTGCCGGACGCCTTCCTCCACTGCCCAACCATTACTTTGTATGGTTTATTCCACTGCCCAATTTTTTTTTTTTTTTTTTTTTGTGCAGATTTTTTTTCTTTCCATTAATCTGTTGGTGTTTGCTAGAACTGGTTTTTCTTCTAATTGATATTGATGGAATTGGGTGTGTGTGCATTTGTATAAATTTGCTCATTTTTGTTGTCTTCATCCACTGCCCAACCATTACTTTGTCTAGTTTATTCCACTGCCCAAGATCCTTTTTGCAATTTTTTTTTTCTTTCGATTAATCTATTGGTGTTTTCTAGAATTGGTTTTGCTTCTAATGATATTGATAGAATTGGGTGTGTGTGCATTTGTATAAATTTGCTCATTTTTGTTGTCTTCATCCACTACCCAACCATTACTTTGTCTGGTTTATTCCACTGCCCAAGATCATTTTTTGCAATTTTTTTTTTCTTTCCATTAATTTGTTGGTCTTTGCTAGAATTGGTTTCACTTCTAATTGATATTGATAGAATTGGATGTGTGTGCATTTGTATATCGTTGTTAAAATTGTATATATAATGATTTGTGCTATATTTAAAGTAGGTTTGTGTAAAAATTTGAGGAAAGTCTTTGGGAAAATTTGAAGAATGGATGAAGTTAAGGAGCAAGGTGTAAAGATAATCTCAAGTGATGATTCTTTGCCTATAGAAGACTTGCATGCTGATGATAAGATGATAGAAGATCAAAATGATTTAAACTTGCTTGACAATGATTTGAAGCGGCCCAATTCCAATCTTTCTTTATATAATGGTCATTTGGAACCTTTCCTTGGATTGGAATTTGATGAGGTTGAAGATGCTCGTACATATTATAATGCTTATGCAAGACAAAATGGTTTTAGCATTAGAAAAAATCACACTCGACTATCGAAGGATGGTAAGTCATTGATTGCGGTAGATTATACTTGCTCAAGGGAAGGATTTCATCATAAGCCAAATCAAAAGAAACCAAATATAACTTTGAAGCCCACAGAAACAAGGGTAGGATGTAAAGCAATGATGGGTTTAAAGAAAACAGGGTTAAAATGGACTATATGCAAGTGTGTGGTTAAACATAATCATGAGCTCCTTAGTCCTAAAAATACCCATTTTCTTCGTGGACATAGAGTGGTAACACCTGGCCAAAGAAGTCTTATAGATACACTCAACGAGTCTGGTGTACCTCTAAGGAAGATAATGTCGGTGTTGAGTAAAGAATCCGGTGGTGACCATAATATTGGGTGTATTGCTAAAGATGTTAAAAATTATTTGGGCAATAAAAGAAGTGCTCTTATTGGAAAGGGAGATGCACAAAAAATGAATAATTATTTTCTCGAGAGACAATGCAAAAACCCAAGTTTTCTTTTTTCTCAATTGAAGTCGATGAAAATGGATGTATGGCAAATTGCTTTTGGGCAGATGCTATATCACAAGCTACATACCAATATTTTGGGGATGTTACTTTTGATGCTACTTACTCGACAAATCGTTATAAGATGTCTTTTGTTCCTTTTACTGGAGTTAACCATCATCATCAATCTGTGATGTTTGGATATACTTTGCTCGTAAATGAAACGGCTGAATCTTATACATGGTTGTTGAAAACATGGCTTAAGGCAATGCTTGGACATGCTCCTTCTACAATTATCATAGATGATGACAAGACAATGGGTAAGGCAATTGCAAAGGTACTACCAAATACTACTCATAAATTGTGTTTGTGGCATATTTTACAAAAAGTTCCAGAACATTTGGCTCATATATATAATAAATATCCATCTTTCCAATTGGATTTTAACTATTGTATTCATAACACACTCACAATTGAAGAGTTTGAGATGGAATGGATTGAACTTTTATGCAAGTATGAGTTGGGAGAGAATGATTGGTTGAAAAAACTATATATGTGACGTGAAAAGTGGGTGCCAGCCTACTTGCGAATTTCATTTTGTGCCGGCATGTCTACAACTCAACGGAGTGAGAGTATTAATAAGCTTTTTAAAGATTATGTTCGTGTGAGTACAATGGTGCATGACTTTGTCCATTAATATGATAAAACCTTGAATGCACGTTACCTTAAAGAGAAAGAAAAAGATGTCAAGACAAAAACTTCTAGACCAATTTTGAAAACATGCTACAAGATGGAAGTTGAGGTGGCAAATGTTTACACAAGAAAGTCATTTATGATGTTTCAAGAAGAGCTATTTAACAGTCAAAAATACAATTCATCTAAACATCGAGAAGAAGAAGGTACAAAGACATATAGGTGACCCATCATGGAAGAGAACTCTATTTTATGAAGTTGCACTTGAATTTCTTGAGAAGAAAGCAACTTGTACATGTCACATGTTTGAAATTGTTGGAATACTGTGTAGGCACATTCTTCACGTTTTTTTGAAGAAAAATTTGACGGGCATTCCCCAACATTATGTTTTAGAGAGATGATCGATCAATGCCAAAAGTCGCATTATACATGGCATATCTAGTAATGAAATTGAAGTTGAGACACAAAATTCTTCCACTTTGATGAGAAATAGCTTAAAGTTTAAATTTGATGATGTTGTGGAATTTGGGTCCCATTCGAAAAAAAATATATGAACATCTTAACATTGCCTTACAAAAGCTTCATCATGAGCTTTTGACAATGAATGATGATTGTGATAAAGATATAGAGGATGGCGATGTAGGAAGTGCCGAGAGTCCTATATTACATAGCCAAGTATTGACAAACAATAAATTTATATTGCAAGATCCTATACATGTTCCTTGTAGAGGACGACCCAAAGCTTTGAGACAAAAACATCCGATAGAGAAGCAACCAATGAAGAAAATGACATATAGTATTTGCAATACAGCCAGGCAAGTGAAAAGCAAGTGTCATTCACTTAAGCAAACAAGGTATTCATTCTTTTTATTTTTATGTGAAATACTTTAAAATAAAATATATTTTAACTCACTATTTTTTTCAAAATCTTCTTTTTCAATAGGATGTTGTGAACACAAATTTGACGCAAACTAACTTGAGGTCGATAGATCAACAAAGTTTAGTAAAGGTAAGTACATTATGACTTATCATTATAACAAAGTTTAGTAAGCGTAAGATATCCATTATTTAATTTTTATTGGTTTTTGAATAATTTACAGTGCCCGTTGCTAGCTATGGGGTATTCGTCTCAAGGTCCTAGTGTAGAAAATTATTGTGATGAAGTTGTGATGAGGTCTCAAGGTCACGGCTCAAGATTATTGTGATGAAGTTGTTGTGATTTTTGACTAAATTTTTTTGTTGTGTAAAAGTTGAAATGAGTGGCAATCATTTGGGCAATATACTGATTGGTGTATACAATTCTTTTTGTTAGTGGCTGATAGATCAATTTTTTGGATTGCCCCCACAATCGTTTTTGTTGGAAAAGAATTGATGCAAAAACATGCAATAAGAGTGCATTTGAATGTTTATTGCTTTGATGTTATGCGTGATTTTCTTGAATTTATCAAAACTTACAGTAGTAATATTTACATTCTTCCAGGGTATACTACTAAGTGAAACAGTAGTTTCTGAAATGCAACTCAATTAAGAAAACACAACTACAAATCACAAATAGCCAAGTATTAGCTAAACCAAGTTTTACAAAAGTAACTATCAAAGAATCAACAACAAATGCAATCAGCTGTGTTCCAACTTGGCGTTGTTATTAGCCAAAGTCTCTCACAGGCATTTCATCAAACAAATTACATGCTCTTTCAACTTGGCCGTGTCTTAAAGCACCTCCTAGGCAAACATTTCGAGCTATACAATTCCAAAAAATTCTCATAAATACAATTCCAAAACATTTAAAGGGAATAATCAAATTGGGGCTATAGTGAAAGTTTATCCAAAACATTTTCGCATTGCACTTCGGCTGGTTGGGCGGTGGCCGACGACGTTGGGTTGTGGCCGGCGAGGTTGGGCAATAGACGATGACGTTAGGTAGTGGACGACGACGTTGGGCTGGACGACGACGTTGGTCTGGACAACGACGCTGGGCAGTGACATTGGTGCCCGGCAATGTTTAGGTAATGCCTGGCAGCGTTTGGGCATGGGTTGTGGTCGGCGAGGTTGGGCGGCGACATTGGGCAGTGGATGGCAACATTGGGCAGTAGACGGCGACGTTGGCCTGGTCGACGACGCTGGGCAATGACGTTGGTGGTGGTTGCTTGGCTTTGATCTGGCGGCGGCAGTGACTTTGGTCTTTGGGCAGTGGCTTTGGTATGGATGGGCAGTAACTTTCGTTAGTTTATTTGATTTTTGTAAGGATCCAGTGTTATTGGGTCTATTTGGGTTTGTGTAATTGGATGATGTGGTAGAATTGAATTGGGTGCTATAAAAGCCTCATTTTACAGACCATCCGGACCTAAGGGGCTCCCTAAATAAATTTGTTATTAGCAATAAACAAAATATTAAGGATAATTTAGATGAAAAACTCATAAATGAATAATAAATTCATCAAAAATAATTATATTATTAAAGGATAATGAAAATATTATTGATGTCTCTAACTATATAGTTACAAATATTTATGACCCTAATATAATGCAATTAGCTAATGAATGAACTTAAAAGTCATTAAACAACAATGAACATATTACTAACATGAATAATAATAATAATAATAATAAGAGGTTTTCTCTCTAGGTTTTCTTTGTTTTAGCAACCCCCTCCAGATCGCCGTCACTCCTGGGGGGGAGGGATGGCCTCACCATCCCTCCTCCCCACGTCCTTTTCATACCGGGCTCTAGTCATTTACTTGATGTCCTAGTCCCAGTGCTTCTCCCTTTCCTTTTCCTTTTCCTTTCCCCGACCACCTCCTTGTACTGCGGTCTCTCCACCCCTAGGGTCTAGCGATTAACCTGATGATTTAGCCCCGACCAGGTTCCCATTCGCTACTTTCTTGTTTTCTCCAGCTTTCCTTTCTTTTTCCGGTTGTTTTTGGGGGTCTTTGTGCCCTGTTTGGGTCTTCCGAATTTCGGCATTTCGCAGCCTTCCGCCTGAGGTAAGTCCTTTACGCGCCCCCACCGCGTCATTCTCCCATCGCCACCTTCCTCAGCGATGTTCCAGCTAGATCGTGCCTGAGCCTTCTCCGGTTGATCGTTCTGCTTTTTCTTTTATGTTTTCTTTGGTTTCCTTGTATTTTGTTTCCTTTGTTTTATTTTGTTTTGATTTTCCTTTGTATTTTGTTTTCGTTGGGTTTTCATGTATTTGCTTTAGTATTTCCCTATATTGCTTTTCTATGTTTGTTTCGTGTGTTTTTTAGTTTTTACAATTCTGCCGATCTTCTCCGTGCCTGTTTCACCACTCTCTGTCCACTGCCAGGCCTTTTTTTGCGCCCCCACCACGACGAGCTTCCAACGCGTCCTTCAATGTACGGGATCTGCTTGCACGCGATCGGTGTTTATTTTCCTATATTTTTATTGTTTCTTTGCTTGTAAGAAGTCCTGTCTCGATCTACCTGCTTTTGGGTGTGATGCTTAGTCTAGATCTTTGGGTTGTGGATGTGAGCATTATATTAGCTTTCAAGTCGAGAAGGACAAGTGTTGGCCTGGGGTTCTCAGCCCTCAATGTCAAGGAATAAGTGTTGGCCTGGGGTTCTCAGCCCTCAGTGTCAAAGAATAATTGCTACCTATGAATTAGTTGGTTCTGTCTGATACATATCTGTATTTCATTGGTTGATTAGTCATAGGTTAACGGATCTATTTTGAGAGTTTGAATTGTAATACGTCTTGTTTGACATTGGTATCTTTGTAGTTTAGCTACGTATATTTCAGAGCATGCCCTGTATTGTAAAAACTTTGCTCTTAATTTATGAATGAGACTAAGATGAATTTTTCGAAAAAAATAAAATAAAAATAATAATATAATAGTACTATTTAATTAATATTTAAATATTAAAAAAAATAAGTCCTAACTCCAAAATTTCGCCTAAGGCCCCTAAATACATTGGGCCGGCCCTGCGTCTCTCCTCCGTTATATCACTCTCTTTTGCTTTGATTTTCTTTTTTGATTGATTATTTTGTATGAATAATCACATATGATGAACAAAAGCAAATACCAGCATGTCCCGCCCATTTTTCTTAAGAAAAAAATAGATTCGGATTGATTTTTCAGTTACCCATTTTGGGCGGGTCGGATTGCAGGTTGAGTTTTTATTAGGGGTGTCAAAAAAAATCGGGGAACCGGAACCTGAAACCGGGGAATCGGGGTCCCGGTTTCGGTTCCGGTTTGGAAAAACCAAAAACCGGGTACCCAAGTTCCAGTACCCGGTTTTTGGTACCCGGAAACCGGGGAACCGGGGTCCTGGTTTTGGTTCCGGTTTGGAAAAACCAAAAACCGGGTACCCCGGTTCCGGTACCTGGTTTTTACCAGGTTACCAAGAACCGGGTTAAATATATATTATTTATTTATTGATTTATTTTAGTTAGGGCTTTACATTTTACAATATAGTTTTCCTCTACCCTAATATTGTCATCCTCACGTGTAAAATATATATATATTTTTTTTCTTTCTCTTTTTTAGTCTAGCCGTCGCCCAACTTCTTTCTCTCTGACTCTTTCTTCTCTCTCTGACTCTAGCTTTTTTTTTAGTCAAAGAAGCCATCCCAACAGCAGAGTTAAAAAACAAAATTGAAACATCGGAGAGAAGATTTGGTCAAAGAAGCCATCGCCCAACAACAGATTTTGTCAAACAGACTATTTTTATAGGTGAGGCCCTATAGCCCATTCCTATGAAGAATCTCTGGCCCTATAAATAGTATTTATTTTTGCTACATGCTCTTACACACCTATAAATAGTATTTATAAAATCTGCCCAACAGTAGATTTTGTCAAAAAGCTGTCACCCAACAACAGAGAGAAGCTCTGGCCCTATTTATTTTTATTCCTCTTGCATGTTCATATTCATATCCATATTCATATAAATATTGAATGAAATTTTTATTTAGTAATTATTAAGAACCTACATTCATCAATGATTTTCATGAACCTTTTCCGCTTTCCTTGTCCCCTTTCTCTAGCTGCCCATCAAAGCCACATAGATTTGATAATTTGATATAATGATATTTATGTACTCTGTTTGGCTATGTTCTTAGATGCAGATTGTAATTACTGATAGCATGTTAGTTTGGTGTGATCACTGTGATGCAAATAGTCATAGTGTGCAATTGCAAGGTGACAACTCTGGAATCAATCCAACTTCCTCTACAAATACATTGCAAT
>CM017324.1:19762307-19790658 GCA_006937295.1 Carpinus fangiana
AGCACAAGGAAATTGTAACCCACATAAAATATGAAATACAGCAAAACCAAACAGAAAATACATAAAATACAGGAAAATAACGGAAAGACAACAACAAAAAAAACAACCACACAAAGCTGCTGGACCAGAGGAGGAGTGGCAGATGGAGGATATCATAATCAAGCAAACATATTGCACCCAAGTTGCTAGTGAAGATTACATCGTAAAGAAAACTTTCCAAATATACATTACAAAAGCACAACACATTTGAATGATTAGCATAAAATTGGGGAACGATAACTGGGCCAGCTAAGATACAAGATAAATCCAATCTAATTGGATCAAAAATTTGAAATTTTTATTTATGTAATTAGTACAAAGTGCCAATAGTGAATTCATTCCAAGTACAAACCAAATGATAAGGAGACAGAGACCATTAAGATTTAACGTTAATCTTTGTATTGTTATGGCTATTTATTCTTTTTTTTAAAAAAAAAAAACAAAAAAAACAAAAACAAAAACAAAAAAGAAAAAAGAAGTAATCGAGATATTATTAAAAGTGTAAGACACCTTTACGTATATAAGAAGTATACAAGAGAAGCCATCTAATAAGTAGGTGCAAAAAGAACAAGAAAATTATGATAACTATTGTAGCAAGTTGTGCCAATTTCTCCTCTATTTATGTTTATTGATTTTGAGAAATTTTTCTTATTTGTTGTCAATATGAGTAATACTATTTAGTAAATTACTATATAACTCTCATATAACTAAAATGTCGTGGCAGTCGTATTGTAGTCTATTACATAACATTATTCATATATACATAGAGCCATTTTATTTGCTTCCACTATATATGGATGTTGGGACTTGGGTGTCCATGGGCACATATCTACCTGGTTCCTTTTTTTCCATAGGTCTTCTAAGTTTTTATCATCCATTCTTTCTCTCATCTTCCCTCGCTCCGAATTAATTTTAGATGTAACCATGATATCTCTTTTGCTACTTGCACTCTGTTTTATTCATTTTGGTCTCATATTTTTGTTAGGATCATCTTAAATGCTGAAATGCTGAATCTTATTGTCTTTTGTAGGAGTTATGTATGACAGATAAAATGTTGAGTCCATATATGCTTTTTTACTTGGAGAGGCTTGAGGGAAGTGTCTTCTGGTTTGTGCATAGGGTAGGTTTTATTTATTTATTTACTTATTGAGTACATTGTAAAAGCAATTGGGCTCACTAGGATAGCTCCAATGCCTAAGTCAGTTGATGATTTGAGAGAAGGAAAGCAAGTGGGAAAATAGCTTGAGATTGATTAACCCAAATACCTAGTTGGAGCTTCCCTTTTATAGGCATCAAGGCCCCGTTTGGTTCGTGGATTAGGCCCTTGGATTGGACTAGTGTTAGCTAATCCTTTGTTTGGTAAAATGTATTCCTGGGAGTAGTTTATTCTCATGGGACTACTAATCCTATACACACAGGGTTAGCTAAGCCACTCAAAAATGAGTGGCTTAGCTAATCCTTTCCTGTGGGATTAAAAATATCTTTGTAAAATTGCCTAAAAAATCTTATCCTTCTCACACCTCTCATGATATCCATCTCTCAAAGCAATGTATCTCTCTCCCCTCTCTTCTCTTCGATCTCTATTTTCTTGGTTATTTCATTATCTCTGTGTTTCTTGGGATTTTTTTTTTTTTTTTTTTTTTTTTTTNTTCTCTCCCAAAGCTTTTTTATTCTTTTTCTTTTTTTAAAAAAAAATTGCACACAGTTTTGATTTTCTTCTCTCAGTTTTTTTCCCTCATTCAGACAGAAATCACCAATATAATTGGGTTGGAATTCTAAAGGAATCATTGATATAAAATATGAAATATGGTGATTATGTGATTTTTTTTATATATATATAAATAATTTTAATTTTCTAGCATAATTGCAACAAAAAAAAATCCTACATGACATAATTTTTTTAAAAAAAATTATAATATAGTTGTTTATATTTCAAAGAAAAAAAAAAGGTCCTTAATAATATAAATTATATTCGTATTATAAGGGTATTTTAGGAAATAAGATCACAATACGATTTCATTCACCAACATATTGCATTATACCAAACGAAAGAATATGATTAGGTAGTCTATTTCAGCGTTACAACCAAACAAATGAATAGGAATAGCTGATCTATTCCCAGTGTTAGCTAATCTCAGTGGTAGCTAATCCTTTTTCAATGGACTAGACAATTCGCAAACTAAACGAGATTAGTGTTCCTCAATTCTCTGTCCCACGTTTCCGAGGATCTACTATGTGCAATACTGGAAAAGTGGATCATAGGATTGTGGGCCAACTCTTGATCATGGGATTGTGGAGTTAGTCGATGACTCGGCCACGTTCATACATAACGTGGCTCCCACTTTATTCTCGAGCATGTCTATACGTGGCTTGGTTCAGCATTGGAAGCTTGATCACGTTCTTTGGTGAACGTGGCTTCTCTTACTATAACTTTATTTTCCTGTTTTACCTTCGATAGGCTGGCTTAATATTGGCCTGGACTTTTCACTAATAGGCTTGTATGATGTGAATGATCATTGGAGTCCATGTATTTGTGGTTGATCCATTACCCAACAAATAATATGGGGAAGCTAAACAATTGGGTTGGCTTGCGTATACAATTGTAAGTAATATGGGCAATGTAAACTTGAAACAATGGAGTTAGCCACAGCTTTAATCATTCTTTGGTTGACCAATGGGTATTTGTGTAATATTATATATTTATGACCAATGGTGGATTGAATGTGTGGGGCTTAAAGTCAACGATTTTCTTTTTTCAAATCTTACATGTTTTCTTCTTGAACTAAATGGTAGCAATGGGCTATTTCAAAGGACGAATTATTGTTCTCCTCCACCTCTTTTCAAAGTCAAGCAAGCATGATGTCACCACCTTTGCATTGTGGCTTTCTAACAAGAGTCGGAGATGCTGTTTGTTAAACAACACCAAAATCTTCTACGGCATTGTTCATTCATGAGATACTGTTTATTCTTAAAAAAATTAAAAAAAAAATGATTGATATGAAAAAATAAAAAAGTAGTATTAAAAAATGAAAATTTTTATTTTGTAGTAATTTTTTTATTTGAATAGTAATAAAGAGTAAATGATGTGATTTAAAAAGTAAATGATTTGATTTTTTTTTAAAAATAAAATAAAGTGAATAATGTGGGAGAATGTGAGGAAATTTAGTGTTATTTAACAAATAAGGCCAGAATCATTTGGTATTCACTCTTTTATTTTATATTTTCAAAATAAAAATATTAATAAATAATTCAATTTTTTTATCACATCAAAATATTTTTTTTTACATAAAATAAAATACTTGTCTAAAAAATATTAACAAACAAAGCGGGAGTCAAGAATTTTTGGTTAAGCATGGAAAATACCCTCAGCCATATGTTGGGAGATTAACAAATTCTGAATGCCACTAAGCTTATTTGGTCGTAAACATGTTTTTTTTTTGCTTCGACCAATTCAGTTGCTCCGGTTATCCATTTGCTTATGTTGCAATGCCTTTCTAGCCTTGGCTGTTGTAGTTATTTGCTGATTTTTTATTGCGGTTTTTTTTTTAATAAAGGTTTGACTTCTCCTTACATCTGCTTTCATAAGCAATATTTGGGGTGAAGGTTTTTGTCTTGGCTTTTGGGTCAAATATGATTAGTTTCAGTGTGAAGGTTTTGCTCTTATGGCCGAGAAAATAAAATTTGGGAATATGTATTACTTATGTATTAGATTGAGTCTGTCATATGTTCTATAATTAAAGTTTGGACATGAGTTAGCAGATATTGAAGTCATAGATATGACTTGATTGTAAGATTTTTATATTTGTCTCTATAGCGTTGTAACCTCATAGCCTTAGCTATAATTTATCTAAGTTTTATGACATCTGGTATAAGGGTTTTATATTCTTAATTTTTTTTCAACGAATAAAGATTCTCCTAAAAAAATTTGGTCGTTGACTTTTTTTAATTCTACTTCGTCTTTTTTAATTCAATTTTGTGGTGGACTTTGATAGGAAGAAATGAAGATAATCAAATACTCATAGATTTGCCATATCTGTATGTTTGAAATTGATGTGTCCCTAGCTTGTGAGAAAAACAAGTGTCCACTAGGTTTTGACCATTTCCCCCACCTTCTTTTTTTTCGGTGGGTACATTTAAAAAGGCTTTGTCTTTTGAATTATTAATTTTTATTAATGATTTGTCTAATAGAATATTAATTAAATTTTTTTTATGAGTTTAATCTTTTAAGATAAATAATAATTTAATAAAAATGAATTTAAACACTGTTTTCATCATTCACTATCAATTATAATTAAATATCCGACCGACTAATTCTTACTTATTTAAAAAAATATTAAAATATTAATTAAATAATTAAATTCCATCGTTTTATTATTTTCTTCAACTTTCGAATTATTTTCTTCAACTTTTAAAAAAAGTTGTGGTTTATCGCTCTCCACCCATCCCAGCTAAGCTTCGTCCCCATTGTGGCCGTCCCTTTCAATTTAAAGCGTGAGAAATAAAATAAGAAAGGTTGACAGAACATAATAAATCTCTACCGAATGATTTGAGAAAGAAATGGGGAATACTAACAAAATACGTTTTGAACCTCCCCCCCCACCCCCAAAAAAAAAAAAAAACAAAAACAAAATTTAATGTTTAATTAAGTTTTATTAATTGTTTATGCATCCGTACATATCTTTAAGACAAGGAAAAAAAAAAAAAAATCCCTTGGATTTTGACTATTATGTCATAGGAATATCCGAATATATAGGAACTAGGTAGGTTTTACCTTTACGAATCAATTTACATATTCTATATGTACTGAGGAACAAGTCAGGTTTTCAAAGCAATTATCTTTAGGTCCTTAATTCAAATTTGTAATCGCAGTTATAAGTATTACAATTTTTATTATAAATTAACATGACAATACATAAATGGTAAAATGATTTAGCAAAAAAATTGATTTATTAATTTAATTAGTTAGTGATCGACTGTTTAACCATACATTATGAGTGAGAAAATGGGCTAAATTCTATATGATCAAATCTATGGGACTTAAAAAATGATGGAAGGGAATTAAAAAAAAATAAAATTCTAAGTAAATAAAAATGAAGTAAAAGAGCCCGTATTCCAAAATAATGAAAATTTTGATTAAATTGGTCCTAGTTACTTTCTGAAAATGAGTGAAAAAGAAAAGAGGAAATTCTCTTTTATCAATTATAAATTGTCACATCAATTTACAAGAAAGCTTATAAAAAAACTATAATAACCCAAATATTCTCTCACTCACAAAAAAGAAAAAAAAAAAAAAATCTCTCATTATATATAAAAAAACTATAATAACCAAAATATTCTCTCATTATATATAAGTTGGCGCATGTCACAAAGAAGACACGTACCATGCCATAATATGTTAATAGTTTCTCATATTGGAGTCACCTGGCATTATTAAAAGCATAAGTTAAAAGAAGATGAAGTCATCACATTAACATCTATAAGTATAAGATCAATTAAGAATATATGAAATGTTTTCCAATTTTTCTGTAATGTCGCGTGTTAGGTTGTAACACCCCGATCCTATAAATATTGAAGAAATGATGAAAAGTTTACATAAAGTGAGTGATTTATAAAGATAATCATGAAAACTAAAAGCATGTTTGTGATTGTATTTGAAAAATAAAAATTTTAAGTCAAAAAACAATTTTTGGCAAAAGTTTCATTTTTAAGCATTTGTCAAAAGTACATTTCGGCCATTTTTGAGCCCTTAAAAGTGCTTTCATTTTTTTTTTAACCAAACGGAAACTTTTTTCTCCTAACATGTACTTTCTTTTTTTTTTTTTTTTTCCAAACAGACGTTTGAAGTGTCGAACGTATTTTTAGGCTCATCAAACGCACACTCAAATAGGCCCTAAGTCCCACAATGCTTATTTACTAGTTGAAACTAAGCTTTATAACGAATTTTAGAAAAACTTCAAATTAACGAGTTTTTTTTTTTGTGATAATGTAGTTAACACTTTTCTCTGGATCGTTATAACACCTTCACTAGCTTTGCTTTAAATAGTCCCAAGTGTAATATTGATCAACTTCTTTTTACCAAAATAATAGGCAATAGATGAACTAATTCCTTTTTATTTTTTTATTTTTTTTTTGAAATGAGACTCCAAGCTTATATTAATTAACATCAGTCTTGCTCAACAAGTACAGTTTCCTAGATACATGTGGGACATTCCAGAAACCAAGATTGCTCTAAATTAGAAAGAAAAGAAAATCTGGCTAACAAGTCGGCCGCCTCGTTTCCAGTTCGTCTAACATGTTTTGCCTCCCAAATTTTCCAGCCAAGGTAAGCAGCGTCTTCACCCCCCTTCAATCAGATGTCCGTAACTCCTCAGACACGCTGGCTCGCGACGCAAGGCTTGGATAACTTCTAATGCATCGCCTTCCACCTCAATGTTGCGGAAACCACTTCGTGAACAAAACTCAGCCAACTTCCAGGCGCCATAGGCTTCCGCAGATGCAGGGTCTAAAGAAGCAAATAATACACAACAAAAAGCTGCTACCACATTTCCTCCAGAGTTGCGGACGACAACACCAACACCAATCTTCCCTCCTTCTCGATCAACCGCCACATCCCAATTGGCTTTGACTGAACCCTGCCCCGGAGGCTTCCAGACACCTTCAGTTACGACAATAGCTTTAAACAGGTTATCTCGCCGAGCTTGATCAGCTGAATTAGAAGCTTCTTGTTGATCCTTGGCTCTACGAATTACAACCGAGGGGGCCAGGAATTCTCCACCAAAAACCACATCATTGCGCCTAAGCCAGATAAGCCTAGCAGTAATAGCAATAAACTGTAAGTCTTCCACGTCAAATTTGCCCTGCATCTGTTTGAAGATATTCAAGAAAGAATCCTTTGCAACAACACTCTTTTGAATTCGTGAAGGACATTCCAACCACACATCAGACGCTGCTGGGCAATTCCACAGCACATGGCAAACTGTTTCGGGTTCCTTACAACAGATAGGACACATAGCATCTTCGATCACACCTCGTCTAACCAAATTTGCCTTCGTGGGTAGGACGTTTGCACAAGCCTTCCAGAGAAAAGAATTTAAGACTCGAGGTCCCCTTACCCGCCAGATATCCTTCCAAATCTGATTGGTTGTACCCGTAGCTGAACTACTACCTTCACTGCTCTCTTTAAAGGACTTAGCAAAGTGGTAGGCACTCTTCACACTGAAGTCTCCCTGCCGAGAACCAGCCCACACCATCTGATCACCTTGCTGTCCGGGACAGATGGGCATACTACAGAT
This sequence comes from Carpinus fangiana, assembly GCA_006937295.1. Taxonomy (NCBI): domain Eukaryota; kingdom Viridiplantae; phylum Streptophyta; class Magnoliopsida; order Fagales; family Betulaceae; genus Carpinus; species Carpinus fangiana. The sequence goes on from CM017324.1 coordinate 19,769,639, forward strand.
CATGTCAGCTTCGTCTTTGTTGAAAATACGATAAACCAACTCTTTGTTCCACCATTTACTTTCTTCATCAATCAAAGAGCACACCCTAGCATCCACCCCAAGAATAGTAACCGGTGATTGAACAACATAAGTAGTTGGAGAGGGAAGCCACCTGTCAAGCCAAATTTTAATGGACTTCCCATCGCCTACTCTCCACCTCATTCCTTCTTGTAACAGCCTTCGAGATGCCCAAATGCTCCTCCAGGCATAAGAAGGTCTCCTACCTAATATTGAAGTTTGAAAAGAGCCATCAGGGTAATATTTTTCCTTGAATACTTGGGAGACCAAAGAATCTGAATTGTGTATTAACCGCCACCCTTGTTTAGCTAAGAGAGCAAGATTGAAGCATTCCAAATCACGGAATCCCATACCTCCACTCTCTTTTGCCCTTCCAAGCTTTTCCCAACACATCCAAACCATCTTAGTGTCATTCTCCTTATGTTCCCACCAAAATTTTGACATCATGGAATTGATGTCATGACAAAGAGTTTTAGGTAGGAGAAACACACTCATAGTATAAATTGGGATGGATTGAATAACTGCTTTTAGCATAATTTCTTTCCCGGCCTGGGAGAGAAATTTTTCCTTCCAACCACAAATTCTCTTCCAAATCCTCCCTTTTATATCAGAAAGGCACTCACCTTCGATCTACCAATTAGTGCTGGGAGCCCTAGATACTTCTCATAGCTCTGAGTAGAGGAAACCCCTGCCAAAGATAAAATATAATTCCGTGTATCTACATGTGTATTCCTGCTGAAGAAAATAGAAGTCTTGGACTTGTTTAATTTCTGGCCTGATGCCCTCTCATACCTATCCAGAATTTCTTGGATATGCACCCACTCAGTCATATTGGCTTTACAGAACAACAGGCTATCATCAGCAAAAAACAAATGATTTAGGCGAGTACCTCCCCTGGTAATCGGGAGCCCTGTGATTCTTCTTTCCCTCTCCGCCTTTTGTAACAAAAAATTGAGCCCTTCAGCACATAGTATAAAGAAATAAGGTGAAAGTGGATCTCCCTGCCGCAAGCCCCGAGTAGGTGTGATTTTCCCATAAGGTTGCCCATGAATCACCACTGAATAAGAGACAGTTCTCACACAAGTCATAGTTAATTTAATCCACCTGTCATTAAAACCAATCTTTCACATTATCCCTTCCAAAAAATCCCACTCCACCCTATCATAAGCTTTGCTCATGTCAAGCTTAAGCGCCATATAGCCCTCCCGCCCCTTCATTCTCCCATCCATAGTATGTAGTGCTTCAAAGGCCACTAAAATATTATCCGTAATAAACCTACCAGGTACAAATGCACTCTGGGTAGATGAAATAATAGCAGGTAATACTTTCTTCAAACGGTTAGCTAACACTTTAGCAATTAGTTTATAAATAACATTACAAAGACTAATTGGCCTAAATTCAGTAATTCTGGTCGGATTACTAACTTTTGGAATTAATGCTATATTCGTAGCATTTATCTCCGCATCATAAAACATCACAGTTCAGAAAATCAAGCACTGCATGACATACCTCCCTTTGTACCGTTGGCCATGAATTTTGATAGAAGCACGCCGAAAACCCATCTGGACCCGGGGTGTCACACCCCAAAAAAAAAGGGAAACGCGAACTAAAGAATTGCAAGTAAATAAGAAAAATATATTGAACTAACAAAGCTACATCAGGGCGAAAATAAAGGAGACAGCTATGATAAACCTTTAATATTATAAATATCAGTTATCGCGTAATATAAGTCACCTGAGATTCCCAATACAAAGTTTTCAGCCTAAACAAGGAGGTATATCCAAAAAAACAAAATTGACTTTTAAGGGAGATTACAGCCATCCTATAAGTCGGAGTCCTCCTGTACAAAAAAATTCAACCCATACAGTCTACAAAACAAAAAAAAGACTGCATTGCCAAGGCTTGCTTTTACTATTTACAGAGGAAAAACCCAGGTACTGACGCTTCTATGGGTCAGCAAAACATATCGTCCAGGAGTCCCAATCATATGGCCAAACGAATGGGTCCTGGATCGCTAGTAGGCCCACTGGTAGGCCTGACCTCACCAAAATTACATATAGCGCCATCTGAAAAGATTAAAGGGAAGAGGGGTGAGTTCGACAACTCAGTAAGTAGNGACATGAAAGGCAATGCCACAAGCTCAATCTTTCTCTCTGTTACAAAATTATTTTATGATTTTTTTTTTTTTTCTCTCATAAATTAGTAATTGTAAGGAAAGCCTTCGATTGACAAAAAATAAATCATTTTACACAGAATCTCATTACAGGTGTTTACTTGCACTACCAAAAAAAATAGAACAACAGTATTGAAATATAAGCAAACATAAGTAGACCCTTCTATTTTTTACACGATCTACAAATGAGTTTAGCTAGAGTTTATTTATATATGTCTCAACGAATCGAACCCGATACGTAAGATTAATGTTAGTAATTTTTGATACGACCTATATAATCTTATACTCCTACTTCAAAATGAGATAGAAATAAGATTTTCCTTAATAATTGGAAATAAATTGAGCAAGAGCGAGAAAAGAACTTGGCAAGCGATATATATATATATATTTTTTTGGTTTTAAAATTCAGTCTAACAATCATTTCATTAATGAAAATATCGTTGAACATTCACTATTTTCATTAATGAAATGATTGTTAGAATGACCAAAAAAAAAAAAAACTTTATGTCTTGCCAAGGTTCTTTTTTTTTGGGTCTATGCCCAACTTACTTTCTATTATTAACGATTAATCTCATTTTGTCTAGAAAATTCTTCTTTTGAGTTCCGTTAGAAGAATCTTTCAAAATTCAAATAAGACTCTTGCAATAATATAATATTGATAATACTCCACTATTGAGCTTGCAATAAGGGGTGAACGATGGATGATCAGTTGGAAACTCAACATGTTGAGCAGTTTGTTGATTGGTACCATGATTACGTAAGACCAATGTCATGTTTACCTATTAAAGTACATCTATATTTGCTTCTCATTCCTATTTCCTCACCAAACTAACTTTGCGTCTTCCATTGTACGTAATATACTCACAGATAGATTAATTGGACAATCGACGTAGGAAGAAAATTGGTGACAAACTGATAATGTATTGTAGAAGGCCGAAGGAAACAGCAGTCAAATATAACAGATATGTGGCTAATGGCAAGTTGTTTCACATTATTGTAGTTGATGTTAGAAAGATGGCTCGGAACAATGGCGTGTGCGTACCAACAGTTGATGGCGAAACTTACTACGGGAAGTTAACCCAAATAATTGAAGTGGAGTACTACGACAAGACTAAGTAGGTTATGTCAAGTGTGATTAGGCGGACAACACGAGGGACAAATGTTACAAGATGGACGAGTATGACCTAACGCTTGTCAATTTCAAAAACCTTATTCACTTGGAAGAGCGAATTACGGATGAGTTGTTTGTGCTAAATTCACAAGTTGACCAAGTATTTTACATCAAAGATAAATGAAACCCAGATTGGGCTTGCGCTGTTAGAACTAAACCTACAAATGTATACGACGTTGGTGAAGGTCAAGGGCCTCATAATTGACGTGTCAACTACCACGAGATTAAGCTGCTCCTCTTGAATAGTAACCATGATCTTGATCCGCATGATGATTTAGAATACGTCCGACCCAACTTAGTACCAATCGAAGCGTATGTGATTCCATAAAATTTGAATACACCTTTATGTTTGATGGTTTGTTGTTATATATATCTACATTGATTGGTAATTGTTGTTTATTGTAAACATGAAATTTATTTCTACATTGAGTAACTGGTATATATTTCAATTTTAAACATGTGATTCATTTATATATGTTGGTACATACTTAATTATTGTAAATATTAATTTGGTACGTGATGTATTTCGCATGTTGATATGAGTTACCTGGGGAAGACAAGATGTAACGACCCCGATAGGCAAATGAATTAACTGATAATTAATTTCATGGTTCGTCTCCCAGCCCTATCCCTCACGAGACAAGACTCAAGGATTTCAACCTCTCATAAATGAGAGACCTCAGCGGAAGACTTTGTAAACTATAATAATAGAGAGCAGTAAATAAATAATCATACATTCATATACTAGAATAAACATAATACCTCATAATATAAAATAGGTCACCAAATGTATCGGTCATCAGACCATCATCAAAATAAGGTTACAACCCATAACATAACTATTTTAACAAAAGATCAACAGATCAAATCCTAGACCTGGCAAAACGTGACACAACCTACAAACCCGAAATGAACACGACACGAAGTTATTGGGCTTGGGTTTACCTTAAATGGATTTGGGTCATAAACGGGTTGATAAATGGGTCAACCCATTTATTTATGTTTTTAGTGGGTCAACCCGCTTGACCCGTGGGTAACCCACCAACCTATTAAAAAAAAAAAAAAAGATTAATTAAACCTAAAAGGCCGCACACTCGCACCGTCGCACAGTGGAAGGAAAGAAGAAGTAAAGGCTAAAGGGTTAAGGGACTAAGGGAGCGCAATGATGGAATATTGTTTATGTATTTTGTTATATTTTGCAAAGATGGAATACTATTTCTAACTTTGATTTTGCTATCTCTTTCTTAATATGGTTTTATATTAGCTTAATTGGTAAGTGATTTTGTGTTATGAGTATAATTGATATTGATTAATCTGAGTGATATTATTGAATGTCAATAAAATTAGACTTACACCACTTTTCGGGTCAAACAGGTTGGGTCAAAGCGTGTTAAAAAGGTTACTAGGCTAAATGGGTTGTGTCAACCCGTTTAACCTGTTATTTTTAGCGGGTTGTGTCGGGTTGACACTACTCGACACAACTTGCTAAAGATAACGGGTTAACACGGTAACACGCTAATTTAATCATGTCGTGTTTGGGTGTGAGTTTTTCACCCGTTTAGCAAACGGGTCGTGTACAAGTTAGGGTTAAATAGGTGGCGGGTCATAACAGGTCGTAAATGGGTAGACTCACCAACCCCCCGTTTTGCCAGGTCTATCAAATCCTAAGCTTAAGTAAGGCAAGGAAGATAAGAATCTCCATCATATCTGCTTGGGTGGTTCCTTTGTCATCCCACATGGACTTCAACATAAAATAATAGGGTAAGTCTAAAGACTTAGTGAATGTTAACACATATAATGCACTTGCTAGTTTAGTAATGAAATCTAATTTTTATAAAGTATGCAGCAATTTCATCATGATAGTTTTCCATAGGTGTGATATAGATATATGATATAAAGTGACAGTTATAGTTCAACAGTATGGTCTACTCGAGATATTACCCATTCTCAGTAGGGTTAACACTGTCTCGAGGGACCTGTAATACAATGTCGGTGCCTCGACCATTGTACGCTACCATACATAACACTAGCGGCACGATCGAGTCCAATTTCGGTTGGCTCACACTCCTAATGATGTCCGTCTTGTAGTGATCATCCAATAAGGTTGCACTGGTCACGAAACAACCATTGGATCTAAGGCCTATATAACACACACATTTGACTATAAAGTTAACATATATAATAAGCCCATGGCCATTATCTCGCACTTACTAGTGTACCATATCATACGACACAAATTATCTTGTCCGTATTTTACATGCATGCTTTTACAAATCTCACTTTCATTAACATATTCAGCACAATGTTTTTCACAAAAAGCTAGAATTCATGTGCAACAAATCGTGAGGGATGTAAATATGCATGTTTTGGTACACAAAATAGGCGTGCAGTCATGGAAAATAATAGCGAGCATTATGTGAGTTAAAACTCACATGGGTTGCACAAATTCTCTAAATACTTCTCTAAACGGTTCAGGTTCCCCAAATTTGTGAAAAACCTTCTATTAGTCCTAATTTCACTAAAACAATCCTAGATCATAAAATAAGGAGCTATTGGATGGCTGGCCAAAATAACGTTCCCTAGAATGCTTTTGACTGTACATTTGGACTCGAGGCCATACGTCCACTCCGAAGTTTTGAAGTAGAACCTCATTTTGTCCAAGTGTCCTCCAATCCTCCCAAATCAATTTCTAAGGTTACCAAAAGACTTTTTAAGACTACCTATCTCAAAATAATGTCTCCATCCATACGAAAACACACTTGATCAAGACAAAAATACTAAACCGTCAAGATTAAAGCATAACCTAACTAGAAACTCAAAATTAACAACTAAGCTAGCACTTAAACAACATAACGACATAGAAATTAAAGTTAAACGTAGAGTGTTACCTCCTAGAAGCAACTTCCAAGAACCTCCTCTCCTCCTTCACAAAACTCACAAGAAACACACTCAGACAGGGTCCTAGGAGCCTGGGGGCGTAAATGGGTGCGTTCGAAGGGTGAATGGGGTGGGTATTTATAGGGGAAAGAAAGCTGAGGACACTACCAACTACTCTGAAAACTAGTGGACATCTAGTACTATCGAGGCATACGTCCGGTACTATTTACACAACGGTCCAAAGATTGTAGCATGCATCCAAGTATTACCCCAAGGGTACTCTAAAAGTAGTGTACGTTCATGTGGTCCCCATTATACATCCTTACACTATTTATAGGCGTACGTACAGTGGTCCCCCTGCGTACGTCCTTTACTACAGACAAGACCATACGTCCGGTACATTAGGCGTATGTCCAGTCCACAAGCCTAAAATGCACCTCTAACTGTCCTTAGTGACCAAAAACCCAAATTAATTATCTAATTAAGCTACCTAAGCTTAATTAATTAATTGGGGTCACTACATAATAGCACGGAGGCAACCCACTGTGCGATTAACTACAGGTGCACAGGCGTTGGGATCGTCCGCCTTAGATGATAGTGAGATGCAGGTGGTTGAGGCGTTAATTAGAGAGCAAGAAGGGTATCAACCAATTCCACCTCTTGTGGAAGGGTAGACCTGTATGAGCTAGGACTTTTTCTTCAATATTGAAGATGTTCATGGCTATGTGAGTGAGCTTCATGGAGATTTTTAGCCTACTCCGTACGACTCGGGCACATCCATTCCTATTGTATCTAAACCGATGTCGTTGAACCAACTAGGGTTGTGTTCAGATGGCCAATTTGATTCGTCCGCTACACCAAAGCAGCTATGGATGATAGTGAGACACAGGCCCCGGAGGACTTGGATGATGGGACTAGTGCCATGTAGTACACGCAGCCCAATGACCCTGATCAACAAGTGTTGGGCTTTAACCAGGTCTAGACAATAAGTAAGTATATATGCTAAAAATACTAATATATACGTATATATGTTTTGTAATTAGTATTCAATTCCAACTAACATGTTTGAATCATTAATGTGTTAGGTATCAATCCAAATGAAAGCACCTGTTTTGATGTGTTGACCATCACTGACTCGCACAAGTTGTGGGGGATCCCTGACGGGCAAAGGGTCGTGTTCGAGTATAACCTTGTACACACATTAGTGATATGTGAAATTATACCACATCACTCTTTACTGAATTTAGTTAAGAAAATAGAATAGAGAGAAGTTTATCGTATATATGTTAACTCTTAGAATCTCATAAGTTTATAATATATTTACATACCCAAACATTCAATGAAAGTACCCCTAATATCATATATAGATCAAATCATTGTAAAAGATAGTGTAAAGAAACTCTCTTTCTCTCTTTTAATCTTTTATATAATACAATATTATTATTATTATTATTATATAACGTGCTTTAAACTAATTATCTAACTAGTGTCGATCATATTCAGTGGTACAATAATATATTGAAAAAAAATCTGAATAATATATCTAGTGATAAAGTTAAGTATTCTAATACAGTCGGCAAAAGGAATGATTGGTGATAATTTTTGTTAAGATTGTTTAAAAATATGGGAGAGAGAACCTTTTGAGAAGTGTTTTTTTTAGTTGAAAAAAAAAAAAAATCAAAATTGTTGGGAGATTAAAGCGGTTATAGCTAGAGTTTCTACTAAGAGTACATTAATAAACATAATTGAACACAACTCTAACCCTAAAGCCTAAGCTAATGGGCTAAGGTCAACTTAGGTATATTAAGTACTCTTCTCTTTTATATTTTTTCAATGTGGGACACAATACTCACTAGTGCACTCATAACATTAATTAAGAGATACAACTGTCTCCAAGGGTCATCTCAAGGGATAGCTCAATCGATTGTGTACCACGCCTCATGAAGTGGGGGTAACTATTTCGAATTTTCCCTCCCTCTTCCATTGTGTGAACATGAAAAAAAAAAAAAAAAAAAAAACTGTTCCCAATGAGTAGCTTAATCGGCTATGAACCACGCCTCATGAAACGAAAGTCACTAGTTCGAATCTTCTAATTTTCCTTCCTTTATGTAGACATGTAAAAAATAAAAAATTAAGAAGTACAACTTTTTTTGTAAGGTTGTTTTATCCCTTTCCAAGGGACACCTCCCACAACCTATCACCCGTGGAAGATAATTGAGTATGTGGGGATCGATATACATTATTATAGTGTGATAACCTCACATAAACATTAATTTCCCATTTGAGTACATTATAATAGTGCATAACAAGATTTTTTAATTTGATATGATTGACCCTGGTACCAAAATTTTGCAATACGCGAACTCTCACATGTAAAGCCTACAGATCGGAGTCGGCTCGTGACATGTCCCACTTCCTCACAGGTCATGTCCCACTTCCTCACAGGTCCCTTCACTATGATTAAGAAGGAGATTCTCCCAAAAAGAAAAGGGTTAAATACTAAAAAAAAATTCTTTAGGATCTAAACTCTTTATTTTTTGTTTAGATTTTTATTTTTTATTTTTGTCATAGAAAGTACACGTGGTTTTAATATTTTTTTTTTAAAATTAAAAAATTATTTTTTTAAAAAAAAATTGGGGGTGGCGCCATTTGAGAGCAGAGGGAAAGGGGCTCAGGAAATAGAAAAACATTTACAAAGGGATAATAAGGTGGATTTCTAAGCCCAGTGGCGATAATAATAAGGTGGGGGTGGCCGGGCTAAGCAAATGGCCAAGGAGCCACCCAAAATTTTTAATTTTCTTTTTCTTTTTTTAAAAATATAATTTTTTAATTTAAAAATTTAAATTTTTTTTTTTAAAAAAGTAATTATATAACACGTGACACAATTTGATTGGTACTAACGTCGCATTCCATTAAATTTTGGATAAAATTTTAATGAAAGTATCATTTCTGTCTTTATAAAAATCACATGTACCTCATGTGATAAAAGGGACAAAAAATAGAGAGTTCAAACATAAGGAGTTTTTAGTATTTAACCCAAAAGAAATTATTCAAGATTATTTCTAATACTCTTTTTTTCTATTATTGTTATTCTACTTGAATGTGATCATAGTAATATGAAAGACTACTCAGGAGGAACTTAGACAACGAAAATTGCAAGCACATTTTCAAAACCAACCGAACTATAACTTAATCGCTCATCCCACCAAAACATTGATAAGACTCAATAAAAATAATACAAATACACATAAAAATGTCCATATTCTGGCGTCGAACCCATGCCCTTGCACTAAGGCCATGGGTTCGGGAGGCGAACCTATCCCCTTATAATACTTTGATAATCAATCTTCAACATTTAATAGAGCCAAAAAAATCTTCGACATGCATTAATATTGGACCCACAAATCCTTTTAATGTGGAAAGTTGTGCAGAGGAGCAGATGATTGTATATGATTGAACATTATGAAACATATGTATGGTGATAAAGATGTCAGTCTCGATCAATCAAAACACTTTAAAGTATCATAGATTCATGGTTACACTTCCCAACAAGATATTTTGCACTTCTTTTTTTTTTTTTTGCAATGACCAATTATTCATTCGATTTCTTCTAGAAGCCTTCGGTTTCATAAAGAAAAGTAAAGCAGCATAAATTAGTAAACCGTTTCTCCCCTACCAAAAATTTAGGTATAGTGCTTACTTTTCTTTTCTTAAATTTAGTTAATTACCTAATTTAGGCATAGTTTTTATTTTTATTTTTATAATAGGACAAATCCAGTCTATTAATAAAATGGGTTGGAGGAAACAAAAAAATTGGCTCGGGTTGTTAATATGTTTTGGGAGGATTTTTTGTTTTAAAAGTTTGAAAAGGCGTTATGTCGTAGTATAAATGTGAAAATAGTTTTGTACTTATTCACCTTAATTTCTTTTTCTAACTTCCTTCTTTCATATAATTTGAATGATGTGTTGGTCATAATTATTATGAGATTGTCATACAAAATGTTATCAAAAACCATGTTAACATGTTAATTAAGTGAACATTGGAGTTTCATTGCACCAGCAAAGTGTGATGGAGTTGATATAAAATGACTCAAGATATTGTTTTATAATATATTGATTTGATGTTTACAAATCTGAAAACAGAGGAATGAGAAAAATGATTAAGATATTGGAGGAAACTAATTTTTCTGAAATAAAGAGGGCATTTCCCTTTGTGGCTTAATGAAAAGCAATATAAAGGTTGTTACTCTACATTTCATTTAGCTAATATTGATGTTTATCTTTTTATTGGTTGATGAATACTTTTATTACCTACCTTTTTTTTAACATCAAATAAATGGAGAATATTAAACATGATGATGAATCTATTGGACGTAATCTAAGATTAAGGGATGATGATTTAAAATATTCAAACAACTTTAGAGTTAAATGGATAATAATATTATCATTATCGTTACGATGTTTTGTAGTTATATTTAATTTTTAAGTGATGCTACAATTCAATTTTTTGTCACTCAAAAAATGATGTGGCTCTTAAAATTAGGGTTTGTGATAGATCATTATTGAATTTTAATCAAATAATGATTTTAAAAGTCACATTATTTTTTAAGTAATACAAGAGTGACTTTTAGAATTACTCATAATTTCTAAATTATTCCATCCATTTTCTCTTACTAGTTTGTTTTAGTGTGAAATGTTGTGTAAAAAAAAAAAAAAAATAGGGAAAGACATGTTTTATCTTTGGAAAAAAAAAATGATTATTTTCCACAGTTTGTTTGAACTCTGAAAAGTGTTCAAAAGTTTTTTTTAAAAAAAAGTGTTCAAAAATATATATATATATTTTTTAACGTTTAGTTCATATGAAAAATCACCAAATATTTCTTATATCTCTAATAGCTTATTTGGTATGAGATTAACAAATTGGTCGTTATCAATTAACCTTTGTTCTTTGTTTTGTTTTTGTGTTTTTTTTTTTTTTTTTGTAAGTTTCTTTATTCCCATTTCTTTTCTCATCTTCCAAATAAGTCAAGGCATGAGAATGGCATGAAAGGCAATGCCACAAGCTCAATTTTCTCTCTTTTACAAAATTATTTTATGATTTTTTTTTCTCTCAGAAATTAATACTTGCAAGGAAAGCCTTCGATTGACATGACATAAAATTTATGCTATGTACTCTTCTAGTGTTTTCTTATGTCCGCTTAATTATAATGTGGTCTTTAAAATCACCACTAAATTAAAAATCAATAATGATAATTTCAAATGCAATAGTAATTTTAAAAGTCACATCATAGTTGAGAGGGTACAAGGAGAACATTAGAAGAGCACATAGCATTTTCCTAAAAAAATTTAGAATATATTAATGTGTGTGTGTGTATATATATATATATATATGAATGAGAACAAGTCAGTTTACATGAAATCTAAGCAAATATAAGACCCGTAGACTTTCAACACGATATACAAATTTTACAGGAATTTAATATAAAATTAGCGGATTAGGATTAAAGTATATATATGATGTGTTTAAGTAAATGAGTTTAGTTAAAGTTTATTTATATATGTCTCATGATTTGAACCCGATACGTGACATTAATGCTAGTAATTTTTAACACAACCTATATAATCTTATACTCTTACTTCAAAATGAGATAGAAATAAGATTTTCCTTAATAATAGGAAATAAATTGAGCAAGAGGAAGAAAAAGAACTTGGCAAGCGGTAAGTCTAACAACCATTTCATTAATGAAAACATGATTCAACAATACATTCAACTAATGAAATAATTGTTAAAATGAAAAAAAAAAAAAAAAAAAAAAAATTACTTCTTGCCACGGCTCTTTTTTTTCCTTCTATGCCAACTTATTTTCTTTTTCTTTTTCTTTTTCTTTTTTAACATATCCACACAACAACTTATTTTCTATTATTAACGATTAATCTCATTTTGTCTTGAAAAATCTTCTTTTGAGTTCAGATTCTTTCAAAATTCAAATAAGACTCGCAATAATATAATATTGATAATACTAAAAACTTAAATTAATAAAAAAATAGTATATGTATTTAAATTAATATTTTAACATTTTACGGAAGTCTCGACTCCGCACAACATATAAAAAATAGGAGAAACTTCATTTTGGTCCCTTGAACTTTCAGGTGATTTTATAAACCCCATAAATTTTAAAATCTCTAACTTTGGACCCCTTGAACTTTCAATTGCTCTTAATGTAATCCCTTAATCAGATTTCAATTTTTTTTTTTTTTTACATGTCCACATAAGAAGGGGAAGAAAGATTTGAATTAGCGACCTCCGCTTCATAAGGCATGGTTCTTAACCGAGACTCAATTTTGATATTTGTTAAATTAACATTAATCTCAAAAACTAATAAATTTAATTATTTAAAGTAATATTTTGAGATAATGTGTAAAAACTTATTGTTTTCAGTTTTATCCATAGATTTATTTTTACCTGTTTTTAAGGATATTCGAGAGAAAATCCACAACTGATAGAGAGAGAGTCAGAGAGAGATGAGGCATGCTACCGGGGTTGACAACTCGGCATTGAAATAAAAATAGAATAACAACAACACGTGTGCTAAACCACTTTGCAACTGGTTGTGGAAATAGAGACGTTAGTTCTAAAGAAATTCTACTGCCGGCTTCGATCTGTCTCTCATTTTCCAAAAATATATGTATATTTGTTAGTAGTTTCTTCCAATTCATTCTCTCCTTGAATCTCCCATCAACTTTCAAAATCCATTTGTCACTATCTTCACTGAATCTTTCTTTCCCTTCCAAATACCAACTGAATCTTTCCCATTTCAAACTGCTTCAAAAATCTCTGTTAATTTATTCTGTACTGAATCTTCAATACCCATTTCCTTAAAATCTCAACTTTATTTCAAAATCTTCAATACCCAGTTCCTCAAATTCCTTAAATTTCATTCTCAACTACCCCATCTGGAAATCTCCAAATGGGAGTGAAGCTGATACGGTGGCCGTCGTGGCCACCACTGCCGTCGAAGAAATTCGAAGCAATAATTGTTGTCCGCCGGCTTGAAGGCTTAAGTTTAGCTCAAGATGAGGGAGAGAAGTCACTGATGTGTGAGATCAAATGGAAAGGTCAGAAGGGAGCTTTGAGGTCACTGAGGCGTCCTGGGAAGATACATCTCACCAAAGAAGTAGGCGTTGGAGATGGCGGGGTCGTGGAATGGAACGAAACGTTTCGTAGCGTGTGTAATTTCTCGGGCTATAAGGAGGGTGTGTTTAGTCCATGGGAGGTTTCATTTACAGTGCTCCTCTCTGTGAGTTTGTTATCTTCTTCTTTCTTTTTCTTTTTTTTTCTTGCTTACGTGTCTTCTGTTAGTTCTTGGTGTTTGGATGATTTTGGGATTTTTTTTTCCCTGTTTTTAGAGGTAATTTGACTTTTGATGCTACAGAAATTTTGGATTTTTTGTTGTTGTTGTTGCAAATTCTCTTGTTATCTCTTGTTTATTCATCCTAAACAGAAATCTCTCTGTTTTCGATTGTGATCGTAGATTTATTTTATGTTATTTTTAGTTTGTGGATTATTACCTATTCTTGGTTTGTATTATATTGGAGATACTGTTGTTTTGTGATTCATTAGTTCCCGTAAGAATATGCTTATGTGCGATTTTGGTGCTGCCTTTGTTGTTGATACTTTTTGAATTAAGATTCAAAATGTCCTTATATGGTTTCTGAAGCTACGAATGCTGAAATCTTTGTTGTCAAAGATGCTACTTTCATTCGGATTTGGCTGGATGAATTGATGCTGGCATATTCTCTGCTACAGAATTTGGTCAATTTTGTTGGTTTAGACTTTTCAGTATTGGAGTAAAGGTGCTAATAAACTTGGACATGCTTTCTTCTTCTCTTTTTCCCTTTTTTTTTTCTCACCCGGTTGATACAAGAAAATCTAATCAGTGTTGTGAAATGTTGTGGAGCTTGCACTTTTTATCAATTTAAGAGCCACGTCCAACATTTTATATTGCTTCGGGAGGTTTGTGTTTTGTGTTGATACTAAGATTTGGATTTATTTATCTGCATTTGGATTTGTTCTTTTGAATTTAGGGTATGAATGAAGGGTCCAAAAACAGGGTTCCTGTTGCTGGAACTGCATCATTGAACTTAGCAGAATATGCTTCTGCTGCTGATGGACAAGAGATTCAAATCAATTTTTCTGTCAAAGTTCCTGTTGAGATTACTGACTGTAGTCCCTCACTCTGTGTAAGTGCCTTATATAGTATTTTAGTAGGATTTTTATATGATTTCTCCTATCATTTATCTCTTCTTTCTCTTTATTTGTGTTCTTGTTTTGGAAATTTGTTTATCTCATTTAAGTTTATTCATAATGCAGTTATCTCTCAATTTATTGGAATTAATAACCTCTCAAGTACCTTCAGAGGTAGTTCATAAATCAATAGTGTGCCTTGCACTGTCGCCCTGTTATTCGGAAGCTCACCCAACTGAGAAAAATGAGTTGTCTGCCCTTAAAGCTGGTCTAAAAAAAGTGAAATCCTTTGCAGATTATGTGTCGGTTGGAAGAGCAAAGAAGGCAAGCCGTGAAGGAGAGAGCAGTGATGGCAAGTGCTCTGACAGAAGCTTGGATCCTGAATTCAATTATCCCTTTGACACAGATTCACTTGAAGATGATGATAACGAGGGGCAATCAGAGGATGATTCGAGCATTAGGCAACCGTTCAGTTATGAAACATTGGCCTCTACAAACTATGCCAAAGGATTATCATATTCCAATACAATAAACAATGGTCATGATGAATGCTGGATCTACTACAATAATTGTAAATTCTACAATATTGAGAATTTACATGCATCTCTCTCTGAGCAGATCCTGCAGCCAAATTTGAAGTTTAATATCCTTTCTTGGAAGAAAAGGAAACTAAGCTTCAAGTCTCCTAAACCCAAAGGAGAACCTCTTTTGAAGAAACATTACGGCGAAGAGGGTGGGGATGATATTGATTATGATCGTAGGCAGCTTAGCTCCTCTGATGAGTCTAGTCTTGGGGTATGTATCAAACATTTTCCTTCCTTTTAAATAAAATATTTGTTGTTCAGCTAATGACAATATATTTTCTGGCAGCAGCACAAGACTGAAGAAGGTTTTAACACTGGTGGATTGTCAATATCTGAATTTGGGGATGACAAATTTGCTATAGGTAGTTGGGAGTGTAAGGAAGTAACCAGCCGTGACGGACAATTGAAGCTCCGAACTCAAGTATTTTTTGCTTCAATTGATCAAAGGAACGAACGTGCTGCTGGAGAGAGTGCATGTACAGCTCTGGTTGCAGTTATTGCTAATTGGTTGCATTCCAACCAAGATGAGATGCCCATCAAGTCTGAATTTGACAAGTTGATTAGAGATGGATCGTTAGAATGGAGAAATCTTTGCAAGAACGATGTCTACATAGAGCAATTCCCCGACAAACACTTTGATCTCGAGACTATTCTCCAAGCTAAAATTCGTCCTATTTCTGTTGATCCAGAAAAATCCTTTGTTGGATTCTTCCATCCAGAAGGATTGGAAGAGGGTTGTTTTGACTTTCTTCATGGTGCCATGTCCTTTGACAGTATTTGGGATGAGATCAGCCTTTCTGCGTCAGATTGCCCAAGCAATGGTGAGCCTTTTGTCTACATTATATGTTGGAATGATCACTTCTTTATCCTGAAGGTTGAGGAGAATGCTTACTATATTATTGACACTCTGGGGGAGAGACTCCATGAAGGATGCAACCAGGCATATGCCCTGAAATTTGATAAAGACACAATAATTACAAAATTATTGAATGAGGGTCAAGCATCAGATGACAAACCGGCCAATGCCAGTGATAAGATGCAACCTAAAAGCTGCGAGGAAGCCTCATGTGAGGGGACTCTGGTAGTCCAGTCTAATGAGTCATATGATGAAAACAATGAGAGAGAAAAGATTGTATGTAGAGGGAAGGAATCATGCAAGGAGTATATTAAGAGCTTCTTGGCTGCAATTCCCATACGGGAATTAGAGGCTGATATCAAGAAGGGTCTGATGGCTTCTGCGCCTTTTCCGCATAGGCTACAAATTGAGTTCCATTATACCCAGTTCTTGCAGCCGATGGTTGAATCTCCAATTGCAGAAACAACGGTTGATCCGCTAACAATGACAGTTGTTGCAGCCGATGGTTGAATCTCCAGTTGCAGAAATAACAGTTGATCCGCCAACAATGGCATTGGTAGTTGCACAGGTGACTCGTATAGAGCTCTATAAATTGCAGAAATTGCTATTATGCTAACCATGTATTTTGCCTAGTTTCTTGTGTTGTGTGTTTAGGATAACGAGTTAGAAAAAGAAAAGTCCCATATCTCTTTTTGATTCCCTTTTGTTCTTTCGGTTGGTGCTTTCATTTTTAATTGTAAAGCAAGGAAATGGAAGCATCTTTTTTTAACACGTTTTGGAGTTGTGGCTATTTTTTCTTGTAAATGACTGTTTATTCATACTGCTAATACTTCTATTTAATTAGTTACATTTCCTTGATTTTTGAATTTTGACTCCATGCAAATTTTATAGTACTTATTCAAAGGTATGAGCCCTTTATATAGTGGCAACCATACCCTTTCTGATGTTCTGCTTTTCTTTCTCCAGTCAATAATCACATATCCATGGCCCTTTGTGAATAAAGAGTGGGGAGGGGGGGCGTGGTCACCCTTTAAAGGTGGATACACAAAATGCCTTGAGTTGCCGATGAGGGAAATTTAGCTTGTTTAATATAAATGAATTGGATAAATGATAGTCATCTAGATGCAAGATGTTACCATTCTTCAAAATCTAACATATTATATTTGTTGTTTATGAATAAAAGAAGTTGAATGTCAAATAAAAATTTATTTGAAGTATGGTTATAAATATGATCTCAATTCCTTGACGACGGTGTAAATTATTTTAGTTGTTATCAATCAAGCAGGGCAAGGATTGTAAACAAACGGACCCATTCGTGATCAGGATTGGATTTCGCACAAATAAGCTCAATTCAAACTCGGTTTATTGAATAAATAAGCCAAGTTCACGTATAAAAACATAAATAAATTGAGTTTGAAAGCTAAACTAGGCTTGATTTTTAAACAAGCCGAATTCCCAAAAACTTGGCTCGACTCAACTTTGGTAATGATAGCTAGATATGGCACAAGGATAGAGCACCAGCAGAAACCTATAACAAAGTAAATATTATTTAAGATGCTACATGTTAATGAAGAAGATCATGAAACCCTAAAATTAGATCATGGAGCTGCATGTTAAAGAAGCTCATGAGAACCCGATAGCATCTAGTTCAACATAAACTGTGGGCCACCATTAGCAAGCTAACTGAAAAGGCTTATGCATAGGAGCCTGGCAAGTCATCTGGGACCTTGTAAAATTGAATCAATCAACTAAGCTTTGCTGATGTTATCTTGTGTATAAAATTGCTGTCAACCTAACAAAATCCACACTGAAAATTAGCTCCATCGTCAGAACTGAAGTTACTGCAGGCATATGGGCATGAAGCTTCCTAGATCAACAGTTGCCATGCATGAATCCCAATTTTCTAGCATGAAGAAATTAATTAACATGGAGGCACCATATCAAGCCCGAAAGATGACCATGAACATGCGGTAGTTTAGAGTGTACAAAACCAAAATCATATATAAGAAAATATTTCATGTAGGTGTAAATCAACCAATACCATTCTAGTATTTCTTTTTTTTAAAGACCCTTAAATGATGAAAACTGTTCATCAAAAGAATAAAAAAATAATATAATCCCATGTTAGCATAGCTTCTCCTATGAAGAACGCTTCCTCCGGTGACTGAGTAATGCTACTCTTCACACTTATTTATCACACTCATTCTACACCAGCTGACATGAAGTGTTTTAAGTAGCTTCTCATGTCAGTCACTTTAAAAAAAATAAAACTACTTAAAACACATCATGTGAGCCAGTGTAGAATAAGCATTATAAATAGGTGTGAAAAGTAGCATTACTCCCGGTGAATTTGCATATATTAATCAACCACCTCCAAATAAACAAGCCAAGAGGTAAGCTAGTAGTTAATCACCTCCAGCTAGACAGAGCTGTGAAGCAAGCTTGACTACTCCCCACATGGGTGCATCATTCTGCAAGTAAACATAAGCTGAAATTAGTAGTATAATCACTATAGAGGACATGACTTCTTCTACAAAAGTCTCTCTCTCTCTCTCTCTCACACACACACACACTCCTCCCATTGTAGGTGACGCCATGGAAGTAATACCAACTTTTTGTGATAGTGCAGGGATCATCTCTTGTAACAAAAGCACTTTCTTAACTGACCCTCATTAAAGATTGTAATCACACAATTTTATGTAATGAGAAATTCTCTTTAGTCTAGGCCCTGCATACAAAATGCTTCAAGAAACGGATGTTGCATGGTCAAGAAAATTACCTAAGGACAAGGGTATTTTCATTCAGAAGGCTGCTAAAATCCTTTATTGCTTAATTTAGACAGATGAAATCATACCTAAGGTTGTAACAGCAGTCCAGGAGAAGATTATCTATATTAGCAAGTCTATTATTCTTCAGGCACCCAAAGGAAGGAAATAGACAAACCAAAGACATTTTGTAACAAGGCATTCAACTCACCAGGTAAACAATATCAAAGGATTTTCTGTAGCCATCAAGAGAGTTCTCAATATTGTCGTTCCTGAGATAGCATTTCATAGGTTCAGTTACTGAATTAAGTTATAAATTATAGTACTGAGCATTAACTTTTAACCCAAGCAAGTGATAACAGAGTTAAATAATAAGCAAAGCAGATGCATAAGTAAAAGAAACATTAATTTTACTACGAAAAACCAAAAACTAACTTGCTTGTTTTCCGTAGTGTTTGATGCTTGATTACAATGGTACGATACAAACTTCACTTAAAACATGTGATCTCTCTATTCTGCCTTTGAACATGACCACACAACACAACACCACCTTCCTTCTTACTTTCCAGCAGAACCAAATCAATGATCCCTTTATTTCGGCTGCTCTTAGACTCCACATACTTATAGTCATTTTTATTCATGTTCTGACTTTCCAATCACTATGGGCTTCTATAGCATACTTCTTTCCTCTCTCTCTCTCTCTCTGTCTCTGTTTTTCAAGTTTGGGAAGGGGAGGGGGGCGGAATTGGTTCTACAAAACCAAACCCAAAGGAAAAACGATTAACGCACCCACCTCAAAAGTATTTGTCAGTCTCAGTGCACCTTAAGCAGCCCCTCTTGGTAATCTAACCAAGCATCTATAATAAAACTTATCCAAACCAATCTCTCATGGTTATCCAACCTCTGAAACAAAGACATTGCTCTTCTGAGAATCTTTTGCCATTAATCAAAAGCAAAATCCCTCTTCCCCTTCTTACAAAAATAACATTTCATTTGTTAGCATTGCCTACCTCGACAGCCTGATGATTGCAAAGCACTCCTCTACAAAACTGACAAAGTGCTTTTTTGTCTTGCATGGACACAGTCACAAAGATCAACAAAAAATCATGTAATTTAATAAACCCTCTCTCAGCAATGTAGACAATTTCAGAATTAAAAATTAAAATCAACTTTGACAACAAGGGGTCCTAAGTCAATGACTCACAGCCCGGAAAAATAAAACAAGGCTTAAATTAAGTGTAACTTGCAACTAAATTGTAATTACAACTTCAGAGAGCATTAAAGGAACTAAGACAGTAAGGAAAGCACTCCCATATCTTCCCGTATTATTAAAGGCTGTTGGATCAGTTGCACCCTTTACTGATTACAACAGCAAGTATGTGCTTCTGAGCACAATCTATTTTCCACCCAGGTTGCTACCACTAGAACAAGGACATCAAAATTGCTACCTTCACTTTGTTTATTTCAGATTTCCTTTATATTGGTATGGTGAGACTGCACCCGTGCCTTGGCCGTCATGAATTAAGCAGCAATATGTATGGACCTTCCTAAAAATTGATTCAATGATGGGATCCAATGCTGAAACCAAATCGGCAAATCTTACTCTTTTATAATTAGATGTTCTAAAAAAGAATTGCAAGAAGTTGATTAGAATGGTTACACCCATTGGTGGAGTCCAAAGACAATGTGAGCAACCCCTAGTCCATTCTATGTTCCCAGTTTCTTGGATTCTCATCATTTTACGAAGTAATTAAATTACATTGCCATTCCAGTATGATCAGTATGATACTGAACCTAGGCTCTGCTGGTTCACCCATGCCCCATCAATATGTTAGTGCTCTTTTTTGAAACCACAAGCAACCAAAATAGTTTGTTATTCTTATTCTTAAAATGGGTTAGCACTTCCCTTTTTTAAGTGATGGTTTACATAATTATATATATAGCAAAAATTTGGTTCACCACCCCTCTCCCCCCCTCCCCCTCCCCCAAACACAAAAAACCCCGCCACCCAAAAGATTCAGCAAAAGGGCTAGTAATATTAAAAGATTTGTGTCTTACTAGTGGACACTCATGTCCACCTTTGCAGCTTCATTAACCCAAGACGTTCAGAACTTGAGTGTTTTGGAATTCTTTTTCAAGAAACATATATAACACAGTATATATACATCTAATAATACAAGTCACAAAGGGAAGCATATATATAATTGTGTCTCCACGTTTAGATTTTTAAGAGTTGCCTTGTCTTTGCTGAAACACAACACGCATGTCCATGTCCACACATTGTAGTTTAAA
>CM017324.1:19791198-20004013 GCA_006937295.1 Carpinus fangiana
TTTGATGCTTGATTACAATGGTACGATACAAACTTCACTTAAAACATGTGATCTCTCTATTCTGCCTTTGAACATGACCACACAACACAACACCACCTTCCTTCTTACTTTCCAGCAGAACCAAATCAATGATCCCTTTATTTCGGCTGCTCTTAGACTCCACATACTTATAGTCATTTTTATTCATGTTCTGACTTTCCAATCACTATGGGCTTCTATAGCATACTTCTTTCCTCTCTCTCTCTCTCTCTGTCTCTGTTTTTCAAGTTTGGGAAGGGGAGGGGGGCGGAATTGGTTCTACAAAACCAAACCCAAAGGAAAAACGATTAATGCACCCACCTCAAAAGTATTTGTCAGTCTCAGTGCACCTTAAGCAGCCCCTCTTGGTAATCTAACCAAGCATCTATAATAAAACTTATCCAAACCAATCTCTCATGGTTATCCAACCTCTGAAACAAAGACATTGCTCTTCTGAGAATCTTTTGCCATTAATCAAAAGCAAAATCCCTCTTCCCCTTCTTACAAAAATAACATTTCATTTGTTAGCATTGCCTACCTCGACAGCCTGATGATTGCAAAGCACTCCTCTACAAAACTGACAAAGTGCTTTTTTGTCTTGCATGGACACAGTCACAAAGATCAACAAAAAATCATGTAATTTAATAAACCCTCTCTCAGCAATGTAGACAATTTCAGAATTAAAAATTAAAATCAACTTTGACAACAAGGGGTCCTAAGTCAATGACTCACAGCCCGGAAAAATAAAACAAGGCTTAAATTAAGTGTAACTTGCAACTAGATTGTAATTACAACTTCAGAGAGCATTAAAGGAACCAAGACAGTAAGGAAAGCACTCCCATATCTTCCCACATTATTAAAGGCTGTTGGATCAGTTGCACCCTTTACTGATTACAACAGCAAGTATGCGCTTCTGAGCACAATCTATTTTCCACCCAGGTTGCTACCATTAGAACAAGGACATTAAAATTGCTACCTTCACTTTGTTTATTTTAGATTTCCTTTATATTGGTATGGTGGGACTGCACCCGTGCCTTGGCCGTCATGAATTAAGCAGCAATATGTATGGACCTTCCTAAAAATTGATTCAATGATGGGATCCAATGCTGAAACCAAATCAGCAAATCTTACTCTTTTATAATTAGATCTTCTAAAAAAGAATTGCAAGAAGTTGATTAGAATGGTTACACCCATTGGTGGAGTCCAAAGACATTGTGAGCAATCCCTAGTCCATTCTATGTTCCCAGTTTCTTGGATTCTCATCATTTTACGAAGTAATTAAATTACATTGCCATTCCAGTTTGATCAGTATGATACTGAACCTAGGCTCTGCTGGTTCACCCATGCCTCATCAATATGTTAGTGCTCTTTTTCGAAACCACAAGCAACCAAAATATTTTGTTATTCTTATTCTTAAAATGGGTGAGCACTTCCCTTTTTTAAGTGATGGTTTACATAATTATATATATAGCAAAAATTTGGTTCACCACCCCTCTCCCCCCCTCCCCCTCCCCCAAACACAAAAAACCCCACCACCCAAAAGATTCAGCAAAAGGGCTAGTAATATTAAAAGATTTGTGTCTTACTAGTGGACACTCATGTCCACCTTTGCAGCTTCATTAACCCAAGACGTTCAGAACTTGAGTGTTTTGGAATTCTTTGTCAAGAAACATATATAACACAGTATATATACATCTAATAATACATGTCACAAAGGGAAGCATATATATAATTGTGTCTCCACGTTTAGATTTTTAAGAGTTGCCTTGTCTTTGCTGAAACACAACACGCATGTCCATGTCCACACATTGTAGTTAAAAGGAGAGTTTAAAACTGGCAGAGGAAAAAAAAAAAAGATTCACAACAAGAAATAATGTGGTATTGTCCCATCCGATCTAATATAAAAAATAGAATCATGAATTGATCAAGAACATTTCTGACCAAATAACGTGAATATATTGCTACGCTAGAGTTGCTAAAACAAATAAGCCTAATAGGAAAAGAGGTCAAACATGAAAATAACAGTTCCGAAGAAAAAAAAAAAAAAATTATAAGTAACTGAATTTCATTAAAAACCCAAAGAGCACACCCAAGTACACATGAAGTATACAAGTTCATGGAAACTAGAAATATGAAAATAATCATAGGCAACCATCAAATGGAAGAGAAAAAGTATTTGGAAACAAAACACGTAGTTTATGGAATTAGCCACATTAGATGAAGTGCAAAAACATTTAAAAATGCACCTAGCACCTTTTACTAGGATTTGAGAATTGTCCATGTTTGATTATTTTCTAAAAGTATGTGAAGGTACTATGGAAGTATTATGCATTCAATAAACTTCTATAACTATGAGCAAGTGATGTTAGTCTAAATAAATTTTAACTCAAACTTAACCCCAAGGGGTTGGCCCAAGTGGTGGAGGCTTTGGTCTTAAGGTTTGCTCCCTTCAAGGTCCAAAGTTCAACACCTCATGGGTGCAAACAATCTCTTGGGGCCACACCTCCTGGTAAAAAACCAGTGATTTAACCAGTTCCATGTAGGGAAACTTCCTAGGGTGCGGTGCACGGGACCGGAGTTTACTCTGCAAGGGTGAGTCCAAAGGGCCCTACCTTGGAGAGGTTCCCCGACATCAAAAAAAAAAAAATTTAACTCAAACTTGATGTAAATCTTGGAAAATATATTTTCCAATTACAACAAAGGAAAATGATAGCAGCTCACAAGCATTTCACATTCTGTAGACTGGAGAAGCTGCATAGAAAGGTAAACATGACTAACTAATTACAAGCAATGACCCTTCCCCTTTGTTTGTATTTGCTCAAAAAAAAAAAAAAATTACAAGCAGTGAAACGTAATAGAAGCAAGTTTATTCAAAATCAATGAACTTTACAATGAATTTAGACAGAACAAAATACCTATGTTTTTTTAAAGATGCTTTAAAAAGTGAAGGTAACTTTACAATCTATCCAAGTGACACAATATCTATAAATTGTTGGGGTTGAGCAAGTTTTACAAACTTACAGAAAACCCACAGATATTCGAGTCTCGTAGTTCAAACCATCAGACATTCCCAAGTCCCCAATGTGATCACCAAGAAGCAGCACATTGGTCCTCTTCTTCACTGAGGCACTGTTGTCAGTTGGCCCGTCGATATCACCCAATCGGTCATGCAAAGGAGCAGCCATATCAAGAGCATGCTCGTTTTTATTAAGGCTATGAATCGTCTTCCCTGTAAATAGTTCCCAAGCAAAAATATAAACAGATCTTACATTCAAAACCATACACAAATCAAACAGAATGAATGTATTACTCCCTTTGTCTCAAAATAGATAATGCGTTGTCCTTCTCGGGTTGTTCCAAAATAGATGAAAATTTCCCAAACAAAAAAATCCATTTAACTTTCCATATTATCCTTAAATTTGAACCCACAATTTTTCAAATTTGAACTTGCTCTTTTTTTCTATTCAAAAAGAGCAAGAGGAGGCGACCAACTGTGACTATTCTACCTAGGCATTACGATGACTATCCTACCTATCGGGAATTACTTAGGAGAGGCCTAGACGACGAGAGCCGCTGACGCTCCCTCAAGACCAAGTGAGCCATAGCCTAACCCAGCCCTACCAGGACATCAATGGATTTCCAAGGCGGACGATACCAATTAGGCTTGTGTTAGTAATTCTCTATTGCGGAGATTGAACCCAAGGCCTAGTACATGCTTGGACCTCATGGGGATTTCCTTGAGATTACTAAACAAATTTAAACTCACTTGCTCATGTTTGATCCCATCTTTCTTAGCTCATCTAAAAATATTTTAGGAAGAGTGTTTGTTTCATGAAAATGCATTCCATTTGTAAACTTTCATCTATTTGTGAAAAGATTTATCAAACAAAGAATATATAACAAAAGTACTAACACAGGTATGAAATGATTAAATACAGCCGTCCTACTTTTGTTACAAAATAGGCATAACTCCAGGATTATTCAATTAATTCCAGAAGAACTTCATTGGACTGAATGTAAAATTCACAAACAAAATAATAATGTCAATTTTTCCCTATACGACACATTCTTGACTGTTAGATTTGTCTATACATTCTTGACTGTTAGATTTGTCAATAGACAAATTGGCCTCAAAAGAACTCATTTCTGGTACTGCATAAAAGAGTTGATAAATACCACAAGATGCAAGCCAGTTATACTACACTGGTACAACTCCATGGACAGAAAGCAACCTAATCAGGCTATTACAGATCCTGTTGGAAATTTGGGAGGTGCAAATTTATGTAGAATTATAGAAAAACATGATTATGCTAAGATCAAACTCATTACTGCCCCCTTTAAGGGCAAGAAGAATCAAATGATACCTTTAAAAGAGACAAGGCAACCGTCACTGTCAAATACCATTTGGTTTGAGACCACCTTAACATTTTTAAAAGATCTGTGAAGTTTCTGCCTCAGGACCTAGCACAGTGTAAAGAAAGCCACGGACAGATAAAATGGGTGAGAACCATACCTAAAATTAATGAATAAATAAAATCTATATATCTGGAATATGACCGCTCCAAAACATTTTTTTGTTAAACTAACCTCCTCTATGATATCAGCAAGCCCTGCAGAAAATATAAGAACAGGAATGTCTCTTTCCTGAAAATTATCAAAAGAGAATAAAATATTAAAGGTAAGGTTGACTGTGTCAGATAACCAATAGCAACATAATGCGATTAGCTAACTAGGACAACCCAAAATCACAAGATAAAATTCCTCATTGGATTGCTTGGTATATTTTGTCCCACAATCATGCATGTTCCAAAGTGGTGCAAAAGAAAAAGAAAAAGAAAAAATATAATGAAATAAGACGTGCCTCCAAAAACTCAAACAGTTCGACGACACCCTCTCTAAAAGCAATTCTGGCATTAGCAACAGATTGCTTTATCGCATCATATGTGAGGCCTCCCTCAATAAGAAGCATATGAGTTTTTCCCCACCTGTACCAATGAAACAAACAGTTTTATTCATAGGCCATTTAACCCACATAATGTACATTCCAAGGAATACAAATTAGTAATTCATTTATCTCATTTAGATGTTTATAAGCTACAATAGCGCCTATGTTGAAGCGTATGAGAGTCACATGGAGGCAGCACAGTTGCTGAATTCACATACCACTCCTCCATAAGCCTCGTCTTCTCTTCGATTGGAATTGTTGCAGAGAACTCTAACGGATGATAGTATTCATATAATTGCTGCCTCTTGGCATCATATTCCGGATTCCCCTGTTGCAAAAGGCCATGACTGCCTACACATGTTATTAAGAAGATTGAAAGCAAATCCTGTAAACAGAGTTGTAAGGAAGAAAATAATCAAAAGACAACATAAATGCTGGAAAGACTAACTTTGCCCGGGTTGGCCATCGATTGAATACCGTGTTAATGTGCGATCAAAATCTACAATTACCTGATATATATCAAAGATATAAGAATACACCACTGCGCTAAGGAGGTAAACAAGAATAGCATTGCAAAATTGAATAATCTTTTTTTCTTTTTTTTTTCACTTCCACCAATATATATATATATATATATATATTGTTTTGTAAATGGAATTCATTAAAAATCTCAAAGGCACAAAACACCAAACCAGAAAAAGAAAATAATCGCTTCCACCCAAATAAAGTTATACGGTCTCTGTTAGAATTTTAACAAAATGATTAAATTTACAATTTTGTATTAGCTTAAGCTTTTCAGACACGTGATGATTTAACATGTATCAAAGCAGTAAATCGACATAAATATTTCATATTTCACGTGTTGGCATTCACTTATTGATCTCATAATCGACATCATGGAACAAATTCCTTAACAGGGTTAATATATAACACAACTAATACACAGTTATAACTTATAATGTAATCGCTAACAGATTCTTCATTAATAATCAAGGAGTCTTTCGTCTGAATTATTAATCCAACAATATGTTAGAAAAAAAAAAATGAATGAAAAAACCTGGAGTTTTTGGGGACCCGCGCTTCGAATCGCAGCGATTTTCCGGTCCAGAAGCTCAGAATCACCGATCACCATGTCACAAACCTTGGAAGCATCATCTCCGTCCATTCCGATTTGGCTCCTACAACAGCAAAACCAAGCCCTACCCAGAAACCAAAAGGCAAAAAGGAAGCAACACGTACGTGAAACAATGAGTATGTGCGTAACGAGTAATGGGTGTGTCGTGTGCGCGCGCGTGTGAAGGAAATGCAGAGAGAAGCGAAGAGGGAAGGCAAGAAATGAAGGCGTGCATGTTTTGTAGGGCGGAGATCACGGACCTGGGACTGGGAGTGAAGCGGAGCGGAAGAGAGGAGGAGTGTTTGGGAGAGGAGGTGAAGCGGAGACAGGTGTTGATGATGATAACGCTGCTGCTTTGGAGCCGATAACTCATTTGTGTGTAGGACGGAATGGCAATAATTGGCCGACTGTGCCCGCATAACAAACGGTATGACGTAAGCCAATATGGGTTCAGGTTTATTACATATAAAATCGGGTGATTATTCATTTTTAAATAAGGTTTTTCATTTGAGCCGAACAATATTGGATTAGTTAGAATGAAATACTATTTTTATCTTTTTATTTTTAAAAATGACAAAAACATCTCTCCACTATAATTAACTGAATTAAATCAGACTAATTCCCTTTTCAGTTACTTAGGTTTTCACGTTTTTTATTTTTAGGTTAAATACTTTTTTGCCCCTATGGTTTAACAACTTTATTTTTTGTCCCTTAAAACTTTAGTTTTTATCCTAAGAGATACCTCAGGTCCTCGGGTATACATAAAGACAGGATGATACCTCCATCAAACTTCCGTCCAAAATTTAATGGAAATTCACATCAGCACCCCAAAAAACTAGACACATGTCCATATACCTAATTAAAAATTAAAAAACATTAAAAATTTAATTTATTTATTTTTAAATGGAACCACCCCTTTGGCCATGGGGTGGTTGTAATACCCCAAAATTTATACTCTAAAATAAAGGTGATCTTTTTTTTTTTTAAAGAATAAAAGTGATCTTAATATCAAGGATAATGGGGATTTACAATTTTATAGGTAAATATAGATTAAATGTGAAAAATGATGAAAATTAAATTTTAGTGGGTTATTGGAAGAAAAGTCACATTGTTGTGAGCACAAAAAATTCAATGAGAGACTTTAAGCAAAATTGTTTTAAGAACTTGTAGAATGATAATAAATGAAGATTGTAAAAATTGTTTCATGATTTTTGGACGCTTGTAAAAGGGGTTATGATTTTTAGAAGATGCAAGTATCAAAACAGGAATTTTAGTCAAGCAGAGGCACTGAATTTCGAGGGAATTTTGAAGTATTAAAAAGTTATGAATTTCTATGATTTTTGGATATGTTGTGAGCCTTTGAATGGGAAAAATTTCAAGCCAAATTTCGTGTCATTTGGAGTTAAATTGAAAAAGTTATTTTTTAAAGAGTTACACGATATTCAAAACATACTAAAGTAGCTCATCAAACTAATTACAGTAGCCCATCAAACTAATTACCAAAGCGTGTCAAAAATGTCACATCTTTTTTTATATTGATATAATACCCTTATTCTTTTAAAAACTAAAATAAAAAATAAACTAAACTATTTTTTAAACATAAAAAAAAAAAGAAGGAGAAAACTACAAAATATTTGTTTGGAATAAATAAAAAATTAGTTACTATAGTTGGCTTAAATTACAAATCACTCAGTATAAAAAATATTGATAAATGCAAAATCAAACTATGTAGTTAACCTAAATTACAAATAATTTAATGTCATATGAAAGTGAAACCAAGGTTCCCTGTAGTCCAATTCCATAAAAACATTTGACAAATTTTGTTAGATATCACATCAACGTCAATAAAATAGTGATATGTGTCCTTCTTAACAAAATAAATAAATATATTAAACTAAAAAATTAATTTTATAATTTTTCTTTTTTTTAAAAGAAAAAAAGGAAAGCCCACCACCAGGAGCCACCCCTTTCATTTTTTCTTTTTCTTTCTTATTTTATTTAAAAAAATTAATTTCTTAGATTTTTATTCTATTACTTTTTTATTTCAATTTTGAAAAGAAAGGTATTATCGAAATAGAATAAAAAAAAAAATGACATTTTTGACATATTTTAATAGTTTGATCGATACTTTAAACATGAATTTTTTAAAAAACAGGTATTAGTTGAGGGAGTGTTTTTTTTTAATATATATATATATTTTCCAAAAAAATAAACAAAACAAAATAGTCGCTCAAAATTGCTCCGACGACGTCGTTAGAAAGAAAAACGAAAAAAGAACACCCAAAACCCCAGTCCCCCAAACTCGGCCTCCGATCTGTTCGCTCACAAGTCACAACCACCTGTTTTGGAAACCCTAAGCTTCTAAACAATCGATAGCCGATCGTCCACCCCACGAAATCTACCATCCTCGACGACGTCGGTTTCTTCGTTTAACGAGGGATAGAGCTTCCGTTCCAGGTACCCATTTCATTTCTGGTTAAATTCTTTGCGTATTTGGTTTTCGTGCTTCTGTTGTGTTTCGGAGAGAGTTTGANCCCTATGGGTGGATCGGCCACCCTTCTTCTTTCACCTTTTTTTTTTTTTTTTTTTATAATTTTTAGATTTAAAAATTTAAAATTAAAAAAAAATTAATATTTTAATCTCCCAAAACGGTGCGTTTTGGATCTGTTAACCGCGGTTACAAAAAGTGTAACGGCAGGGATTTTATTGTAGTTTCCTTACATCCAGGGAGTAAATTTTCGAAAAAAAAAACCTAAGCATTTAAAAATTTTGGAAGGCAGACCCAATGAGTTATTATATATTTTCCCTTTATTTTTATTTTTTACTTTTATAGTGATAATAATTTGATGCACATCATTATCACAAAACTATATTTAAAAGGAGAAAAAAAAAATACAAATAGGTCTCTCTCTTTTTTTCATTTAAATAAATAACAATTGGTTAACATTCACATTGGGCTCAACAAACTAGCATTTTGGCTTGTTTGTTGAGCCAAACCACCAAAAACTCCTTCCATCTGGCTCAACAAGCAGCTTAGCAAAATGGTAAGCACTGTAGTTCCTCAGCAAACTCATATATTACTAAAAAATTCAAGGGATTTCTCTCTCCTCTAATAAAAAACAATTTTATCACATTTCTCTTTTTACACGGCCGTGGTTTCACCGCAGAAGAGGCCGTCTTCGGCGACCGACGATGGGTACTTCTAGAGGAGCATTTTGCTGCCTCATCCTCAAACACCCAATTCCTGTAATCTTAAACAAACACATAGAGAGAGAGAGAGAGAGATGGGGCAGCAAGATAACAAACGCAAAGAGAGAGATGGAACCATCGGCATCGGTCACCTCAGCTCCTTTGACGGCGACGCCGTCAACCAGAACATCATCGGGGAGACCAACCGGAACCTCTCCGAGATCCGCTCCGACTCTGACCTCTCCAACCCCGACGGTCCTGAGCTGTTCTTCAACCCCAACGACATGTATATTCTCGGATCAAGCATCCTTCCAGATCCAACGGTTATGAATAAAGAAAGAAAGAATAAAAAAAAGACTAAAGAAATAGTAGAGAAATAATATTTAAATGTGTGAAAAGTTAAAATGCTAAGCCGGATGTTGGTACTTTAAAAAAATGGGTAGTTCAAATAGATAAAGGTGATTTTGTTTTTGCTAAATTAGCTAAACATTAGGTGAGCCGGATGTGAATACTCTTACAGTTAACTATTAACCGATATAATGATTGTGGTTGCAATTATTTAATAAGAAAAAAAATATAAAAAAGCCTCCTAAATTAATAGCCATTTTCTAAAGAGACAAGAGACACACGATGTTCAAAAGGTGTTAAAGTAGCCCATCAAACTAACAACCAAAGTGTGTCAAAAGGGCTACATCTTTTTTTATATTGATATAATACCACTAAAAAAAAAATAATAATAAATAAAATAAAACTAAATTTTTTTTAAAACATAAAAAAAAAAAAAAACAAGGGGCGAATAAAACTACAATATATATATATATAATAAATAAAAAATTAATCATTGTAGTTGACTTAAATTACAACTGTATAAAAAATATTGATAAATGCAAAATCAAACAATGTGTTTGGTCTAAATTACAAATTACTCAATGTCATATGAAATTAAAATCAGAGGTTCCCTATAGTCTAATTCCATAAAAACACTAGACAAATTTTGTTAGATATCACATCAACACCAATAAAATAGTGACATGTGCCATTCTTAATAAAAATAAATAAATATATTCAACTAAAAAAATGGATTTTATGATTTTTCTTAAAAAATAAAAAAGAAAAAGAAGAAAAAAGGAAAGCCCACCACCCTGGGAGTCGGGGGTGACTCATAGGCCACCTCCAGGAGCAACCCATTTATTTTTTATTTTATTTTTTTCATGGTTTAGTTTGATAGTTTGATGGACCTCTTTAACACACTTTAAATATCATTAAGCTTTTTAAAAAACGGGTATTAGTTGAGGGTTTTTTTAAGTACAAATAATTCATTAGAACCATGTCGACAAGCAAAAGTTTGAACTTTATTTGACCTATGTGGAGAAGACGCTTTACACCCAATTGACAATGTCTCATTTGAACTAGATAATAAACAGTTATTTATAGTGTAAAAATATTTTTATTTTTTCACTTTTTGAGTAAACAAAAATACCCTCAATTACAACTAACTGAATATTATCCAGTTTAAATGAATTGGAGAAGATCCTACTTCCTCTTAAATCCTCTTAAACACTAATGTGTTGCTATTACAAAACTATATTTAAAAGGAAAAGCTCTCAAATATATATATATATATATTTAAAAGGAGAAAAAAAAAATACAAATGGGTCTCTCTTTTTTTCCCTTTAAATAATCAGCTTTCAATAATAAAATAACAATCGGTTTACAGTTAACTATTAACCGATGTAAGGATTGCAGTTGCAATTATTTAAAAGGAAAAAATATAAAAAAATCTTTCAAACTAATAGCCGCTTTTTAAAGAGCCACACGATATTCAAAATGTACTAAAGTAGTCCATCTAACTAATTACCAAAGCGTGTCAAAAAAGTCACATATTTTTTTATATTGATATAATACCCTTATTCTTTTAAAAACTAAAATAAAAAATAAACTAAACTATTTTTTAAACATAAAAAAAAAAGAAGGGGAAAACTACAAAATATTTGTTTGGAATAAATAAAAAATTAGATACTATAGTTGGCTTAAATTACAAATCACTCGATATAAAAAATATTGATAAATGCAAAATCAAGCTATGCAGTTAACCTAAATTACAAATCACTTAATGTCATATGAAAGTGAAATTAAGGATCTATGTAGTCCAATTCCATAAAAACATTTGACAAATTTTGTTAGATGTCACATCAACGTCAATAAAATAGTGATATGTGTCCTTCTTAACAAAATAAATAAATATATTAAACTAAAAAATTAATTTTATAATTTTTTTTTTTAAAAAAAAAGAAAAAAAAGAAAAAAAGGAAAGCCCACCACCAGGAGCCACCCCTTTCATTTTTTCTTTTTTCTTTTATTTACAAAAATTAATTCTCTTAGATTTTTATTCTATTACTTTTTTATTTCAATTTTGAAAAGAAAGGTATTATCGAAATAGAATAAAAAAAAATGACATTTTTGACATATTTTAATAGTTTGATCGATACTTTAAACATGCATTTTTTAAAAAACGGGTATTAGTTGAGGGAGTGTTTTTATTTTTATTTTTATTTTTATTTATATATATATTTTCCAAAAAAAAAAAAAACAAACAAAATAGTCCCTCAAAATTGTTCCGACGACGTCGTTAGAAAGAAAAACGAAAAAGAACACCCAAAACCCCAGTCCCCCAAACTCGGCCTCCGATCTGTTCGCTCACAAGTCACAACCACCTGTTTTGGAAACCCTAAGCTTCTATACAATCGATAGCCGATCGTCCACCCCACGAAATCTACCATCCTCGACGACGTCGTTTTCTTCGTTTAACGGGGGATAGAGCTTCCGTTCCAGGTACCCATTTCATTTCTGGTTAAATTCTTTGCGTATTTGGTTTTCGTGCTTCTGTTGTGTTTCGGAGAGAGTTTGAATCAGAAATTTGAATTTTTGTGTGTATTTTTTGTTCTAAATTGGTTCTTTTGTGTTTATGTGTGCGAGCTTTTGTTTTTTTGTCCTTAAGTTTGTTAGATTCATGGGTTTTATTTAGTATTCCTTTTGCTGTGATATATGGGTTTTAACAGTTATTCTTGCTAGGCTGCTGTGTGAGTTGAAATTGGGTTGTAATGTTTTGTTTCTATGTGATGGTGATTGTGATTGTGAAAGTTGGGGCTTGTTTGTAATTATCCTTGGAAATTGTTTTATTTTTTTGAATAGTTTTTAGTAAAGTTTGCCAATTTGTATAAATTTATGCCATTTATTTTTATTTTGATGTAATTATTGACGGTTCGGGCCGATTTGGTATCTGAACTTTAAACCTCTGCCATTTCTGGTTATCTGAACGGTCAGGTGCAGTCTGGATCTCAAAACTATGGCCACACCTACTGTTGAAAAGATTTCTCGCTTCTGTCAAATAAGGAATTTGTCCCATTCTCTTCCTCTCTTTCTTTCTCTTTTCAATTGCTCTAGGCTACTATCTAAAGAAGTCCTTCTACTTTAGATGATTTCATGAGAAGTTGGAGTTTGAATCGATTCGCTTGAATTTCTAATGATGGGTGTGGATGAGGAACTGGGTTATTGACATCTGGGTGCTGAGTACAGTGATACTAGTTGCTTGAGATGGTTGCTTGTTGAAAATAATTTGTTGTTTGCTGTTGGGGTGTTTTCTATTTTGAAGGAGAATGTAAGGGGTTTGGTTTGGACGAATGGATGTGATCTTGGGTGTGTGGTTGTTGTGTGGACAGGGAGGAGGCAGCAGCTGTTTGGTGTTGTGGTGGTGGTAGGTATTGTTAAGGATAATATTGAACATGAGTTCAGACAGCAGGAGCAGGAGCAGAAGCAGGAGCAGGAGCCCATTGGATCGTAAGATCCGTTCTGATCGCTTTTCTTATCGTGATGCACCTTACAGGAGAGATTCACGGCGGGGTTTCAGGTTTTCTGACTTTTGACCATTTATATATTATTTCTTGTCTACATTATGTGGGCTAGGGAAGAAAAAGTAAACTCTTATTCTTCACCAAAGACAGTGTATGAATATAATTATCATCCTATTTGTGTTGAGTAATGTTAAATCACCACTTTTCCCACAAACTTAAGCTGATAAGAAGAGGTAATTTAATAATTTAATCAACACTTTAATACTTCCCATTACGTGTGGGCTCAAACTCCCTTTAATAGGTGAGGCCCAACACTTAGGAATATTTAACTGAAATGAGGGTGAATTGACTCAAGACTTTTAGCTCTGATACCATGTTAAATTACCAATATTTCCAAAAGCTTAAGCTAATAGAGGTAAATTTAATTATTTAATCAACATTTTAACAAGTACTTGAATTTGTTCTTGAAATCCTTTATTATTTGTATTTTATAATTTTTCTTGTGGATGATTATGTGCTTTTGATTTATTTATTTTTTAAACTATTGTCTGGAAATACTGTAATTGTCAATGAGCAGTGCGAATCTGATGAGATTTCGATTTATGTAGTCACATAAAGGTCATCTAGGTTGCAGAACACATTCCCCCCCCCCCAAAAAAAAAAACTTGCTGCTACATAAATAAAGATCTAGCATTATATTTTGTATGTTATGTATACATTTGCTGAACTTCCAAAATCTGTATTACATCTGCTTTTTGGAATCTTTACAGATTCACAGCATATAAGTGACGTTTTGCATTTTCAATGCAGTTTCTGTGCATATTTTTATTAGATTATGCATATAGGTCTTCTCAGGAAGAACTTGTGTAGGATATTAACCCATTATCTTGGTGTTTTCTGTGTTTGGTTTTGTTTTCAGCCGAGACAATCTATGTAAGAATTGCAAACGTCCAGGGCATTATGCTAGAGAGTGCCCTAATGTGGCAATTTGTCACAATTGTGCCCTGCCCGGGTAAGTAAACTTATTCTGGCTGTGCATTCTCTTTGAAACATGTGTTCATGCTGTTATATTACTCACATTATAGTCCCACTTAGTTGTTCAACACGTTTTAGTGTATATCATTCGAATAATATAGAGTAGTCAGTTTTTGTATTTTAGTCCATGCCTGTAAATCCTGGAGTCTGTAAATTTGAGCCTCTCTTTTTGTCACTGCATCTAACACTACCACCTCCACTTAACCACCTTACTGCAGCTGCTGTNTCCCCCCCCCCCCCCCCCCCCCCCCCCCCCCAAAAAAAAAAAAAACTTGCTGCTACATAAATATCTAGCATTATATTTTGTATGTTATGTATACATTTGCTGAACTTCCAAAATCTGTATTACATCTGCCTTTGGAATCTTTACAGATTCACAGCATATAAGTGACGTTTTGCATTTTCAATGCAGTTACTGTGCATATTTTTATTAGATTATGCATATAGGTCTTCTCAGGAAGAACTTGTGTAGGATATTAACCCATTATCTTGGTGTTTTCTGTGTTTGGTTTTTTTTTCAGCCGAGACAATCTATGTAAGAATTGCAAACGTCCAGGGCATTATGCTAGAGAGTGCCCTAATGTGGCAATTTGTCACAATTGTGCCCTGCCTGGGTAAGTAAACTTATTCTGGCTCTGCATTCTCATTGAAACATGTGTTCATGCTGTTATATTACTCACGTTATAGTCCCACTTAGTTGTTCAACACGTTTTAGTGTATATCATTCGAATAATATAGAGTAGTCAGTTTTTGTATTTTAGTCCATGCCTGTAAGTCCTGGAATCTGTAAATTTAAGCCTCTCTTTTTGTCACTGCATCTAACACTACCACCTCCACTTAACCACCTTACTGCAGCTGCTGTTACAGATTTGGCTGCTATATGACCTTGCTACCCCTGCACTGCATTTGAGATACTGCCCCCTCCAAAATTACCTACTCCCTCACTACCTTTATCAGTTCACTATCTGATCCATCTCCACCTTTAAGCCAGCGTGGACGCATAAGCCACTTTCATCAATCAATTTGTGATGCAAACATCTGTTGCCTTCATCAAAGCACCATTACTACTACTATTTTCACCACCCTCCATCACAATTTTGCCTTTGCTGTTCTGTCTCCACTCTGTTCTACTCCACTATCACCTCTGCCTCTGCCTTACTTTTTGCATCTGCTCTCATCAGCTTCAGAAACAATGGAAGTGTTTTGGCCTAGCTCCACTTTTCATCAATGGCATCCAACAGTACCACCTCTATTGTGTGCCTTATTGTTATTTTGACTGCACCACACATCTCTCAAGAGAAAGAGGGGTGGTCCTGGTCAATAACAAGGTTGCTGTGTATTAGAAAAACTGACATTCTTTTAGCTTTTGCTAGCATTTATAATATGCTGCAGCCATGGGATACCCAACCTCCACATTATTAAATTACCTTAAGCGCAGACCAATCTCTGTGCAAAATTATGTGAGATGCCCAAAGGATGAGAACAAAAAAATAAATCCCAAGGTTTGGGTGTTCGAGAACTAGAGCTTGGACATCTTAGGACTTTCAGTATTTCTAGCAAAAGTAGAGCATGAGCTTATGAGGAATGTGGCAAGGGTGTATCTTACTTTGTTCATTTCACCCCGGTGATAATTATGTAGGTTTCATATAATGGGAATGTGATTTGTGTCATTATCCAATGTACTGATATTTCTTCTTTGGAATGTAATTTGTGTCCTCATCCAATAGTACTGATATTTCTTCTTTTGTTATTTTATTTTATTTTAAATGGGACCTTTCATTCAATATCGACATATTCCTGTCTTTCCAGGCACATTGCTTCAGAATGTACTACAAAGTCGCTTTGTTGGAACTGTCGAGAACCTGGCCACATGGCCAGCAGCTGTCCAAATGAGGGCATCTGTCATACCTGTGGTAAGGCTGGACATCGGGCTAGAGAGTGCTCGGCTCCCCAACTACCACCTGGGGACTTGAGGTTGTGCAACAACTGTTATAAGCAGGGCCATATTGCAGCTGACTGCACAAACGAAAAGGCATGCAACAATTGTAGGAAGACAGGCCACTTGGCACGTGATTGTCCAAATGATCCCATCTGCAACTTGTGCAATGTAGCTGGGCACGTGGCTAGACAGTGCCCAAAATCCAACATTCTTGGAGAGCGGGGTGGTGGTGGTGGTGGCGGTGGCGGCGGCGTTCGTAGCGGTGGTTACCGCGACATTGTATGCAGGAATTGCCAGCAGCTGGGTCATATGAGCAGGGATTGCATGGGCCCCTTGATGATATGTCACAACTGTGGTGGACGGGGACATCTGGCATATGAGTGCCCTTCTGGCAGGTTTATGGATCGCTATGCCAGGAGGTACTGATGATGGATGGCAGATCATTTTCTGGGCAATCTATTTTCTTAATTATGTTTTTACCTTAAGCACTAGTTGCTTAGTTTTTGGACAAAATTGAAGCTCAAGACTTAATAGATTATGAGGAGTGGATTTGAAACTTTATTTGGTAGGGTTGTGCTGATATTGATGTGGAGCTTTTGTTTCTCCGTAAGAACTTATTTTGTATGATTGTGCTTGAGATCAGAATAGATTTAACTATTTATAAAAGCTGTATGCCAATTATGTTAGATGATGTGATCATGTATAAACTCTTCTTGTAATGTCTTAGGTATCGTATTTTCCATGATTTAGAAGCTTGCAAGGTGGCTAAATATTGGACTTCTGTTGAAAGGGTTCCTGTTTTACTTTGGTTATAGTGTTGACCCTTGGAATGTGCAAATCTATGGTAATGAAACAGGAAACTGTACTCAGCTTGTGGAGTTAGAAAACTGCTTTTCCTCTTACCAGAAGCTGGTTGAGAATTTTACGACTGAAGAGCTGCCCAACCTTTTCTTGGTTTTCTTCTTCTGATGACTGTGCCATGGTTTCAAGGTATTCAATAAATATTTGAGTCTGGTTAGTCAGGTTCCTTATCAATTATGATTCATTTTATAGATCATATTATTCTTACGGGCTTCTTATCAAAAAAAAAATTATGATTCATTTTATTTTATCGAGTCTGGTTGTTGACAATGGTTCTTTACTATTGTAAATTGAGATCTCTTGCAATTATCTGTTGAAATTGCATGGGAGAGCTCATATGGAATTCACCTGTCTGGATAGGTTGTCAGACAATCTAAAACTTATTTGGGTAAGTGAGTTTCATATAAAGCTCTCTCATAATTGCTATCCAGCTAATTTTGTGGATCCTGATCTCATATCATTACCATGACCAAACTGATTGACTCGTGAAATTGTCTATGGTTTTAAGAGGTTGAATGTCACGCATCTATAATTGAGTACTTTGTTCAGTTTATTTGCAGTATAATGGCAAGCGGAAATATTTCTCTTCAATAATGCAATAGATGAAGGTATTGAGATTATCAACAATTCCTTGTCTGGATTGTAGGGAATTTTTTTTGGCATTTGTGAGAGGCTTCTAATGTGGCTTACTTACTCGAGTAAATGCTCTGGTTGATTCCTTGCAATTGTGAGAGGCTTCTGAACACTTTGCTTGAGTAAGTGGGCTCCTTGCTTGGGTGGGTGGACTCCATTAGACCCATTTATAATTGCTTGCTTAGTTGCAGAAAAACAAAGAAGTAATTGTAGGGGATTTCGATCCTAGATGAAGTTGGTGATAACATGTTTTTATGTGTTTTACACCATATAACCCGTTTAGTAAGCAAATCATGTTGGGCTGTTGAACTGAACACGACCCATTTCAATATGTTTCGACCTGTTTAATAAAAATTGGTTAAATTGACTCAAATACTTGATTTAATATAATTGACATTGTTTCATATCTTATAAGCATAAGTTATATTAATTATACACATTTACAACTAGATTCA
Source organism: Carpinus fangiana (assembly GCA_006937295.1). Lineage (NCBI taxonomy): Eukaryota > Viridiplantae > Streptophyta > Magnoliopsida > Fagales > Betulaceae > Carpinus > Carpinus fangiana. The sequence goes on from CM017324.1 coordinate 19,809,239, forward strand.
TACAATTAATATCCAATTAACCATAACCATAATTAATAAACATAGCCTAACTTCTCAGCGTAATATCTAATCAAAGTAACATTACAGTCTAATAAAAGCCATCTACATAAACAACACATTGCAATAAAAGAAAATAAGATTACATGTCTAATCTGATTTACACATAAGGGTTTTTATTTTTTAATGGTAAAATAATAATTTAATCTATATCGGTTATGTAGGTCATTCACAGTTAGGCGGATTGACTTTAAAATTGATTCATTTATTGATCGTGTTTGACTCGTTTGATTCAAATTATAATTTACTAAATTCAAATTCGCTAATTTCGTTTTACATTCATATCAAATTTTCAGATTGTGTAAACCTTAAATAATGGTATAAGCTTTCATGTAAGTTTACAATAACTTACTTATATTAGAGCTTGAAAAGATCACAAAAACCAATGTGCTACTTCTAAGCATCTCTATCTTTTTATTATTATTATTATTATTTATTTTAACAAACCGACATTTATTAAAGCATAAAAGGTTACAAGACAGACACATAAAGCTAACAAGTTTAGACAAATTAACCCAATCCAGACGGACCACAAACTTCTATAAGCAGGTGAAGATGGCAGTCATTTGCGAATGTAGCCTGAGAAAACCTTTGCAGCGGTGTAATCTGATGGACACTACCATCGAGAGTATAAATACCCCTTTCAAACATCTAAATAGACTTCCTAAGAAGCCATGGAGATTTAGATGAAAAGTAACAATGGAAAAAACGTTTCCACAAAGAAACCAAAAAGAAAAGAAAAAAAGATCCACTTCACTTACGAAGAGTTTGAAGCCTAACTGGATTGGGTTAAAAACTAAGCAACAAAGCTATAGAAAAATACATAAAGTTATACAAAATAACAGAAACAAACTCAAAACACAACAGCTACAACGAATGGAGGCTTTGGCAGAAATTGCACGGCGTGTGGGACACACACGCTAGTGCGTTATATCCACACACAGGAGCGTATGGTCCACACTCGGCGTGGCAGTCAAAAGGGGCCATGGAGAGCTTCGCCGGAAAGCTAGAACGCTGGTGAAAATGGAGGAGAGGTGCGCTTCTGGCTGGGGCTAATGGAGAGAAGTAGATCTGACTTAGAAAAAGCCAATCTTCAAGCCTACATAGATCCGGCTGGTGAAGCGATGAAGGAGGTGATCCATGGTAGGGGGAAGCGGGAGGAGACAATCCATTGCGGCTGCTGTTTCTTGAGGGTTAGGGATTAATCGTCAAAGACGATAGATAGATCTAGAGAAAACTCTAGAGAGAAGTGAGTTCTCTCACAGAGAGAGAAGCTTATAAGAAAATTTTTTTGGAGGGGGGGGATCCATGAAAAGGGGATGGGAGGAAGAGGGAAACCAGAAGGTTTGCCCTCCTCCTCAAGCTGCAATGGCTGTGCTAGAGACAGGAGAGAGAAGAGAGCTTTTGTTTGGCTAGTGTTTCATGGGAGACACAATGCTTTTAAAGCATCTCTATCAATTCTGTACAAAAACAACATTGTTTTATTAAATTTAGTTTGGATGAGACATTTCTATTGAGTATATATAAAACAACTATTAAGTATAAAGGATATACTTTCTTTGAGTCTACTTGGGGCCACTTGATCTATTGAGAAATACAATGGAGAGTGGAGACAATCTTGTCCATTCTTTTAATTCTCCTTACATATAATGGAAGACAATTTCTTATACAATGATAAGGAACTTCTCTTCTTCTTCTTCTTCTTCTTCATTTTTTTTTTTTTTTTTGGAAGAATGATATCATTAATTATGACAAATCTTGCTCATCAAATACAAAGTTGTTAATACATGATGGAAAACTCTCAAACCAGAGGCATTCATGAGAGAGAGAAAATGCCAACTTGGCAAGATTATGGGCTACAAAATTGCCTCTACGTGGAACATAAAGCACTCTCCAATCCTGCAATCTGTTAAGTAGGAGTTTCGTATCCAACATCACATATCCATAATTGCCCATCTAGCGCCCATCACTCTGCAACATTTTGACCAAAGTCAATGCATCCCCCTCTAGGATAATCTTCATCCATCTTAGCTGATGACACATCTCCACCGTCTTCCTTGCACCTAGAGCTTCCGCAGTAGCTGGATTTATGATAAATGCTTGAGTGGCACAGTAAGCAGCCTACATTTTTCCTTTGTGATTTCTTGCAATTATTCCCATCCCCATTCTTTTTCTACATGTATCAATGGTGGCATCCTAATTTAGTTTCATAAAATAGGCTAGGGGTCTCTGCCAACAGTGGAGTGTGTTATCCCCTATGTTTGGTACTGTTGCTATCCTCCCCACCACTGCATGTTCAAAAGCTTGGACTTTTTCTCTAGATCTCTGGATCACCACTACTGGCGAAGAAAGGGCTTCTCTGTGGACAACAACACTACGTCTCAGCCAGAGTTGTCGTGCAATTGTAACAAACAACTATAATTCTTCCATGTCCAGCTTAGCCGCAAACTTCTGAAACAATTCCACGAAAGTTGTTTCCTCACTTGATCCCTTATGGAGTTTCTTATTACACTCCAACCACACATCCTGTGCTGCTAGGCAACTCCATAAGGTATGCCCCAGAGATTCCGTTTCTAGTCCACAAATAGGGCATAATGGGTCAGAAAGGATGCCACGTCGATGTAGTTTCTCCCTAGTTAGTAGTATATTATGACATGTCTTCCATAGAAATAACTGCACCACACTAGGTCCCCTTACATTCCACGCTTGCTTCCACAATTCTTCATTCAGATTATTACTAGAGCACGCACTTGAACCTTTACAGTGACCCCTAGGAGACCCAAGAAGTTAAGAAAGAGGACTCCTGATGAGAGTAGAAACCCGAAAAATCTAAACCAAGTGAGAAAATTTAGAGCAAGGATGAGATGTGGAAAGTGTAATGGTCTGGGTTATAATAAGAGGAGCTGTCCATTGAATAAGAGTTCAGCAAATGATGTTAACCCAACCTGTAGCAAGTGTGAGTTTTACTGTACTCTCTTAAATTGTTCTTAATATTCCAAATGGTTATAACTAGCTACTTTTTGAATTTGTATGAATATGCTAATATTTTGATTTTTTTTTTTAGTCACAAAGTGTTTGGTTCCAATACTCGTATAAGTATCAAAAGCAAACAAAGAGTTGTGTGGAAGATACTTATTTATGGGTACTTGTGTGGCATTTTTTTTTTTTTTAAGTGGTGTTGCCATTGTGGTCCATGGTCATAAAATGCATTAATTCAATTGATTGATAATTGTTACATATTTTGTTAATAGAAAGCTCAAACAAAAAAAAGTAGTGGTAATGGTGGTCCATAGTCATCAAGTGCAGTAAAAGTACTTCAATTTTTATTTTTTATTTTTTGTTTACCCATAGTCATCAAGTGTAATGTATATTAATTTATATTGTTTTGTTTGTCTTGTTAAGAAGAAGAAGGACATGAACAACAAGAATATTGCATCTGGATCAGCTAGTGGTTGACATACATACACTATACTTAAGGTACTTAACTATATGGGGAAAATTCAGTTTTAACCCCTGAAGTTTCAATGGTTTTTCAATTTTAACACCAAAATTTAAAAATTTGCAATCCACNAATTCAATTGATTGATAATTGTTATATATTTTGTTAATAGAAAGCTCAAACAAAAAAAAGTAGTGGTAATGGTGGTCCATAGTCATCAAGTGCAGTAAAAGTACTTCAATTTTTATTTTTTATTTTTTGTTTACCCATAGTCATCAAGTGTAATGTATATTAATTTATATTGTTTTGTTTGTCTTGTTAAGAAGAAGAAGGACATGAACAACAAGAATATTGCATCTGGATCAGCTAGTGGTTGACATACATACACTATACTGAAGGTATTTAACTATATGGGGAAAATTCAGTTTTAACCCCTGAAGTTTCAATGGCTTTTCAATTTTAACCCCAAAGTTTAAAAATTTGCAATCCACCCCCTTGAAGTTTCAAAAACTTGCAATGTTAACCATCCGTTAGTTTTTTCCGTTAAAATGGACGAAAATAAAAAAAATAAAAAAAAAGCCTGAGGGCAGTTTCATCATTTCATACTTTTCCATCCAATTTGGCGGAAAAAACTAAAGGGGGGTTAAAATTGCCAATTTTTGAAACTTCAGGGGGGGTACATTGCCACTTTTTAAATTTTGAGGTTAAAATTGAAAAACCACTGAAATTTCAGGGGTTAAAACTGAATTTTTCCCTAACTATATCTATTATTTTATAAGGTGAAATAACATAACATATAAGTATTTACTAACATTTATTATTATTTTTTGGTATCATTTGTTTTGTTTGATGAATGGTGATAAGTGCTGAATATTCCATATCCTAGCCCCTAATTCACATATGTTAAGCTCTTAATTTTGTTATTATTTAATGTTTTGTCTTGTTTTTGTGTTTCTTGGGTTTTTGAAGAAAATAAAGCATTTTTGAAAAATTCCAAGCTTAAAAGACAATTTGGGAGAAAAGCTGCAAACAATGAAATCAAGCACAAGTACTTAGGCTCAAGCATAGCAGCAAAAGGCTCGAGCGCATTAGCGCTCTAGTGCAGAAGAGCAAGGATCGAGTGCAGACAAACTCGATCGCACAAGAAGCCAAGCTTGAGCACGCTCGAGTGCACAAAGCCTAAGATCGAGCGTAGACTTGTGCTCGAGCGCACCAATTTGGGATCGAGCACACTCGAGCGCCTAGCATGCAGCAGAACACATTTTCGACCTCAGATTGGTTTTCAGTCTCCTAGTTGGATTAGGAGACTGACCTACGGTTTTATTAGGGTTTCTAGGGTTCGCCTGATCCTATAAATAGGCCTCTAAGCATGAAGAAAAGATATACAATCTTGTAGAGGAGAATTGGAGGCTTGATCTAGAAGCGTTTTCGGTTTCTTTTTTCCCTTTTAGTTTTAGTTTTATTTGAATTATGTGTAACTAAACCTTGTTAGGGGCTAGATTGAAGCCATAATCATGTCTTTTTAGGATTTTAATATTGGTGCTTTTGCTACAATTATATTTAAGTATTTAACTTGGTTAATTCCTATTTAATCGAATTCCTTATATGAATGTACTTGACAACATATGCATATGTTTGAATTTGTTAATTAAGTCAATTTAGATGACCAAGTCTTGGGCTTGATAAAGTAACAAAAGAATCTCATCACAGGTTTTTCGCTTAATCAACATGGAGAACTTGGAGTAGATACCATGCCCTAAGCTTCATATGTTTGTCGATTTTCATAGATTTATACTTTCTTAAAGAACAACTTAGTGTAATACTAAATCCTTTGGAAAGAAAAAAATTAGAGTAGATATCATGCCTAATTCATTACTTAGGGAGATCAATAGCGTAAAGAGTAGATATCATACCCTTAGGTTGGCAAACATTAAATACAACGATATAATTGTTAGCATTGGCATATTGTTTATTTTAATTAGGTTTGGTTAGTAGTGGATGTCAAAACCCTAACCCTAACCCTCGTTCTTATTCTTATTTTTATCTTTTATTACATTTTTATTTTATTATTAAATTCAATTTGCAACAATTGATTTAAATTTGTTAATTAAATAGGAAAATACATTCTAAGCGTAATTTACCAATCCTCGTTGGAATGATCTCTTATTTGCTTGATATACTATCGTTTTGATTTTGTGTACTTGCGAGTAAAACGTACCGGTTATTCCCCTATTAATTTAGGAGGGTAATCGGCACAACAAATAGTAAGGGAAAATTTCAGCCTGCACATACTCTACATGGATTTATAATCCCCAATCTTGTTGATGAAAGAGAGCACACACTTCCACTTGGATTTGATGATGACAGAGGAGTAACACCTCCACCTAAATTTAGTCCTAACAAAGAACTCACCCCACTCACCCCCTTTGGACCTACTGCTGGAATTATCTTACCTCAAGTATGGGGCAAGATGGCTGGCACAGAAGATATAGAAATTCTTGTAATGGTCACATGAGGTCTTGCGACAAGGACTCGTCATTCTGATCGGATTAGAGGTATTTGTCGTAGTACTCCTACCATTGGCCCAGTACACATTGACCTCACTGAAGAGGGCCATGCTGCAAGTGACCTTCAAGTATAGGGCCTAAAACTAGAGGTGGTGCAACTGGAGGCCATAAAGTGGAAGTAGAGGGCCTAAAACTAAGGGTGGATCTGTAGGCAGAGGTGTTACAGTAAGAGGTGGTGTAGTGAGAGGTGGTGGAGGCAAAAATGGTGCTATATTCAGTGATGCTGTAGTTGCATCCAGTGGTGCTGTAGCAAAGTCTATAACTGTTGTTAAATTGAAAGGAAAACGTATTGTGACAACAATGCAGAAGGGAATGGACACGAACCCTTTTCGCACCAAATTATGGAAGCTAAGAGAAAATGGTTGAATCCATAGTGGAAGCCCTAATGTCATGGACATGTAGTCTTATGGTTTTTTTTTTTTTTTAATATTTATTTTTTAATGTAATGTGTATAGAGAACTTGTTAATGTCTATGGAAATTTTGATGTATGGAAGTTGGTAATGTGTATGGACATATTTTGTATAGAATTTGTGAATGTGTATGTAAATTAAGCTGTTTTGTTGAGGATTATTGTGAACGAGTATGGAAAGTAAGCTGTTTTGTTGAGGACTCTTGTGAATGTGTTTGGAAACTAAGCTGTTTTGTTGAGGACTCTTGTTAAAGTAATGAAGAAATCATAATGTATTTGAGTTATTATCCATATGTTTTGTTCACCATATCATATTACATGGTCATTTGGAAGTTTGGTTATATTTAATTATGCTCAAACATATATATACTCAATTATTCAAGATAGCATGTAGTCTTATGCTCAAACACATGTTCTATACTCAATTCATGTTAACAAACTTAATTGAGTACGCTACATGTTTTTGTTAAAAACTACATTACAACCATAATGTGCTTCCAGAATTACACAAGCACAAAAGATCACATTATGCTTCCAAAATTACACAAGCACTAAAGACAACATTGTGCTCCCAAAATTACACATAAACATTAAAAAAAAAAAAACACAATGCGATCCCAAAATTGTAGACACCTCAGTTCAACTTCATACGACTAACTTTGCATTCATACAAACCACTTCGCGTGTATCCAAATAAAAAAAAAAAAGCGCTTAAACAAAATCCAAAAACACACAAGAATTGTTTGGTAATTCTTCTTAACTGCATGAAGTTTGATCTCCCAAATTTCTACTTCCTTACGATACCGGGCAATTTCTTTGTCCATTTCTACCTTCACCTTATTGACTTTAACTTCAGCCATGTTTTCACACCGTTTTGCTTCTAACAACAATTTTTCGTGCCTTCGCCAGAACCAACTTGCAACCCTTTTACAATTGGCACACAACTCAAGATCAAGTCATTCAAATAAACTACAATCTTGGTTAATCTGTAAAATAGTAAACAAATATTAATCACCAACCTAAATACAAAATATTAGTTCCTACTAAACTTTTTAGGATTATGGTCATGCATTTTCTGGAAAAGAAGCTGGGGAAGAAAGGGGTTGAACCATAAAATGACAGAGCATATACATAGGTTGTATATCAGCTAATTACAACCTTGAGTCATGTATGTCACTGAGTAGAAGTCTATTTTTTACTAGGGAAAAAAGATATTCGCAGTGGAAACTAGAAAAAAAAAAAAATCAATCTGTTTTAACTTCAGGGTGCTTGAGAGAAAAAAGAAAAAGGCTAAAAAAACAATGGTTGAGTCATCAAGAAAATTAAACTAGTATTAATAAATTAGAATAAAGAACAGTGGTTGCGGAAAAGGGAAATAATCCAGCCATTTATATCATCATCTAAGTTCACTTCCAGAGGCACAAGATCATTCATATCATCATCTAAGTTCATACGAAAAAAAAAAAAAAAAAATCTCAATACTCGTCCTAAACATAGAATCTACAACGAAAATTAGAACCCTAAACAACAACAAAAAAAAAAAAATGTATAATAAATTATGGGTTAATACAGTATTGATAAAAAACAAACAACAAATTCTCAATACTCATCCTAAACACAGAACCCACAACGAAAATTAGAACTCTAAACAATACAAAATTAAAAGTGTATAATAAATTATGGGTTAATACGGTATTGATAAACAACAAACAAGAAATTCTCAACACTCATCATAGACACAAAACTTGCCTTATAATTTTTGCAACCAACCTTCTCTCGAAATTTTTCTCACAATCATCAGCTGCTCACAGTAGTAAAGTCATTGCAATGAAGATGAAGCTTCGCTTTGAGTGGAACCAAGCGATTGACTAGGACTTGATGTAGATTCCATCGAATCAGCTACTAACCCCTAACATAGATGACTAGAAATACCAAATTACCATTTGATTTTTTTTTAAAAAAAATTTGAAATTAAGGGTAAATTTGGAACTAAAAAAAATTAGTGGTATAAAAGGTAATTTTATCACTTTTAACGTTTAAAATCTAATGGAAAGGGGTACATTGTATCAAATTGAAAGTTCAGGGATAATAGTTTAGGGGTCTTAAATAAATTTATTTATTTATTTTTTAAAATTTTACATTTTGAAATTGAACCAATGATAAACATCCCGAAGGCTCAAAGAACCATACAAAAAAACATAATGTATAGGATAAAAGCCCATTAAGGCACTCTTGGCCCAGGGCCCGGTAAAACAACGGACTCTTCCTAAAAAACTTAAAAAAAAAATCCGGGCCTGAGCTCCAACTCTTATAACCGAAGGCTTCAATCGCCGCTCTCACCCAAATCGCGCTTTTCACAGACTCAAGACTCACAGTTTTTGTGCTCGTTCGTCTAATTTATCCGCTGCTCTCGACGCCACAGCATCAGGTTCCTTCCCCTTATCTCCGCTATATCAAATGATTCATTGTGCTTTCTTTCATGCGATAGATTTTTAGGGTTAGGGCTAAATTCCTTTTTGTTTTTTGTTTTTTGTTTTTTCCCTTTTTCGTGTTTAACCGTTTTGTGTACATGTATGGGTGTTTTTTGGTTTAATTTTTCCTCAGTAGTGATAATTAGGGTTACTTATGATGTGGCATTTCTGCGTGATTTGAATTGTTGTGATGCTTATGGTGAAAAGCAAAGATATTGTTTGTTTTTGTTGTAAGTCTTGTGGGAGCAAAGCGAATGCTTCTGGAATTGCTGTGGGAAAACCAGAAATATGATTTCTGATGGTGTTGGAAATGTGCAGATAGGTTTGAAGGAGATGCTTATGAGTAGGGTTGAGTAGGAGATGGCTGATGTGACACAGGAGACGGGGGTGGTTGAGGAGGCAGGTGTGGTTGGGGATTTGGCCGATGAGACAGAGCGGACAGAGGCTGCAGATGTGGCTGGTATGACAGATGTGTGTTATGTGGAGGAGGAGAAGGATGAGGGTTGCTCAGTGGGAATGAGGGAGGTTGTGGAGAAGGGGGATGTGGCTGGCTTGGTGTATGGGAAGGAGGTTGGTGTAGAGGAGGAGGCATCGGCTGAATTGAAGGAAACGATAGAGGTTGCTAAGGATGAGGATGTGGCTGACTTGGCAGAAACGAGGGAGGTTGCAGAGGGGGATGTGTCTGACTTGGTGGGAATGACAGATGTTGCAAAGAAAGAGGATGTGGCTGACTTAACGGAAATGAGGGAGGTTGCAGAGGAGGAGGCTGTGGCTGACTTGGTGGAAACAGCAGAGGTTGCAAAGAAAGAGGATGTGCTTGACTGGGCAGAAACAACAGAGGTTGCAAAGAAAGAGGATGTGGCTGACTTGGTGGAGATGAGGGGGGCTGCAAAGGAGGAGGTTGTGGCCGACTTGGCAGAAATGGGGGAGGTTGCAGAGAAGGAGGTTGTAGCTGACTTGGCAGAAACGGAGGAGGTTGCAGCTGACTTGGCGGAAATGAGGGAGGTTGTTGAGGAGGAGGATGTGGCTGACTTGGCGGGAATGAGGGAGGTTGTTGAGAAGGAGAATGTGGCTAGATTTGCAGAAGTGACAGAGGTTGCAAATGAAGAGGATGTGGCTGACTTGACGGAAATGAGGGAGGTGGCAAAGAAGGAGGATATGGCTGACTTGGTGGAAATGAGAAAAGTTGCAATGGAGGGTGTAGGTGACCATCCAGAAATGATGGAGGATGAAGAGGAGGAGGATGTGGCTGAATTGCCGGAGAAGACATATTTGGCTGGCCAAGTGGTGGAAGATGGGGATTTGGTAGGCCCAATAGCTGAGGAAACGGATTTGACAGGCCCAGTGGCTGAGGAGACAGATCTGGCAGGCACAATGGGTGAGGAGACAAATTTGGCAGGCCCGGTAGTTGAGGAGACGGATTTAGGCGGCCATGTGGATGAGATAGAAGAAGCAGGAGATGAAGCAAATGTGGACGATGTGGAAAATGAGACCATGGAGGCAGAGGAGGACTTGGCAGAGGAGGAGGCCATGGAGGCAGATGAGATAGATGCCGTAGAGATGACGGAAATGGCTGAGGATACCGTAGAGGTAGAAGAGATAGAGGTTGTAGAGGAAATGGAGGTGACCGAGGAGATGGAGGTGACAGAGGACATGGAGGTGGTGGAGACGAGTAAGGGCAGTGGTGGAGGGAAGAGGAAGCGTGGCAAGAATTCTCGGGCCCCGGCAAGAGTCCCAAGGAAGAAGGTGGAAGAGGATGTTTGTTTCATTTGCTTTGATGGGGGTGATCTTGTGCTTTGCGATCGCCGGTGAGATTATCATGTTCATGTGCATTTTTCTTTGTGATATTTGCTGTGCCAGTATTTTGCTTCTTTAAGGTTTATGATCTATTTAATGAGATTGTGTGTGTGTGTGTTTTTTGTGGATTCTTAGGGGATGCCCTAAGGCGTACCATCCTTCTTGTGTTAATCGCGATGAGGCATTCTTTCGAGCCAAGGGTCGATGGAATTGTGGTATGTTGCTGCTTTGGTCTTTGATTTCTCTATTGTAATTTGAACTTAATGTTAAGTTTTGGTGATTAGTGGTGTATATCTGATGTGATATAAGTTTGTGGTATGTTAACTTTAGCTACAATTGTAGAAGTTTGATAGTAACTACAGTTATTTGGCGGTAATAATAGTATTGATTGTTTTATGCTATACAAAGAAAAATTCTTTTTTTTTTTTTGGATAAGTAATGTTTTATAGAAAAACATGCAGAGGGGCGCAAATAAAAATTCTTCATACATGCATTATAGTTTTTGTGCTGCATTTTAGTTTTATATGCTAGTAAGTGAGTATTGCACAAAAGTTGAGGACATTCAAAACTTGAACAGTAATCTTCTGAGTCATTTCCTCAATTAGAATGTCGATATATGTATTGAAGTTGTTCTTTTCTTTTCCTTTTGCAAAAGGTTTGATGCATACAACAGCCATGAGTGGACTGGTGTAATGGGGCTGGGAGTTCAATCTATAACTATTGACCAGCACACTCTTTAAGTTTTGCAAGCTCGTCAAGTTGGTAATTTGCTTGTGAAGTTTATTCGTTTCTGGTGATGACTGGATAAATGAATACTTCAAGGTCTGGAGGTAATTGCTTGCCACTAGCAAAATTTTGGATTCAATTGCTATTCCAAAGGTTGAAGGTGTGGAAAGGGAAAAGGAGAGGCCTAAAGCTGAGGTGTATTATATGTAGTAAAGAAGGACCATAGAAAAAAGAAAAGCAAAAAAAAGAGTTTTTTAATTCAATGGGTCAGGGTTGGTTTTGTGACTTGTGTTGAATTAGGATATAGAAGGTTTTTATAACTTGACTGTGACATGATCATCTTTGAATAATTGAGTCTTACAGCCACTTGAATTTTCCTGTATTCCAGGCGGTAAAGGTGGTTTTTGACCTACAATTGGCTTTCTGATATCTTATTTCTGTGATGTAACTTGCTAAAAGTGGTGAGATTGCGAGTTACTAGTTGCAATAGAACCTTTCTCTGTTACATTTACATGAAACCATATGACCCTTGCTCTTTGGGGAGCATAAAAGTATAGGTCTTTCAATTGTAATGAACGACTATTACAAAGTACAAGATATTGCTACTCAAATTTTCCCCTTTACCCCAAAGAAATTTCAACTCAAGTTAATCATGGCTTTCATTCTGTTCTATATGGAGAAAGGGATAAGCACCTAGAAATGTTGTCACTTATTGTGTTCAACTAATTACAGGACTGAGGTGATGATGGGGAACATCACTGGCAGCCCTCTTTGAAGACTTATAAACGGTGAGGAAAACCTGGTTCTAATGCTCAAGCTTTAATATGGGATATTTCAGATGATGGAGAGCTCTCTTGGGACCTTGCTGAGCTAGTCTAAGTTGATTTGAGTCTTAATTTGTTGTTTATCTGGGTTAGGTTGCTGTTAGTTCTGCTTTATTAAGTTATACTAAAGTAGGGTCATCGAGTAATTTTTAAATTTGCTGTACTCATGGCCCATGAGTCTTATTGTATGTTTTGGAGTAATTTTCTATTTTTTTAATTGTTTCTCCATGGTTTAGTAGTTCTTTTCCTTTTTTATTCAACAATCCTATTCTTTGTGGGAAAAAGATTAGGAATTGCCTGGTTCTTGAGAGGTTTTCATGCCATTTGTCAGGTTCATAGAACAAGTTGAATAAAGTTACAGTAGCTTTTTTAAAAAGTTTTGAGGGTGTGATTGCCTTCTACTTCTTTGGTGTGATTGCTTAGGAAACCTAGGTGTGGTTGCCTTAGCTTTACTTGTCTTCTTCTCATTCCATTCACCTATTTAATATGAAAGCATCACATTCCTTCAAGATTCAATCTTTTATAACCTAAACATCCCTAAATTCCTTAAACATCAACCCATTTAAGAAACTATGGAGAACCTACCCTAAACTCTTATCTAGTGCTAAACATTTAAGATATTGTATCAGATTTGTTACATGAGGTTTTATTGATTCTCTTCCTTTCATACTGTAATTTTTTAGGAGGACTTAGTGTATACATCTTGTGTACATGAGGTTTCCCTGTTCTTTATTGAAATATACTCACATAAAATATGATTCTTTTAAGGCCCGTTTGGTTGTCCCATTTTCCTTTGTTTAGGATTTTATATGTAAATCCATCCATTTGAACTGAGAAAGTACGACTCTAAAATCAAAGACATGCTTTATGTTGGAAGATTGAAATGGTGCCATTTCACAAAATCACGCTAATGGTGCTATACTCCTGTGGTTACATTTTTTTTTTCCTGTGGCTGCATCTTAGACAGTAGATTTATGTCTGTCATATGTGCATTTTGATATACTATACTCAATTATCATGGGACTATAATTCCACCTCGAGTTTTCATGATCTGGTTTATTAAATTATTATTACGTATTGAATTTCAAATTTAAAAAGGGGTCTGTTACTTCTGTTGCTTAGCCCTATCTAATTTAAGTGTGTTCATGGATTTTAGGTTGGCACCTGTGTAGCAACTGTGAGAAGAATGCCTACTATATGTGTTATACCTGTACATTTTCCTTGTGCAAGGCATGCATCAAAGATTCAGTTATCTTATGTGTGAGAGGAAACAAAGGCTTCTGCGAGACATGCATGAAAACGGTCACGTTAATCGAACACAATCTGCAAGGAAACAGGGATATGGTATGTGTTTTTTGCTTTTCTTGTCTGTCTTTTTTTCTTTTTTTATTATTTTTATTATTTTTATTCTAAGCTTGTGCTCGCTCCTCATTCAATGGGTCATTCTCATTGTTAAGACTGAATTTTGTAGCTGTAGTTTAGCTTATAGAAGGGGAAATATTTGGAATTGGAGCATATTTGGCTTTAGAATTTATCCATATTTATGGTTCAATGGTTAGTCATTATTCATTTTTTCCTTTCCTTTGATTAATTGAGACCTGGCCAGCATAGTTTTGTTGTCATTGATTGCTTCAAAGTGAGGTAAAATATGAACTCAATATGTTGGTGCCCTTGGGCAAAATCTGTTTATTTTTGCATGTTTGCTGTGTACTTTAATGATTCTGATGAATAGTTTATTCTAGTTTTATGTGTAAGTAGGGGCGCCTTACGCTTTTTATAAAATTTTCTATTACTTATCAAAAAAATTATTTTAGTGCTTATGGTGGATAATTAATGAGTGTCATGTTTCATTGCTGTTGCCTTTTGTCACTATTAGCTGAATTGCATGTATAGAACTTTTTGGACTAGCACGTAGGCGGATGATTAGCGTTGTAAATTGTGAACTTGAATGGCTGCCATGTACATTGAATCATTTGCTTAAGTAATTATGACTTTTTGGACTAGCCAAGGTATGGATTTGTTTTTTAATAACTGGCTGGTATGTAGTGTGAGCTGTAAACTATAAAATGTAGTTTTTCTTTTATATTTAGATCTACTATAAGTAACTCATGCTCCTTTAGTCAAATATGGCAGCAGAGGTTGATAGGCAGCAATAAGTCAATTTGTGATCCTCTTACACAACTTGTGGTCATCCTGAATCCATATGTAACTGTTGGTGCTTGGTTTCATGTAGCTTCTATAGTTCTGGTCAATCGATAGAGGAACGTGAGACCACTTTTTCAGCAGAGCTACAAGAAATGGATGGGGAAGTTGGTTTAGCTGATGCTTATTCAGTAAATTGTGTGGTATTTTTGAAAAAGTCTCGTTGATTGCCTGATAGCGTGCGACTCTTATAGCATCTTCTGTCCTTTCCTATACCCCTAATTTCCCTGTACTTCTCAAGCAATCATTTGTATTTTACCATCTTGGTTTAGGCCAAATAAGGTATTGAGTCTGAAGAAACCTATTTCACCATGTATTTCTAATTTCTACCTTTTAGAATGGCCCCTGTGGCACAAAGAGACAAGCAATGGTGGCATTGGGGAGTAAAAATGTGAAGGGCATAATCATGAAGAGCTATTGGTAAACAAGTGTGAAGGGATCCCAATGTTTTGCGGAAATGAGCAGGGTTAAAGTTTAAAAACCAAAGAAAATCTTTTGAAACCCAGTTCCACTGGTGAAACATGCACGTTGGCTAGTTGTGTGGGACAGAGGGCTCCCATCTCTTTTTGAGAAACAATTGCAAAATTGGCTGCTCTTCTCCTTGATGTAGGTCTCCCTGGAAACTGCTTGACTTATATATATCACTCTCCATCTTTATCCTAGATGCCACTGATTTAGGGAAGATCCTCACCACGGATAATCTAAAGAAGCGGCATGTTAACTATGCCTAGAAGAGTGGTAGACCTTTTCACTTGTTGGAGAGGGCAATTGGGTAGTATTCGGAATGCTGTAGTGTGGAAGATTGTTCTGTCCTACCTAATGTGATGTCTTTGGAGATAAATAAGTGATCGGAGTTTTAAAGATCATGAGCGGATGGTGGTGGAATTACATGAGTTTTTCTTCAAGACACTTTACTGCTGGGCAGCTGCCTTTGGCATTAATATTTCTAGCTTTCATGTTTTTTTTTTATTTGTTTTCTTTTTCTGGTTAGGTGTATCTCTTACTTGGGTTGCACTTTTGCGCTTTTTAAGAAAATTGTGATTCCTTATAAAAAAAGGGATAAATGCAAAATTGGTCCTTGTGGTTAGCGTAAATTACAAATTACTCCCTGTGGTATAACAAATAATTTATAGATCCCTGTAGTTGGCCTAAATTACAAATCACTCCCTGTGATATAAAAAATAATTTATAAGTCTTCATGGTATATCAAAATAATAGTTTACTCCTTAAAATCAATTTATAAGTCCTTAGGGTATACCAAAATAACAGTTTACTCCCTAAAATCAATTTTCGTTGAGTAACTTAACAAAATTCGTTACTTTGTCATGTCATACTGCTACAATAAATTAACATAATTTATTTTATCCCCAAAATTTTGCTTTGTACGTAACCCTCCCTCATTTCATATTTTTCGGCACGATTTGGGAGCATTTTGTGAGAATTTGACAGTCGTATTTTGTGAAGAGGCTAAGGAAGATAAAGATGAGGGACAGTTATGCGCGAGGTAAAATTTTTGAGAAATAAGAGATTAGGTTAATTTACTATAGTAGTGTGACGTGTAGTGATGACAAAACGACAAAAGTTCCTTAACAGAAATTGATTTCAGGAAGTAAACTGTTATTTTGGCATACCTTGAGGACCTATAAATTATTTTTTATACCATAGGGAGCGATTTGTAATTTAGGCCAACCATAGGGACCTATAAATTATTTTTTATACAACATTGAGTGATTTGTAATTTAGGCCAACTACAAGGACCAATTTTGCATTTATCCCTAAAAAAAATCTATAAATAAATTCTAAATTGGTGTGGTGCTTTTGGAAGCTATCTTCTATAGAGATCTTTGATTGCATTGTATAACTATGTGAT
The DNA here is from genome assembly GCA_006937295.1 of Carpinus fangiana. Classification (NCBI taxonomy): domain Eukaryota; kingdom Viridiplantae; phylum Streptophyta; class Magnoliopsida; order Fagales; family Betulaceae; genus Carpinus; species Carpinus fangiana. Next base: position 19,825,602 of record CM017324.1, read on the forward strand.
GGCTTTGCATTATATCATTAGCTTATGGTGGGAATGATAAATGAGCTCCCTATTGATATAAAAGGGGATGGAGGTACAATTGTCTACAAATTTTCAGCAAAGGAACCACTGCATTATAAAAAATACTTGTTTATCTGTCTTAGCCTTCGCCATTCCAAATTGCTATAGGTAGATGCTGTAGTCATGGCTTCAAAAGATATTTGCTTGGAAGCCCTGAAATGTTTTGAGAAATTTTCATTTTGGTGTGTTCTATTCCCTTTAGCTTCAAAAACTGTAGACTTTTTTTATTCATGCAAAATCTACAACCATTTTTAGTTATTTTTGATGGCATATGTGGATGTACTAGTTCTATGTAGAATGAGATCTCGTGATGCGTATGGGGTCTCATGAAGCATGCCTTTTGTGGATGATATTGGGTTAGTTAGTGAGCAATTTGAGGTTAATTCTAAATTGGAGATGAAGTGACACACTTTGGCCTCTATAGGTTTAGGTTAATAGGACTAGGAGAAACATAATGGTGCAAGTTTCGTTAGGTTATGATACAAGTTGGTGGTGTAAGAAAAAGAAAAGAAAAGAAAGAAACAATTTTTGGTATTGTGGATTGGTTAGTCATAAGGATTGAGAGTGCATTATCAATAATATCTTATGGAGCTTTTGGGGTAGGGTTGTGGAAGAATATTAGGAAAGGGTGGGAGACTCTCAAAGGCTTTACTAGACATGTGGTGGGGGATGGGACTAGGATTAGCTTTTGGCATGATTTGTGGCGTGGAGATACAGTTCTTAAGGTAGCTTTTTCAGTTTTATTTGGTGTTGCTTGTGTGAAGGATGCCTCAGTTGCGGCTAATATGGAGGTGTTGGGTAGATCCAATTAGTGGAATGTGAGTTTTTCTAGAGAGGCACATGATTGAGAGTTTGAAGTCTTTGCTTCCTTTCTCCAGGGGTTGCATTCAGCCAGAGTGTGAAGAGGGTGTGAAGATAGATTGCGGTACAGATTTCCTCCAAAAGAGGCCCTTTCAAGGTCAAGTCCCTCTTTTACTCCTTGGCTTGTACTGAAGGTAGGAGCTTCCCATGGAAGAGTGTGTGGCGGACACAGACTCCTTTGAGGGCGGCCTTTTTTGCGTAGTTGGCAGCTCTGGGCAAAATTTTGACCGTATATAATCTCAGAAAGCGACATGTTATTGTGATAAATAGATTTTGCATGTGTAAGAGAAGTGAGGAGACAGTGGATCATCTTCTTCTTCATTGTGAGGTAGCTTTTGCTTTGTGGAGTGCCATCTTTAGTCGTTTTGGGATGTCTTGGGTGATGCCTAGATGGGTTTTCGATTTGTTCGTTTGTAGGTGGTCTTCTGGTAAGCGGAGGAGTACCACGGTCTGGAAGATGGTGCCTACTTGCCTCTTTTGGTGTTTATGGAAGAAAAGGAACGATTGGTGGTTTGAGGACTTGGAGAGGTCCTTGGAGGACATTTTATCCTCTTGTTTTCATACTTTGTATCTTTGAACTGTAGCATATGTGTCCCCGTTGTTGATTAGTTATGATGATTTTCTTGTTCACTTTTCCTTTTTCTAGTTAGGTGATCCCTTTTCTGTACTCACTGTCTACTTTGGGGCGCCTTACGCTTTTAATAAGACTTGTTATTACTTACAAAAAAAAAAAAGGATTGAGATATTGAGAGATGTCATTCATGGTCATGAGTGAGTTGGATGAGGTTGAAAAGTTCATTGGTAGTTGTTTTGATGGTATCATAATGTTTAGTGGAAGGAAGAATTTCCTTGGAAAAGTTAGGGTCGAGTACACTTAGTTGTGAAACACCAATTAATGCTCCATTGACATAAAGTAATTTGATTCAAGAGTGGGGAAGAATGAATGGCTCCTTACAATAGGCTCAATGCCGCCCTTCTGTCCCGCCCTACCTAACACTTCCACATAAGACCAATACCATTGATAACCAGTTCTGTCTTGCCTAATGTGGTGTTTTCAGAGGGAAATAAATGACAAAAGTTCTAAAGATTGTGAGAGGACGGTAGTGGAGTTAAAGTCTTTCTTCTTCGATACTCTTTACCAATGGAAAACTATTATTGACTATATTAAATTTCCTAATTTTATTTATTTTCTTCCTTGTTTTGGCTAGGTGTATCTTTTGTATACATCTTATGTATGGGTTGCGCACCTTTTTAATAATATTTTGATTACTTGTAAAAAAAAAAAGAGGGGGGAAGAATTGGTTAGACTGAGAAAAAAAATTAATAGTAGTGAAAAATGTTATGATAGGGTTGATGGAAGAGTATATGGCTTTTCCCCCATGTAATTACTATTGTTTTTGTGAAATTATGCCCTTACATTTACCCAGCTGTGGTTGATCTGCCTGATGTGTGCTGTTGTATGTTAATTTCAGTATGTTTTGGCTATCACATTTATTGTGGTGTCATTTATTTCCTCTTTTGCTCACTTTCGTTGTGCTTATGCAGGTTCAGGTAGATTTTGATGACAAAAGTAGCTGGGAGTATCTTTTCAAGGATTACTGGATAGATTTGAAAGAGAAGCTGTCTTTGACTTTAGATGAACTAAATCACGCTAAAAATCCATGGAAAGTAGCTGATTCATTTGCGGGTAAACAGGAATCACCTGATGAACTTTATGATGCTAATAATGATGAGGGGTCAGATTCAGACAGTTCTGGGAATATAGAAATCAGCAACTCTAAAAGAAGGAGGGCCAAGAAACGGTTGAGGCCCCGTTCCAAGGAGGCTGATTCAGCAGCCCCTGCAACAGCAGCTGATGCTGAAGGTCCATCAACTGATGACAATGCTGAATGGGCATCAAAAGAGCTCTTGGAGTTTGTTATGCACATGAAGGACGGCGACAGATCTGTTTTATCTCAGTTTGATGTTCAGGCTCTCTTACTAGACTATATAAAGAGAAACAAACTCCGTGATCCTCGTCGCAAAAGTCAAATAATTTGTGACTTGAGGCTCCAAAGTCTATTTGGGAAACCGCGAGTGGGGCATTTTGAAATGTTAAAGCTTCTTGAATCTCACTTTCTTATAAAAGAGGATTCACAGGTTGATGATCTTCAAGGGAGTGTTGTTGATACTGAAGCTAGTCAGTTGGAGACTGATGCTGATGCCCTAGTAAAGACTGGTCGAGATAAGAAACGTAAAACTCGTAAGAAGGGTGACGAGAGAGGACCTCAATCAAATGTAGACGACTATGCAGCCATTGATATTCACAACATTAATTTAATTTACTTAAGACGTAATTTAGTAGAAGAACTACTTGATGACATGGAAAAGTTTCATGACAAAGTTGTTGGTTCTTTTGTGAGAATAAGGATTTCTGGTAGTGGTCAAAAGCAAGATTTGTATAGGCTGGTGCAAGTTATAGGTAATTGTTTAGATAAATTGTCTTGTATACTATTTTTGACTTTTGAGTGTTGATGGAATAAATCTTGCAAGATTGTAAAATTTCTTAATGATTTTGTGGACAGGTACATGCAAAGCAGCTGAGCCATATAAAGTTGGTAAAAAGATGGCGGATATCTTGCTAGAAATATTAAATTTAAACAAGACAGAGATCGTATCAACTGATATAATCTCAAATCAAGAGTTCACTGAGGTGATTGAACACACAAGATTTCATACTTCTTATTTGTACTTTTCCAATTCAAGTCGTCCTGTTGGCTTTGTGATGAGAGAGGGAGATATTGACCCTTCCAATCGACCTTTCTTACGATCTTTTTCTTTTTTAGTTTTTATGGATGTTTGGTTTCTGAGTGAGATATAGCGGATGTTAAAGGAATACCTGAATTGGAAGTTTCCACGTTTTGATGAGGGGATATGCCACCTTAAATGTGGCATTGAAAAGTTAAACTATTAGTGAGTAACACATGTTGCAATGAGGGAAATGAGCAGTATTATTGGCACTTGGCGGCCTGTTTGGTAGGCTTTTTCTTTAATTGAGAAAAAGAAAAAGAAAAAGAATATTTGTGGTGTCCAAATTTATGGCATATACAGTAATTGGAAATGATTTGGGTTGAAGACTTATGCCCACTCTGTTTTATGTAGTTGTTATTTCTTTCTTCAAAGATATAACTCATTTCTTCTTTATCTCTAGGATGAGTGCAAGCGTCTGCGCCAAAGCATAAAATGTGGACTTATCAACCGGCTGACTGTGGTAATCTCATGCTCTTATCTCCAATTTTATGTTTTGGCATTAAACATCTAAATATTCTAAGTTCTGAGAAAAATTAATGTTTGGTTGTAGGGAGACATTCAGGAGAGAGCAATTGCACTCCAGGAGGTCAGGGTTAAAGACGTAAGTTTTTTGGTTTGTCAATTGTCATTATAATTGATTCTAGCTCTGCTTGTATGTCTGTGCTCAATACTTCAGAACTTTATTAGATTTTCTCGACATATGAGATGTATTGACACATGGGAAAAAATGTTAGAATTGCTAGAAATTTTTTTATTTTGATTAGTCAAAAGGAATTTTAGTAAAAAAGCGAAAGGCGCCCCAAAAGTACATAGGATATATACAAGAGGAACTCCTAACTAGAAAAAGAAAAGCGGGAAAGAAAATCCGCATAACTAATAGACAAAGGGGACAGGTAAGCTGCAGTCCACGAATACAAGGAATACAACAAAGAGGCTAGAATCTCTTCCAAAGAGCTTTCCCAGTCATCAAAACACCTATTGTTTCTCTCTCTCCAAATAGACCAAAAAATACAAATAGGTATCATCTTCCAAACCACGGCACTCCTAGTCCTGCTAGAGGAACACCAGCAAGCACACTGATCCAAAACACTACTAGGCATAACCCAAGAAAGACCAAGCCGGCTAAAAATATTGCACCACAAAGCGTGGGCCACCTCGCAATGAAGGAGTAAATGATCGATCGACTCTCCATCTTTCTTGCACATGAAGCATCTATTGATGACCACCACTTGTCTCTTTCTTACATTATCCAAAGTGAGAATTTTTTCTAGCGCCGCCGACCACACAAAGAACGCAGCCCTTGGGGGAGACTTGGTCCTCCACACACTCTTCCAGGGGAATTCTCTCCCTTTCGCCCTAGATAAAGCTTTGAAGAAATTTTTGACCTTGAAAGTTCCTTTTTTGGAAGGAATCTACCACAATTTATCTTGATTCTCCCTTTGAATAGCAACAGACTGCAATTTCTGAAAAAGAGCAGTGACGACATTCACCTCCCAATTATGAACTTCCTTGCTAAAGATAACATTCCACTGAGGAGCTCCGCCTAAAAATTTCACATTGGCTACCACAGAGGCATCCTTCTCACGAGCAATACTGTAGAGCACAGGGAATTTCTCTTTAAGCTTCGTATCCCCACACTACTGATCATGCCAGAACCGGATCTAGGACCCATCCCCAAGCACTAGTCTAGTGTGACTAGAAAAAGTCTCCCACCCTAACCGAATATTCTTCCACAAACTTACTCCTGACACTCCTGTATGAGGAACAATGCACCAACCACCCCACATGCTCCCGTATTTGGCCTCCACTACAACTCTCCACCAAGCCTCCCTCTCATGCCCATACCGCCACAACCATTTACCTAGTAAAGCACGGTTGAAGTCCACCAGTTTCCTTAAACCAAGCCCACCCGCCGAAAGAGGGGAACAAACCTTGGACCACTTCACCAAATGATATTTGAATTCTTCCCCAACTCCACCCCATAGAAAGTCACGTTGAAGTTTCTCAATGCGATTGGCAACTTTAACGGGAATCTTGAAAAGAGACATATAATACGTAGGAATGTTGGCCAAGGTGCTCCTCAAGGTAACTCTCCCCCCCTTAGACAAAAGAGGCCGTTTCCAACCAGCCAAACAACACTTCATCTTCTCCAGAATACCATCCCAAATATGGGACGCATTATTGGGAGCCCCCAAAGGAAGCCCTAGATACTCAAGAGGCAGGGAGGCCACCTCACACTCGAGAATACTTGCCAAATAATCTACTTGTTGGACATTTCCCATAGGGATCAACACTGACTTGGCCAAATTGACCTTCAACCCCAAAGCTACTTCAAACAAAATAAATATGCCTCTTAAATAAGCCAATTGGTCAGGGCTATCTTTGCAAAAAATCAAAGTGTCATTGGCAAACAACAAATGGGAAACAATCACATTGCCAACTTTGAAGCCCTCTAAAAGCCCATCATTAATCCCTGTAGACAACATACGACTCGAAGCCTCCATCACAAAAACAAATAACAATGGGGAGAGGGAGTCCCCTTGCCGGATCCCCCGAGAACTGTCAAAGAAGCAATCTTACTGAGGAAATGCAAAAAGAAATCCATGAACACCACTTCGCCCCAAAACCGCACCTCTTCAACATATACAATAAGAAGTCCCAATTGACATGATCGTAAGCTTTCTCCACATCCATTTTACATAAGATACCCGGCTCCCCCCGATCTACGTCTACTATCGAGACTTTCATTCGCAATAAGGATTGGATCCAGAATTTGTCTCCCTTTGATGAAGGCACTTTGCGTCTTGGAAATAACCTTATCCAGCACTCCTTTTAATCTATTGGCAATGACTTTGGCTATGATTTTGTACAAACTCCCCACAAGACTAATGGGACGAAAATCTTTCATCTTTGAGGCACCTGGAATTTTTGGGATAAGCAAAATGAAAGTAGAATTGAGACTAGCTTCAAATTTACCTTCAGCATGAAACTTCCAAAAAATCTTCATGATGTCTTCTTTGACAACTTCCTAGCAAACCTGGAAAAAAGCAATAGAAAAGCCATCTGGACCCCGCGCCTTTAACCCCCTCCGTATCCAGCACAACCTTCCTCACTTCCTCCTTTTCAAATTCTCTCTCTACCAGCCAGCCTCATGGTCAAGAATCTGGTCAAACACTAGACCATCCACCCTAAGCCTCCATTGGCATTGCTCCTCAAAAAGCTTTTGATAATACTTAACAATATGCTCACTAATCTCCGCTTGATTGTTGGATAAGATTCCTTCAATCATCAAGGAGTCGATGGAATTGTATCTTCGGTGAGAATTGGCCATAGAATGAAAAAACTTGGAGCACTTATCACCTTCTTTAAGCCATAGTATTCTGGATTTTTGCCTCCAACTAACCTCTTCCATAAGCAAGCAAGCTTCTAACTCCCTAGAAACCTCCCCTTTCTTGGCTAGTTCTGCACTATCCAAAGCCTGAGCTTCTTTAATAGCATCCAACTCCCTGAGATCGTCTAGGAGCTTACTTTTATTGCATTCAATATTACCAAAGACCTCCTCATTCCATCTCTTTAAATCCATCTTTAGGGCTTTAATCTTGCACGCAAAGATAAAACTGGGCGAACGTTGGAAATGATAAGAATCCCACCATTGCTTCACTAAAGCCCCAAAGCCTTCCTTCTTGAGCCGCATATTCTCGAACTTGAACGGTCTTTTGCTCCTAGGACCATTCGCACTATCTAGGAGAGGAAAATGATTCGAACAAATGCGGGGAAGCCTCTTTTGAGACACACCTGGAAACCTGGCTTCCCAATTAGGAGAGATAAGAAAACGATCAATCCTTGACCACTTCGGAGGATCTTGAGCAAGAGACCAAGTAAAATGACCCCCTGCAAGAGGCAAATCCAGCAGCCCCTGCTCATGAAGAAAGTCGAAAAAATCCGCCATAGCCAAGCGACAAGCAGCTCTGGATCTTTCACTAGGAAAGCGGGTGACATTGAAATCCCCCCCAATAGAATTGCTAGAATTAGTTAAAAGCTGATGAAAAAGATTATAAGAGTAGATCTACAAAAGAATAATGTTTTTAGAATTCAATCATTCTCCATTCTCCTGAAATTTAACATGTATTTTCATCACAAGTCACTTTTATAATAGCAAGATGACAATACTTCTACCACCTTAGACCTCACTTTCCCCACTTTCTCATTCTTCAACTACTTAGAAGGATTTTAACCTTAGGCTTTAGACCTGAAGCCCCCAAGATTGGAAAGATGTTAGCTCATATCTGAACACTAAAAAATTGATTGAGGATGAGAAGATAGTGAAATTCCTTTATGCAAATTTTTTTTTTTTTGATGTCGAGGAACCTCTCCAAGGTAGGGCCCTTCGGACCCACCCCTGCAGAGTAAACCCCGGTCCCGTGCACCGCACCCTCGGAAGTTTCCCTACACGGAACTGGTTAAGTCGCTGGCTTTTCACCAGGGAGTGTAGCCCCAAAGGATTGTTTGCACCCATGAGGTGTTGAACCTTGGACCTTGAAGGGAGCAAACCCTCAAGACCAAGGCCTTACCACTTGGGGTTGGCCCAAATTGTGCACTCAATGCGCAGGTTTGGCATAATCTATTCAGACAGTTTTCAATTTACATTGCGCCTATAATGAGAGGAAAATGTTTTGGTTCTTGTACTCCAAATGGGGAATGCCTGGTAGTTAACAGGCTACCCCTAAGTACTACTGAAAGAAAGGGCGAAGTGCTAAGGGTTCTAGGACCCTATTGTTGATATCCTGTCTGGCCTCCTAACCTTTCTTTAAACTGGTATGGAGATGAAGAAGTCTTCCTGAAAACCTTTCACTTGTGGTGGTGTGTATAAAGTAATTATATACATCTCCTTCATGAATTCATCCACTCCTTTTTCCTTGAAAACTGTCACATTACATCTTTTCTCTCTTTGGAAGTAATGTAATAATACGGATGAGTGGGATCATATAAAGTTTAGGACTATGGTTGGGGATTATTTTATTTTATTTTATTGATAAGTAAATTAATCTCATTTGGTTGGGGATTATGGTTAGGGCTTACTGTAGATTACTTTAGGCTTGATTATGGATCTGTTAAACAGTGGCTGCTTTAGTAGATGGCGCAATCCAAAATTGCTAGAATTTCTCTTTAAAATACTAGAAAATTGTCTTTACATGTGGGTGTGGTGCCCCGGGAGCAAGACTCTTGGGTGCGTGCGCACATTCTCTCTCTCACATATGGACAAGATGATAATTGTGCTGGCAGTGCTGGCAAACATACCACCTACAAATGTGGGGTGATGGGTGAGATCACGAGCTTAAATCATTTTGGGCGTTTGAGGCCTTGTTTGTTAAACTCCCCCCATCCCCTCACATTCTCCCACATTTCACCACACTATTCACTTCCATTTTTCCAAAAAAAAATATCAAATCATTCACTTTTTATATCACATCATTTACTCTTTATTACTATTCAAATAAAAAAAATCACTACAAAACAAAATTTTTCCACTTTCCAATACCACTTTTTCATTTTTCCATATAAATAATTTTTTTTTAATGGTGAACAGTATCCTGTAATGAACAATGCCGTGTAATGGGATGTCATTTACCAAACACCCTCTTGAGTTATAATCACCAGGAAAATACTTTTAGTTTTATTTACTAGCTTGCCCTTATATGATGGATTTGAGTCTAATGATACGGGGTTGGAACAATTGTAACCAAGATTAATCAAGTTTACATTTAAGTATCCCATCCAAGATGGTCAGGATAGATTATATAGACAATTTTGCGAAGACGCAGCAACATCTTGCAAACTAGCTTCCTAATTAATCCAAAAGATTTGATTAATTAATTTTTAATTGCTTCTTGATGCAACATGGCATGTGGGAAGCAAAATATGCAAACACAACTCATAACTCTTCTATAAAACCTACAAAAATTCAAAGAATTATAGGAAAAATGATGGAAAACACTCTTTAGAGTATTTTTATTGAGAAAACTGATAATAATGAACAAATCTAACAACTGGGCAGCCAAGCCAGCCTTATTATGCTTACATAGAAGTAAGGGACGGACTTTTACATTACTTATAAAACAAAAAAGAAGTAAGGGACGCACTTATAAAAAAAATAAAAGGGATGCAACCTTGAAAGCAAAATTACAAAACTATCATTTACTAAAATAAACTCAAAACTCGCTTGAGAGAACACTATGCAAGTGTAGAGTGAAGTTTCTATCTTGCGTTTAGCTGCAATCTTGCCAATGTCGCACATAGGGGTGTAAATGAGTCGAGCTTGAGCGGGCAGTGCTTGCTCGAGCTTGACTCGTTGGTTTTTTTGTCGAGCTCGAGCTTGACACGAGCCCCATTTCGTGTCCAAGCTAGGCTTGCTAGGGTGGGTACTCTGCCCGAGCTCAAGCTCAGCTTGTATCGGATTATTTAAATTTTGTTTTGAAGTATAAATATTTTTTTCAAAGAAATAGAATAAACTAATTTTATTAATGATACTACCATCAAGGAAACAAGGTGGATGTGAGAGATATTTAGGGTGAAAGGGGAAAGATTATAACAAACAAGACCTATCTTCACGTCATGTAACTGTTTCTCTGTGAACACTGTCATGGCCACTGCCGCATGAAGTAGAGTTGGGTGGAGTTGTAGTCACTAGGTGTAAGGAGCAATGGAGCATTAGACATTATGTCTAATTTGGGATGATTTAGGGTTTTACATTCAAATGTGAACAGTGATAACTGGAAGAAGATGAAATTAATAGTCGAAGCTGATTTAGGGAAAGTAAAGCAGAGCATGAGATTAATAAGAAGTGCATATCTCAAGGTGATGTGTCAAAGAGAGATGAGCTTAGATTAAATGGTGGAATGCAGCTGGCGGCCACTAAGATGAGTGTGCATTTTATGTGTTTCACAGTTTGAGCATGCGTTTAATGTGTTTATTCGAATTTATTCTGAAGACTTAAGAGGGGAGAGGTGTCAAACATTCTTTTCTTTCTTGTTTTTTATGTGCGTTTTGGGCCGTCATGTGCTGAAGAGAAGTTGATGTTGTGTTACCGAAGTGCAATCTAATAATAATAATTATAAAAGTGCAATCTTCTTTAATTTATAAGAAAAATAGCTCTAGTTGACCATTTTTGCAACTAAAATATGTTATAGTTTTAATAAACTAAATGTAATTTTATAAATTATAAGAAATTTATGCTTAAGCTATATTAAGTATAATAAGTTTCCATTCAATCATATGATTAACAATTCAAATTGTTGATTCAACTAGCATTAGATACTTAATGGTTAGATCATTTGAGATATGACCATATGATTAACTTTTATCATTAATTATATACTATATAAGTTATTTTTATTAATTAATATACATACATATTATACGAGTTGCGCTAATAAGAGAGCCGAACCCTTATACAAGTATAATCACGAACTTTAAACGAGTGAGTCAAGTTTTATACGGGTATGTATCTTTTGATAATTGAGTATAGTTTCATGTCTAAAAATGGCACATTCAATAACTGAGTTGCGCACGAGCTGAGCTTTATTGAGCTGAGCCTGTGAGAGCTCACTGGTAACTTTGTTCGTTTACAATCCTAGTCTCACGAGATTTTTGAACCAGTGTTTTGGACTTTTGTTGACAGCCCGTTTTGACTTAGGAATTGTTTCATGAATACAAAATTGTAGCCCTTGAAGTCAACTTTATAACGCTACCAAGTTTGTCTTTTTTTGATATCGAAATCAAAAGATGTGACAATTTTACTTACTTGTCTGCTTGGTTTCATGTTATCAATTTGTTGGTGCACCAACTTGTACAATTTTGATTACTTGACTTGCATCACTCTTTTCTTGCTAGAATTAATTCCAAACTTTTCCATCAAGCCACATGTAATCTGGACTGCATCACTTTGAGCATGAAATGCATGAATTGCATAAATTACCTGTACATTTCAGTTAATTTTACTTATCAAAAAAATATATCTTCATGTTTTGATATTGTTATATTGTGTGGATATTAGATTTAACATCTACAACCATTTTCCCTCTCATGCATTATGCTCTCTATTCTGATCCAGTGGCTGGAAACGGAGATTGTGCGACTCAGTCATCTTCGTGATCGAGCTAGTGAAAAAGGGCGTAGGAAGGAATATCCTTTACTCTTCAACACTGTTTTATTACCATTGTTCACGCTGTTGGGCTGCTTTTTATTTCTATGGTGCAGGGTATAATGTGCAGGAAAATGAGGCCTGAGTGTTATATTTATTGCAGTTTTTTAGTACTTTCTATTTCCTCCTCTAAATCATTTAGGTAAGTCTTAGTTTTTCTGTTCATAAGTTGTGGTAGGTATCAGGAAATTTGATTTGTCAGCAATTACTGAGGTCAGGTGGTGATAATTTAAATTGCTGCTCCCTAAATTTCTTCTCTCTCTCTCTCTCTCTCTTCTCATGTCCTTCATCGCTAAAGTAGAGCACTCACAACATGGTATTTGGTATGAGGATTAAAAGATATGCAAAACCATTTATAGAAAAATCAAAGAAAAAAGCTTTTATAAAGCTACGACATTTTTAGTATGCAATCTTTTATTGTTTGGTTGTTTGTTACTCATCTGTAGTTTTGACACTCGTTATGTGTTCCTTTGAAATGGAAATGGCCCAACATATCCAGCAATATTTCAGTAATCCTTGACTTCCTTTCACGCTCAGAGAATGTGTAGAGAAATTGCAGCTTCTCAAGACACCTGAGGAGCGCCAGCGCAGACTGGAGGAAATTCCAGAAATACATGCTGACCCACATATGGATCCAAGTTATGAGTCTGAAGAAGATGAAGGTGAAACAGACGATAAGAGACAAGGTTCCTTTCAATTTTTTAGTCTTTATTATTTATATTTCATTTGGGAAAAATATAGGAAGTCCCTTGAACTAACAGCCGTTTTTGAAATAGTCCCATGAAGTTTAAAGTGTGTTAAAAATGCCCCTTTTTTTTTTTAATTATATTCCTATAATACCCTTATTCTCTTAAAAGCTGAAATAAAAAATTAATAAAATAAAAGCTGTTTATCCATACTCTTATTCCATTGGGTGGACGCTTCTAATGTGTCTCAGTTTTCTACTTCGCCTCAATTTTTGGCTTTTTGTTCATTTTTTTTGCCTTTAGTGGGGCCTTCTTTGTATACATCTTGTGTTCTAGGGTTATACCCTTATGCACTTTTCAATGAATTACTTATTTATAGAAAAAAAAAAACTAAAAAATTAACCTCTAAGTGGCTCACCCCTCTGGGGTGGGCTGCCCAATCAGCAGCCACCCAATTATTATTATTATTATTATTTTTTTTAAAAAAAACAGAAAATTAAAATTTTAGTTTAATATATTTATAATTTTTTTATTGAGAGTGACACTTGTTGTCATTTTATTGGTGTTGACGTGACATTTAACAAAATTTGTCAAATGTTTTAATGAAATTTGACTTAGTTGTTTTTTTGCCATATCCCACGGTCCTTTGAGTTCACTTTCATATGACACTGAACGATTTGTACTTTAGGCCAATTATAGGGTTTGATTTTGTAGTTATCCCTATTTTTTATACCGTATGACTGTATGAGTGATTTTTAATTTTGGCCAAATATAATGATTAATTTTTTATTTATCCCAAAAAAAGATTTTTTTCTCTCTTCCTATATTTATCCACCCCATGGTTTTTTTTTTTTTTTTTGGTTTAAAAAAAGTTTAGTTTAGTTTTTATTTTAGTTTTTAAGAGAATATATTTTAGGAATATAATAAAAAAAGTGGTATTTTTGGCATACTTTGGTAGTTTGATGAAACCACTTTAACACATTTTAAACTTCATAGGACTTTTTTAATTACAGCCGAGGGTGGCTTTTTGTTTTTTTTTTTTCCCATCATTTATATTTATTATTTTTGAGTTACATTTGCTTCCGGTGCATGCAGAAACCTATATGAGACCGAGAGGTACTGGCTTTAGCAGGAGGGCCAGGGAGCCAGTTTCTCCACAATCAGGAGGTTCTGCTTTTAGTGATTCCTGGAGTGGGACAAGGAATTATTCTGACACGAATAGAGAATTAAGCAGGAGCATGTCTAATAAAGGGTTGTCTTATAAAGGAGATGATAATACTGTTGCTGGCGATATGCTGAATGAACGAAATCAAGGAAGAGACAGAGAAACACCCCAAGCAAGTAGTTGGGAGAAGCAAAAAATTGCTGCAAGTTTGGAAATTGGCGCTAGTAAGACCCATTCTGTGCTAAAGTCTGACACAACTTCCGCTGTGTCAGAAATTTCAGCAGCATCTCTCTCTACTGCAGTAACACAATCTGCTGCCTCAATCAATGAAGCAGAAAAAATGTGGCGTTATCAGGATCCAAGCGGAAAAATCCAGGGACCATTTTCCATGGTGCAGCTGCGTAAATGGAACAACACGGGATATTTTCCTGCTAATCTACGGATTTGGAGAGCCGCTGAGAGCCAAGATGATTCTATACTTTTGACTGATGCATTGGCTGGAAAGCTCCAGAAAGACCTACCATTGGTGGATAACAGCTTTCCAAAGGCTCAAGTGGTGCACAATTCAAATATATCATCCTCATATTCTGGGAAACCTCATGGAGCATCCTTACAGCAAGGTATGGAAGGTCAAGTTGGTGAAAGATCTAACTTTGATCAGAATCGTGGAGCTTTGAATTCACATTCTAGTCTGGGTTCTTCCGGCCAATCTGCAGGAGGAGGAAGTTGGAGATCTCAAGCTGAAATCAGTCCTGCAGGCAGGCATTCTACCTTGTCCGTTGAGGTCCCTAAAACTTCTACAGATGGGTGGGGTTCTAATTATCGCAATGATTCAGCAAATCTTCCTTCGCCTACTCCAGTCAGTGCTACCACAGGTGCGACTAAGGGGCAACCTCATGAAAGCAAATGGTTGCACAATCCTGTTCAGTCAGCTGGTTCTGTCATGGGAGCTGGTCCATTCTCAGGAGCCAACGGAGAACTGCAACCGCCTTCTGCAGTTATACAAGAGAGTGCCGTGCGAGGTTCTGAAAGTAATGGTGCAAGTTCACATCCTGGAGCGACTCCTGTACCCAATCCAGAAAAAGGCATGCTAGTAGGCTCACTAAATGCTCTTCAAATGCATGTTCAATCAACAGTGCCATCATCTGTTTTGGCTAATGCTTCAACGAGCCCTGGTGCTAATATGAAGAACACTGGCACTAATTTCCACAATTTGGATCGGTCTGTGGTTAATCATAATCTTCCTATTGAAACCCAAGGATGGGGTTCCGGTTTAGTTATAAAACCTGAAATGACTGCTTCATACCCGATACCTGGGAGTGAATCCCAAGCCGGTGGAAGTGCTCCATCCCAGAAGGTAGAACCAAATAATCCTGCTACTATGCCTGTGCAACCGCTTGCTCATGGCCACTGGGGCGATGCTCCATTTATCCATAATTCTGCTCCATCATTCAGCTCAGGCAATCCAGTGGGGAATTTTCCTGCAGCAGGCTTCTCAGGTTTACCTCCATCTGAACCTTGGAGACATTCAGTTCCAGGTAATCAGCCAAACATTCAGCCTCCAGGTCCACATACCCTAACTTGGGGCATGGGTGTTGCAGAAAACCAAGCTGCTGGTACAAGACCAGGGCCAGAGAATCAAAACACCAGTTGGGGTCCAGTGCCCGGAAATCATAACATGGGCTGGGGAGGACCAGTTCCAACAAATGCAAACATAAATTGGGGTGCTTCTGGTCAGGGTCCACCACCTGGAAACCCGGCTGCAGGATGGGCTCCACCTGTTCAAGCACCTGGAAATGCAGTTCCAGGTTGGGCCCCTGCTGGTCAAGGGCTACCTCTAGCAAACACAAATCCTGGTTGGATTGCTCCTGGTCAAGGGCCACCACCACCTGGAAATGCAAACCCCGGTTGGGTGGCGGCACCCACAGGGAATCCAGGCAACAACGCTGACAGGTTCACAAACCAAAGTGTTAGGGGTTCTCATAGTGGAGACTCCGGTTATGGTGGCGGTAAAGCTTGGAACAGACAGTCATCATTTGGCGGAGGGGGAGGAGGCTCTAGGCCTCCTTTCAAAGGCCAAAGAGTGTGCAAGTTCCATGAGGGTGGGCATTGCAAAAAAGGAGCTTCATGCGATTATCTGCACCCTTGAGTCTTTTTTTTTTTTCTTGTCAGTAGGGCAGTTAATACTGTACAGTAATTCTCAAAAAAAGGCTTTTTGACTTTGTATAAGCTTTTGTGCTTTCTACATATATAAGTTAGTGCAGGTTAAAATCTCCCCCGATTTTGCTTCATTCAGTCTCTTAGTAGATGCTTTTCTTTGCATTTCTAATGGGAGTCCTGCTAAAATCCTTGGAATCCATGGTGCTGGTGTTTCTGGATCACTTCTTTCAATGCTTTAAGGGCCTCCTTTCCTGCAAGATTTCTGGTGTCAGTAGGCAATTGCATTCGAATATTGGGCAATGAATAGTGCAGTGCTGTTATTGGTTTTTTTTTTTTTTTTGAATTATGTGCTGAGAAATAAATTCCCCCGGGTATCATATTGTGTATAGCATGCTTTGCAATCTGTGTCAACAAGCATTTAAATGAATATCCGGATTATTTTTTTTAATCAACTATGTGGCTAACCAAATGTGCGGCTGATTTCGATCAATTTGTATATGAGCCTCTACAACGACTCTAATGGGGTGATCGGTTAGCTTAACAGAGCAATTTGGGGTGGCTGCTCCACCCCAATGAGCAATAGGGTTGGCTGCAAGGGGTGGTTGTGGCCACTCCCAGTTTCTTTGGGTAGTCTACTACCTTACTGAGAAAGAATTATTATTATTTTATTTTTGGGAAAATGCTATTCCATTTTATGGGGAGTAACTATTCATCTAATTTTTTAGAATAATTATTTCTCATTTTAAGGGAATAGCTAAAGAAGACTTGGTTACAATTGAGAAATGATAAAAATCATTCTCTTAACCATCTTTCAACCATCTCCCTGTAATGAATGGGTGAATTTATTATTGAATTTTTGTAAGACCCACATGAGTTCACAAATTAATAGTGAATTCATTAGATTTGCCAAAAAAAAAAAAAAAAAAAAAAGAGGCTAAAAGATGGTTGAGAGAATGATGTGTAGCATATCTCGTTACAATTTGATGCAAGGATGAATGAAATTTATTTTGAGAGGAGCATAGAACAAAGGATCTGTGTTCGAACCCTCTTCTACCTTTCCTGTTCTTGCTTTGGGCATCAACATGTCAATGGCAGAAGTGTTGGGGGGATCTTAGACTGTTGTACAATGGGCTCTACCTATAGAAGCTTCCATCTCTTCCACGATTGCCTCCTCAACTGGGTCACAAGTAGCAACGTGACCATCAGTTTCCCCACAGGTGGTGCTAGAGTGATGCCTTCAAATCAAAAACATTTTCAGTTGACTAGAAAAACATTCTTTCATTTTTGTAAAACATTTTTCCTTTTTAAACCATAAATTATTTTTTGAGTTTAACTTTCTCCTTCTCAAATAGTTTGAGTTTGCTAGACCACCGCTGAAAGCTAGCTAGAGTTTGCCAGACCATTGCTAGACCATTGTTAGAGTTCATCAAACCTCTGCCAGATGTTGTTAGAAGTTGTTGGCCATCTTTCGTTGTCACTCATTTTCCTTACGAGCCAAATGCCAATTTTTTTTTTAAATGATTTTATTGAAAATATTTTTCAACAAAAAAAGGTTTTACGTCGAAACAAATAGAACCAACATTTAAATAATTTTCTCCAAACTAAAATGAAATTGTCGCTTAGCAATAGGCAGTCCCATTTCATCCAACTCCTCAATAATAAAGACAGAAGAGATTGGTGTGAATAGTACTAAAAACAAAAGAGAGCCAAAAAAGTAGATAAATCGAAAGCAACTTTAGAACTTTCATTTCATTCAAATATTCAATACCCTGCTGTGTTTCTTGCCAATCATCACTAAAGAAGAATCTTTGAAGATGAGTCGCAGAAACATTCTCTCCATAGGACTTACGATTGCCTTTGTAGTTTTTTTCTTCTTTAGCTTCTCTCTTTCCCTCAATGACTGGTACCTTTCGCTTCGGGGCAGATTGATATAAAACTTGACCTTATTCTTGGAAACCAGCTAGCAAGGGGAGAGTGTCTAAGAACTTATATATATGGTTAAGACTGTACTTAAACCATGTGGGGGCACTTAGGGTTGTAATACAAATTTTTGGTACCAAACAAGAATCAGCAGTTGCAGTTAGCCTCTAACCTTTGTGTCTACTTAGGGTCTATACATAGTTTTTATGTTAAATCACTACATCTTGGAAAAAAATGTGAATTTAATAATTTAATTAGTACTTTTCCTCACAAAACTCACTCAAAAAGTGAGATCAACACATAAAAGTATTTAACTGAAATATGAGTAAACTGTGTACATTTTGTTCTCCTCGATGGCAACAATTGTCAAGGAGCAGGAGGAGGATTGTCCTGAGTGAAAGAGTTGGGCCCCAAGGGGGAAATGAATTCCACTAGCCAAAGGAAGCACTGTCTAGTGTGGAACCAAGATTGTGAATGAAGAGCTTCATTAGATGCGGGGAATCAAAGAAAAAGTTGTTCAAAGCTTTATACTAACATTGGAGAAAAATTTCTATCCTCATCTAAAAGTGCAGCCAAGACCCAAGAAGGAAGGGCAAAGATAAATGATCTAAATTGTCTTCCTTAAGAGCAATACTTAAAGTCTATTTTGTGTCACTTATAAAAATGAAGTGGCTTTTAAAATTGTCATTTGATTAAAATTCAATAGTGATCAATAACAAGCCAAATGATAATTTAAAAGCCACATAATTTTTCGAAGCGATATAAGAGGAATATAAGAGAGACTTGTAATATTACTCATTCCTTAATAGTTGAGTAGTTTATATGGGTGGCTTGATTTATCGTAAGTTAATGTCCGATACCAATCCTCTTGGCAGTTGGAGGTTCCTTCCATATAGGGCAGTCAATTTTTAATATGATTCCGCAAACCTATCATGAACTTAATACAAAATTAACGGATTAAAGTTGAAGGGTCTGACCCGTTTAATTAAATGAGTCAGATTATAGTTGACTTATATAGTGTTTATACCCATATTTGACAGGACCCCTAATCCAACATGGGACATCTAGGATTGATAATTTTTGACATCACATGCAAACCCGATACAAATTTAACACAAAATTAATGGATTCAGTCGTTGACTTATATAGTTTTATATCCATACTTGACACCCTAATCCAACACGGGGCATTTAAGATTGCAAATTTTGACATGACCTTCAAACCCGATACTAATTCAATACGAAATTAGTGGGTTAGCATTATAGTTTGACTTGTTTAATTAAATGGGTTGGGTTAGAGTGACTTATATAATTTTATACCCTTACCTCAACATGACATGAAGTCCAAATACGAATACAAATTGCCACCCTTCTTTATGATTGCTTCTGTTTTTTTTTTGTTAATTATGAAGTAGTTGCCAAGATGCTGTCATTCGTGGGCAGCGGGAGGCTATTTGACAGTGAAAGTTCAGGTGAGAGAGGCTTGAAATTCAGGTGCAGCAGGAATTAGGGAACCCCACTTCGGCTATGAGTTTTGTTACCAACCAAAAGAATAAACTTCAAAAGCTGCGCAGCAAAAGTGGGGAAAAACCAAAATACAAGCTCGAAAAGCTCCCAAATTTTTCATTTCAGATTCTTACTTTACAGAGTAGGATCTTAGAAATCTCTCAAAATCTTAAAGAATGTTTATATGTATATATATATTTCAAAACTCCAAGCATCACAAAAGAATTGAAAGAGAAATAAATTACAAAATGAAGTAATAAGTACACAAGAAATAACAGTGTCTTTTGATGCCTGTTCAGCAGCAATAGGGGCATAAAATTAACCCATTTTCATTGCACACCTCGCACTGATTGGACTTTCCATCATCGGCAACCACTCTGTGGCTTCCATTGCAGTTGAAACAGAGCACAAACCGAACCCCGGCACACCCTTCGCAGGCGCCGTTGGACTGATCCGTCGGAACCCCATGAAAGAGCGGCCGGAGCTTCCCTTGCTCGTGGAGCACCAAAACCTCCTCCGCTCCGCCGATGTATCTCCCCTTTATGAAAAGCCTCGGCGGAAGTGGTTTTACTTTTCCATCTAAAACCCTCCACATCTCGTCCTTGAACTCCATGTGCATCGACACGTCCCTCTCGAAAAACAGAACCCGGAAGCTTTCCAAAAGAAATCGAATGCTATTGCACTGCTCGAAAGTCTTCCTTATCCCTCGCAGCGTCGTCGTGTAGAGAATTACCGAGTCAGCGCCTCCCGGCGGGCACTTCTCTTCGAAGCCGAAGAGAGGGTCTTCGTTGAGGTCGTCCTCATCCTCAACACGACGTGCTTTCGATGGCGGCTCTTCTTCGTCGTTCTGTTGTGCAAGGCTCTCTTGCTCTGTTCTGGCTCTTCTCTCTGCTTCGCTGATTCGCACATGCTCTTTCACCGCTTGCTCAAAGGCGGCGAGTAGGTTCGGGTCGAAGAGGCTTCCGGAGTTCAATTCCGGCCGCCGGAAAGACGAGATGTCAATCTCCGACAAAGGGTTTTGTCTACAATCATCAGGCCTAGATTCCGATGCTTCCGATGTTCTGTTCTGCCGAAATTCAGGCTCCAATCTCAACGAATTCTCCGATTTCGGTGGCCCGATGTTCTCTTTATTTTCGATATCTTCATCGAAATCGGTATCTTCATCTTCAAGGCCTCTCATAAGCTCCGCCACATCGACAACCTCAGGCTCTTCCACTACCACACCGCTCTGTACGACATTCTTTGGCCCCATTTCTTTGCAAATCAACTCGGTCTGAGACTTGGGGCTTTGATTCTCCGAATGAGACTCAACATTCCCATCTGAGACTGCATATGTTTGAAGAATTCGATCTGGTTTCAGATACCCAATGGGTCGAATCGATTTGAGCTTCTTCAATAACTTTCCCTTCATAATTCCCTTCATTTTCTCGACGCTCAAGTACCAAAATCTGATCTGGGAAAGGGATATTCAAAGCTTAAAATGGGTTTTCTTAGCCGATGATATATGATCCAGAAGCTGACAACAAAAAATGGAACGTTTTCTTCGTCCTCTAGGTTTGGACGCAGAGAAGAGAGAGAGAGAGAGAGAGAGAGAGAGGGAGTTTTCCAAGGTGCAACGGCTAGAAAGTTGTGGCATTTTAAAATTGGAAAACGTTGATGCTTTCATGTAATGGACCGCAGTGACATTATCATTGCCGCTAACGGTCATAAATCCCTTGGCGGTCCCTACAACGGGCTTTAGTGTGCATGATTTGATCATGAGCTTTGCTCAGGAAAAAAACAAAAAAGATGAGCTTTACCAATTTCCCTCTCTTTTATTTATTTATTTATTTTTTCTCAATTTAGGCAAAAGATTATATTAAATCACACAAAATTTATTTTTCTTTTTTCTTTCCTTTCATGACCTCGTTTTCTTTCCTGTTTTATAAAGATTTTATAATGTTAAATAGATATTTTAAAATTTTGAAAAAAAGGTTTAATTTGGAGGATTAAAATTTAGCTAAATATCAGAAATAATATGAATCTTTAATATATATTGACAATTCTGAAAGTAAATAATTGCATAATGGGTTTAATTTGAATATATATTGACAATTCTGAAGTGATGTGACCCAAAAAAAGAATAAGAAAAGATTTGAGTGGAGTCTTATAGCTCAATGATGCAACCAAATTCAAGGAATAATTTGGAACTCATAGACCAAGTAAGGATTTCAAACTTCCAGGAAAAAAAGAAAGAAAAAAGAAGACAGGTTGGGGTAGATGCATGAAACTTATAAGCGTACGTAACTCCTAAAGAGAGTTTTAATTTGAGTATTCTAACTCTTAAAGAGAGTTTGGCATTCATAAACTCATGTCCTTAATCACTCCTTAGAAATATGTTTGGGGTACTTAATTATTCTTTCCTCTTATGAACTACCAATCAATTATCATACACCCTCATCAACTACCAATTTTATGCACATGTGATGTGTTGATCGTTCGACTTAATGACTTTGACTGATAAAATGGGAGTTTTGGTAACGAAAAGGTAGTTTGATGAGGTCGCAATATAAAATTGTTAGTTGATGAGATTGGGGGTAAGGTAATTGAGTGGTAGTTCATGTGGAGAACTGATAATTACCCCTAAATGTTTTTATAGCTTTAGTTATAGAATAATGGTATAAGTCTTCTTAGAATCTTCCTAGAGTCATCCCAAATGTGGTGTGGCTTTTAAAATTACTAATAGATAAAAAGTCAATAAATTACATTTCAAATCTAATGGTAATTTTAAAAGCCACATCATATTTGGAATGACTCTAAGAAGCCTTATAACATTACTTCTAGTTATAAATAATTAAAAAAAAAAAGAGAAAATAGCACGCACAAAAGATAAGAGTGAATGGTTTTTTTGGTACTAACCGCCTATGGCATCTGTTTTGCATTCTGGGCTCTTTCTGAGCTTTTTTGTTTTTAATTTTAATTATGAATTTAACTTTAATGGACATTTTTTTTTTTTTTAGTTTTTTAATTAAATGGGTTTAATCTAATTTTTAGATGAGCTTTTTTAGATAGGATTAATCCAATTTTTAGATGTCCCTTTTCCGGGACAAAATAAATTCGTTTTGGGATTGGTGTTTTTTGTAAGACAAAAATATTCTTTTATATATATATATATATATATAAATAGGTGGATTTATCCTCCTTTGCTTAACCATATTTTGCTATCCACCTGCATAGGTGTGGATAGCGCATACCATTTACGCTCACTTAGAGTTAGAGGTTGAAAATCTATTCATAACTCATACCAATGAGCAGATAGCAAATACAAGATGGTTTTTAACTGCCTACTTAAACACTCTAAAGATAAGCTAATAAGAAACATGTTTTTTTTTTTTTTCGGGGGGGTGGGATCAGGATCCCCTCAAATTTTTTAAAAATTTGAGGTTCTCAAATTTTTAATCTTGACCATTCATCTTGATTTTAATGGCAAAAAACAAGACTTTTCAGTTTTCACATTTAAAGTCAAAACACATCATGATTTTTTTATTATTAAAAACTGAAAAGTGTTTTGTTTTGATCATTAAAATCAAGATGAATGGTCAAAATTAAAAATTTGAGGGCATCAAATTTTTAAAGAATTTGAGGGGATCCTAATCCGGGGTGGTGGTGTTGGATGTATTACTTCATATTATAGTATTATAGTATTCCATAGTCAAATTTTGTGCCCAAATTGATATGGGTATCTTAGAATACAATAAAATCAAACATTTTACAAAAAAGTCGCATCTTGAATATCGATTTTTGAAGATGAAATACAGGTATACAATTGAGATTTCATTGGAAGGATATATATATATATAAAAAAAAAAAAATAAAAAAAAATTATGTCAAAATAGAAATTTCTAGATTAATAAATTACGGAATAAAATATTTTCACCAACTTTCTTATTTTATAATATAATTTTCCGAGCTTGCACCCTTCTAGCTGCTAGTTGTATTCGAATTAGATGATGAAACCAGCCCCCACTTTTTTTTAGAGGAAATTCTTTGAATTTGAATTAGTGAAAAACAATATTTAATGAGAATTTGAGCTTTATTTAGTAAGAAATTAAGGAAAAATACAGATCGCAAGGCGTCAAATCCAGCAGATCTTACTCTTGGCGAAGATTGACAGGGGTGGCAAGATTTTTTGAAAAGAGAAAATCATGGAATTAATTAGATCCTTCTCACAATCTCCTTTGATCGATATATCAATGTATATATATAGCTATAGCTAGAGCTAGAACTAGAAGCGTCCATGTACGTTAAACCCCTTCTCTTATTTTCATCTCTGTATACATAATTCCTTTCAGTTATCCAGTTAAAAATAAATAAATAAATAAATAAAATCCTTTTAGCTATATATTTGTTTTGGAAAAGGACAGAAATTTCCTCTATATTAGTTTAGAGGAAATTAATGTACATTTTAAATGTTTATAGACACTTGACACGATTTTAATTAAATGTGTTCCACTAGTTCGAAAGAAATTTTTGTCATTTGAAAAATACTAGGGGGTACGTACGTACAATCTCTTTACAAACTCATCTGGTAGGATCTTAATGATGAAAAAATTAAGTAGATATATTTAAGAGTAATGCTAAAAATTACATTTTTATTTTACAACAAATAGCACTTTTATCTTACAATTATTTTACAATATAATGTGTCGATCAGTCATAAGTTCATGCCGCCATTGATACACGCAGAAAAAGAATGGGGATGCGAATAATCACAAGAAATCACGAAGGGAAAGTGCAAGCTGCTTACTGTGCCACACAAGAATTTATCACTGATCCGGCTACTGCGAAAGCTCTAGGTGCAAGGAAGACGGTGGAGATGTGTCACCAACTGGGATGGAGGAAGATTATCTGGTAAGGGGATGCATTGACATTAGCCCCACATATACACTAACAGTCAAAAACCTGCAGAGTAAGGGGAGCTGGATGGGTAATTATGGAACAGTGGTGTTGGATACGAAACTCATGCTTAACAGCTTGCAAGAATGGAGAGTGCTTCATGTTCCATGTAGGGGCAATTTTGTAGCCCATAATCTTGCCAAGTTGGCCCTCTCCCTTGATCATGAATTTCTCTGGCTTGAGAATTTTCTGTCATGTATTAACGATTTTGTACTTGCTGATCGAGCAAGATTTCTCATAATTAATGATATCAGTTTTCTTCTTCTTAAAAAAAAAAAGTCATAAGTTCATAACTAAACTTTATTTATTTATTTTTTAATAATGAGTAATCTAATTAAGGGTTAATTGTAACTGATTTAAGGGTTGATTAAGATTGACACATTAGTATTATGAGATAGTTGTAAGACAACAATGTGCATTTTAGCATTACTCTAAATTTAATTATTAAGTAATATTAAATATTACATATTCATCCCATTAGACTGATGTGATAGTAGTGTCTATCCGCCCTTCATATTCTTAATTTTCTTTTTAACAAGGGCTTATAAATATTGTCGCATCAACACGGTAAGATAAGCATTACTCGCGATTCTTCTTTTTGGGTTGATGTAGCATTTGATCTTACATGTGTAATATTATCAAGAAGAAAAAGAAAAAGAAAAAGAAAGAAAAAAGCTTAAGATTTTTTGAATATGTTCAGATGCTGACATGATCATTTCTCATCATGGAAGGTTTTCTAGCTGCTGAATTATCGTAAATTAACAAAATGGAAGGAAAATGTGTACACAATTAAGGATCTTTTAGCAGCAAAATTATAGGGTAATTGACCCTTGGATAAAGGAGCCACCAATTATAAATATTTTGCACATTCATTATCCCCTCCCTTATTTACACACACATCTCTTCATCGTCATCATCATCAAATTTCTTTCAATATATAATATATTTTGTACATCCTTAATTCTTCTTCTTCTNTACACTAACAGTCAAAAACCTGCAGAGTAAGGGGAGCTGGATGGGTAATTATGGAACAGTGGTGTTGGATACGAAACTCATGCTTAACAGCTTGCAAGAATGGAGAGTGCTTCATGTTCCATGTAGGGGCAATTTTGTAGCCCATAATCTTGCCAAGTTGGTCCTATCCCTTGATCATGAATTTCTCTGGCTTGAGAATTTTCTGTCATGTATTAACGATTTTGTACTTGCTGATCGAGCAAGATTTCTCATAATTAATGATATCAGTCTTCTTCTTCTTCTTAAAAAAAAAAGAAGTCATAAGTTCGTAACTAAACTTTATTTATTTATTTTTTAATAATGAGTAATCTAATTAAGGGTTAATTGTAACTGATTTAAGGGTTGATTGAGATTGACACATCAGTATTAATTATGACATAGTCATAAGACAACAATGTGCATTTTAGCATTACTCTAAATTTAATTATTAAGTAATATTAAATATTACATATTCATCCCATTAGACTGATGTGATAGTAGTGTCTATCTGTCCTTCATATTTTTAATTTTCTTTTTAACAAGGGCTTATAAATATTGCGGCATCAACACGGTAAGATAAGCATTACTCGCGATCCTTCTTTTTGGGTTGATGTAGCATTTGATCATACATGTGTAATATTATCAAGAAGAAAAAGAAAAAGAAAAAGAAAGAAAAAAGCTTAAGATTTATTGAATATGTTCAGATGCTGACATGATCATTTCTCATCATGGAAAGTTTTCTAGCTGCTGAATTATCGTAAATTAACAAAATGGAAGGAAAATGTGTACACAATTAAGGATCTTTTAGCAGCAAAATTATAGGGTAATTGACCCTTGGATAAAGGAGCCACCAATAATAAATATTTTGCACATTCATTATCCCCTCCCTTATTTACACACACATCTCTTCATCATCATCATCATCAAATTTCTTTCAATATATAATATATTTTGTACATCCTTAATTCTTCTCCTTCTTCTTCAACTTTTTATTTCATTTTATTTATTAGATTATATATATATATATATATAGAGGCTGCAGAAATGGGTTCGCAGAAGAAGATGGGCAAAGGCAAGAAAAGCATAGGCCGGCAAAGGATAGAAATCAAGCAACTTGAGGAGGAGAGCAAAAAACAGGTGACCTTCTCAAAGCGCCGGGCAGGGCTCTTCAAGAAAGCCGCCGAGCTTTGCATATTGTGCGGCGCCGAAGTTGCCGTCATCGCCTACTCCACGCACGGCAACGTCTTCTGCTTCGGCCACCCCGACGTCAGAGCCGTCGTCGACCGCTACCTCACGGGGAACACGTGTCACTCATCCAAGAGCCTCGACGAGGTGCCTGTGGATGATTTCATCAGGCAACACGCGGAGGCTGAGAAGGAGTTGGAAATGGAGAGGAAGCTTCTGAAGGAGATTGAGAGGCAGGCGAAGGAGAAACTGGAAAACAATGGTGGGTTCTGGTGGGAGGAGCAGTTGGATGAGAGTATGGGGTTGGAGGAGATGGAGCAGTACCTGAGGGCTTTGCAAGAGGTGCGCCGGAAAGTGGCTGCCAGGGTGGAAGAGTTTAGGATGACGAGAACTTCTTCTCTGCTGCTGCCGCCGGTGGATATGGCGGCCGGAGGTGTAGGAAATTATATTGGTTTGGGAAATGATTTTGTCATGCAGGATTGGGAAGGTGGCATTAATGGAGGTAGTGGGTTTGTTGGGTCTCATGGTTTTGGTTATGGTTTTGAACATGGGCAGATCTGAAAACTTAATTTGACTTAATTTTCTCTTTTTAGGGTTAGGGTGAAGGGGATGAGGATTAGTAGAGGGATCATAACTTTTTCTTTTTTGATGCATGCATTAATCCTCTCGAGGCTCTAAGTTTGTAAAGAGGGTCGGGTGGAGACTTTTGTTTAATACTCGAGTTTTTTCGTTTGTACTCCCTGATTTTGAATAAGGAAGGCTATCTTATTGTAACGAATTATTTATTTTAAGATATTAACAAACAACTAAAAGCACAACATAATATATATATATATATATATTTTAATTGAATAGAGAAAAAGAGGTTAGAATGAAGGATCTTTACCACTATTAATCCGAATGGAAGAGAAAATGAAAGATCCTATAAGAATGTACACGGCAATTTGTACATCTAGACACTTTCAAAGTATACAAACTTTGAAAATAGGATAAATCTAGCCTAATATAAAAAACAATTGAAGCATTTCAAGACTCAAAAAGAGAAGGATTGTTAATAGCTAAGGTAACCAAAAAGAGTAATTTTAAAAGTCCTTCTTGTGTCACTCATGTCCCTCAAAAAACGAGTTGATTTTTAAAATCATAATTTAATTAAAATCTAATAATGATCAATCACAAGTTTAATGGTGATTTTAAAAGTTACGTCATTCTTGGAGGAATACAAGAGTAATACAAGAAGGACTTGTAACATTACTCAACCAAAAGAGCATCCCCTCAAGATGGAAACTGTCACAACCTGAGAAAATGGCCAGCCTATTTACAAGAAGGGCTGCCGTACGTAGCTTCACCTTGCAAGACATCCAAATTAGTAAGCTTGTGAGAAGGTGCAGCAAACAATTGAAATCTTCTAACTTCTTCCTTAGGAATTGCCAACCAATCAACCGGGTAAATGATAGCAAGAATCCAATCCGAAATAGGCCTAGAAGAGAAAATAGCAGTGTTAAGAGGCCAAGGTGAGGACCTCCTTAAAATTCTTGCCAAGTCACAATCCAAATAAATGTGGGACAAGGTCTCTTGGGGACCTTCACAAAGAGGACAGACCCAAGCATCCACATCAACCGTGGTCACAAACCAACCTATGTTACACCGAGAAGCAAGAATCTTACAAGCAATCTTCCAAAGAAAATGCTTGAGCCTAGCTTGCATTTTCAAACTTCAAAGGGCATGCCAATATATTAAGATTCCAAAGATAAAGGGGGCAGCCTACCACTAGAAGAAAAAGAGAGCTCATGGGCAGATTTAACAACTGGGGAAGGAGCCCAAACCCACTTATCAAAAGCACCGATCTGGGGCAAATGAATGGAGAGAATGCACTGAACTAAAGCCAGGTCAAAGAGATCAGCATGGAGGGGTATTTTGGGAATTTTGACACCTCTTCATTAGGATTTAACAAAAATCTTATAGGATGCGTGGAATTGAAAAAAAATTGAAAGATTAACACCATTGGCAGATCTAGGAATTGAAGTTAATTACTAGGGGCACAAAAAAATACAATTAAAAAAAAAAAGTATACCATAATATATGTATCATGCAATATATGTAAAAAAACAAAAATTAAAGTAACTATTAAAAATCTTCATCTGACAACGTCACATACACATAATATTTTTAACTACTTACGAAATAAACTAAGCACAATTAAATGACTAGTAGTGTCTAAGAAAAATGAGTACCTTTTAGTGGGTTGTTAGCCTACGGCTATTTCTTTTAGAAAAGCTTAAAATCTCAAAGCATAAATCACATTAGAGACTGGAGTCTACATAGAAGAGATAGACCCATATCTAGCTCAAAAAATTGAAATTACCAGGGGCACCCTTAAATTTTTGGCTCAACTATGCTTAGAAAAATATTTTAATTTTTTTTTTTACTGGGGGTGCCTACCCCTGGGTCAACCCTATGTATATCCGCCACTGATTAACACTAAATTGACACTTTAATTTTTAAAGTTTAAGGGTATATATGATTACAAAAGAAAATATCAGCAATTGTAAATAAAATTTTCCCAAATAAAAAACACCTCTAAAACATATTAACAAATATATATAATTGAAGAACTTCGATGATGATGCTTTGAAATAAAAAATGAATCTACAGAACTGGTTGTTACCCACTTTAATTCAATTTTATGGTTGCTTCTATCAATATTACCATGTAATTACTATACTTGTTTGAGATTCTTTCTAGATTTCCCTTTTTCTAAAGAGAAAAATAGTAGTTTCAAGGTTTTATATGTTTCCTCCATTTTTGATCATTGTATTTATTTTGTTGGTTCATTTGACAATTTGACAAGTAATTGGATACAATTTACAAAAGTGCAAGTTGTTCATCATTTCAGATATTTCTCTTAGAGCTTGTTTGAGATTGCATTCGAGAAGTATAGCTTTTAAGTTATAAAGAGTTTTTGAGTAAAAGTTTCACTTTTAAGATTTTGCCGGAAGTGCGTTTTGATCATTTTTAGGCATTTTGGACCCCTTAAAAGTGCTTTTAATTTTTTTACTAAACGAATATTTTTTTCTTCAAACAAACTTTTTTAGCGTTAAAAGCAATTTTAGGCCCATCAAAGAAAACCTCCGCAATTCTAAGTTTCTTGGCACATAAAGTTCAAGTTTCTTGGCACATAGAATATGTGCCAAGAAATTCAAGTTTTATTGGCACATAAAATTCAAGTTTCTTGGCACATAGGATATGTGCCAAGAAATTCAAGTTTTCTTGGCCCATACATAGCCTATGTGCCGAAATTCAATTTTTCTTGCCACATAAACTATGTGTCGGAAAATAATTTTCTTGGCTTTGTGGCACATATATTATGTGCCATTAAAATTTACAAGCATTTAGTTTATGTGCCAAGAAATAATTTTCTTGACACCGAGATTGCCGATATATACCTTATGTAGATAATAAATGGCAAGATGAGTTTTCTTGGCATTTAAAACCAGTTTGTTGGCACTTAAAAAATGCCAGTTAGTGATGATTGCAAAAGAAAATATCAGCAGTTGTAAATAAAATTTTCCCAAATAAAAACACCTCTAAAACATATTAACAAACATATATAATTGAAGAACTTCGATGATGATGCTTTGAAATAAAAAGTGTTGATTCTACTACTGATCATCTTGTCACCTGTGTCATTTTGGAAGCAAGCAAAAACTTATGGGAGATCATGCGCACCTACATATGTAGCAGGACATAGTTACTTATTGAGTGCAACTAAACATAAGATAATTAGAGAGAAGTTAAAAAAAAAAGTTATAGCAAGAAATATGATGAATACAAGGAAGGAAGGAGATAAATGTTAGTATATGTAAGGATTTTACATTAATACACCGGTCAGCCCGAATTAGGATTGACAATTTTTTATACCGAGCTTGACATGAACTCAACACAAAATTAAATAGTTAAAGTTTATAAGTCTAACCTGTTTAATTAAATAGATCAGATTATGGTTGACTTATATAGTTCTATATCTATGCTTTGACACAACCCGAACTCGACACATGGCATAATGGTAGGCAATTTTTAATATGACATGCGAACCCGACACAAACTCAATATAAAATTAGAGAGTAGTTTTTCATTTAAGAAACACAATCTTAGTACTTTACATTTTATTTTTTCTTTTTAATCATGATTGAGATGTTTAACCCGTTTAATTAAATGAACCGGATTGATTATGATTAACTTGTATAATCTTATATACATGCATGTGCACAACCTGGACCTGACATACAAACACGAATTGCTACTCTTACCCCCTAACTATAATGAGGTGCAGCGCACATATGGGGTTGCTTGTGCCATAAAAAAAATAAATTAATTAAAAAAAAAGAAAAAGAAAAAACCCATTGCTTCAAGTTCCTCACGCAATTTTTTGTCAATTTCGGGCACAACGTACATACCATTATAAACTTAGGAGGTGGTCCTCAAGAGGTAGCCCAATCGGCTGGGACCATGACTAATGAAGTGGAGGTCACTAGTTCGAATCTCTCTACCTCCTNAGCAAAAACTTATGGGAGATCATTCGCACCTACATATGTAGCAGGACATAGTTACTTATTGAGTGCAACTAAACATAATATAATTAGAGAGAAGTGAAAAAAAAAAAAAAAAGTTATAGCAAGAAATATGATGAATACAAGGAAGGAGATAAATGTTAGTATATGTAAGGATTTTACATTAATACACTTGTCATCCCGAATTAGGATTGACAATTTTTTATACCGAACTTGACATAAACTCAACACAAAATTAAATAGTTAAAGTTTATAAGTCTAACCTGTTTAATTAAATAGATCGGATTATGGTTGATTTATATAGTTCTATATCTATGCTTTGACACAACCCGAACTCGACACATGGCATAATGGTAGGCAATTTTTAATATGACATGCGAACCCAACACAAACTCAATATAAAATTAGAGAGTAGTTTTTCATTTAAGAAACACAATCTTAGTACTTTACATTTTATTTTTTCTTTTTAATCATGGTTGAGATGTTTAACCCGTTTAATTAAATGGACCGGATTGATTGTGATTAACTTGTATAATCTTATACACATACCTGTGCACAACCTAGACCTGACATACAAACACGAATTGTTACTCTTACCCCCTAACTATAATGAGGTGCAGCGCACATATGGGTTTGCTTGTGCCATAAAAAAAAAATAAATTAAAAAAATAAAAAACCCATTGCTTCAAGTTCCTCACGCAATTTTTTGTCAATTTCGGGCACAACGTACATACCATTATAAACTTAGGAGGTGGTCCTCAAGAGGTAGCTTAATCGGCTGGGACCATGCCTAATGAAGCAGAGGTCACTAGTTCGAATCTTCCTCCCCCCTCTTGTGTGAACATGTCAAAAAAAAAAAAAAAAAAAAACCTTATGAGGTGAAATAATTAAGCAAAAAATTTAGCTTACTAATTTTTTATAATTATTTCATTAATTATGAATTCTCACGTACATGTAACTCATGAGAAATACCACATAAATTTGTAAAGAGTTGTAGTAAAAGTTATAATAACCTAAACGTTTTCCATTTATGTTTCCTTCCAAATATAAAAAATCAAACAGTCAAATGCTTATTCAATATAATCCTCCATCGTTTTGAAAAACGTTCATGAGCTTTTCTCCATTCATAAAAAACATTAGTTTTTCAACGCTCTAGAATTCCAGCCTTCCACACATTGATGAAAAGTCCGTTATAATTTAGCACTTACGAACGTTATACTTTTTTTTCTTATATTAATAACCCGTTACATCTCCTTGTTTGCTGTCTCACAAACACCTCTTCATTCTCTAAATCTTCTGCAATAGAATCTGTGTGTCTATCTTCTGCAATGGCTGCTCTCAGAGACTCTTTCATTATATTAGATGTGGTTATGGTGATGGTGGTGGCTCAATTGTTTGGTTTCACACATGGTTGCTGGTCTGGTTGCCCATCAGCATGCCCACCTGGTTTTCAGTACCAAGTCGGAAGCTCGGTCTGGTCCATACCACCATCCCCTCATTACTACACCAACTGGTCCTCCTCCCAATCCTTCCGGACCGGCGACTCTCTCCGTAACTCCGACCACCCTTCTCAAGCTCCATTAATATAATATATAGTCACGTTGTCGGAGACGGAACTACATATAGGCCAAACAGTTCATAGGCCCCTCTAGGCCTAGGATTTCAATTTTTTTTTTTTTGAAAAAAATTATTTATTTATTTATTCATGTGTGCGTTTTTAGCGTAGGCTTCATCGTTCATTATCCATTGATATTTTTGACTTCCTGACTTTGAAATCTTGGTTCTGTCTATTAGCCTGGCTCCAAATTAGAAATTTTGGTTTCGTCTTTGCATCTTGTACGTACGTGCAAATTACACATACGTATGATTCATTCATATTTTAACCATCTGAGTTAGAAATCTTGGTTTCGTCTCTTACATCTTGTGCGCGAATTACATGTACACATGATCGAATTCTAATGATTTTCTTTTGGCTATCTCTTGTAGGTTTTGGATTTGAGACCGGAAATAACGATGTGATTCAAGTGACAAGGCAAGAGTATGAAAGTTGCACTGCATGCAACCCCATAAAGGTCTTGAACAATGGTCCGGCTATTGTACCATTGACGGAGAGAGGTGTCTTCTATTTCATCAGCAACTTCTCAAACTATTGTGCTCTAGGGCTGAAGCTTTCGGTTAAGGTGCATGATTGCCCCCGGCGATCTCCACGGACTCCACCGCCGTCACCTTCCCCACTCCCTGCTCCTCCATCTTCATCACCAGTGCCATCTCCACGTGCAAGAGGTGGATCTAACCCTCCAGTGCCATCCCCTAATTATGGCTATCCTCCGGAAGCCGCCGCTCCCAGTGTCAAGTCTATGGCGTCGATGCTTAGTGGGTTCCGTAGGGGTTCTTCTGAAACCCTATTTGGCTGGGCTTTTGAATTGTGTTTGGTAGTATTTGCCATTCTCTAATGATCAAGAACAGACTTGAAATTTGATTCTTTAGGATGTGATCACTTGCTGTTCATTCCACTTGCACTCTTTGAATCAGATCAGAAATTTGGAACTGCGAATTGAAGATCTCTTTTTCAATAAATTTACCTTAAATTTTCTAAGATGTAATGTTTTAGTTTTACTTCTCCATAAATACCTTCTTGAAGGTTATTGCATGTAAGAACCTCTTTTCTAACTCATTAACATATATATGCAATCAACGTTATATCATTAATTTCAGCTTCGCCATCTCCCCTGCGGTGGCACGAGTCCTTTAATTTCCGCTTTTTTCTAGTCTTTCCGAGAGCCCATTTCTCAACCACATGAGGGTGCGTTTGGGATTACGATTTCGTAAGAATAATCTATATGCAAAATATAAGACGTTTGACATTGCGATTTAAAAAGCACTTAATTTAAAATATGAAAAGAAATATATGCGATTATAAGCAGTCTAAAGGGAGTTTATTCAAAAAAGTGCTAATTTTAAATCAAAATCACGATTTCGCATAACAAATATTTGATAACAAAAAAAAAACTTTTTAACATGTTTTACTAAACATCTTTGCAATTTTAAAAAGTAGTCATTTCAAAAATACAATTTTAAAAAATATAATTTTTAAAATCGCACTTATTAAAACCACAATTCCAAACAGACCCTTACTCACAAAACCGAAAATGATATAACTAGTGAAAAACAGTTACCTTATTTTAAGTGGATGCATGTCAACAACTCATTTTAATTACCTTATTTTAAGTGGATGCATGTCAACAGCTCATTTTAATTTAATGGGTAAAGTTCACTTACCCCCCTCAAACTCCCACTACATTGACAATGTCTCCCCCCCCCCAAAAAAAACTTTCAATTGCGACAATCTCCCCCCAAACTACCACTAAAATGACAATGTATTCCCTCCGTCAAATAAAACTGTTAATATTAATAGCAGGGGCATACTGGTCTTTTTCATTGGGATCTAAATGTCTAAAATAACCTTAAGAATTACTTTAAACCTTTAAACACTTAAAATGACGTCACACCCATTGGCCAATGAAACCCAAAACAGCCGTCTTCTTCTTCTTCCCTAATATTCTCTTCTAGTCTTCTTCTTCCCCCGAAACTGAGTTTGCTCAAGATCTTCAAGGCAACACCATTGTCACTGTCATTGCTTGGAAAATGGTGGGGAANAGGATATTACAATTTTATTTTTTCTTAAATCATGTTCTATGTAAGACTGAAAAAAAGCCAGGAGAACACTATGGGGAGAACCCCTAGCAAACCCCTTACTTTAAACCTTTAAACACTTAAAATGACGTCACACCCATTGGCCAATGAAACCCAAAACAGCCGTCTTCTTCTTCTTCCCTAATATTCTCTTCTAGTCTTCTTCTTCCCCCGACACTGAGTTTGCTCAAGATCTTCAAGGCAACACCATTGTCGCTGTCATTGCTTGGAAAATGGTGGGGAAAATAAACACAGAACGCCAAGCGAAGTACAATTTCTACACAGGCGCTGACTGTTGAGACGATTGAGAATTAACTATTTCTCAACGGGCGTTTAAGGCTTGACAAACAATTGGTTGGGTCCATGGAAATAACTCTGCAGAAGTCCAACCCGAACTCTTTAATTGGGTGAAACAGCTATATGTCCAGGAAAGTATCCAAGCATACAGTCATCTACGTCTCCGCGTATCTGGAAAACTTTTAGATACTCATAAGTATGCACGTCAGGTGTTTGATAAATTGACTATATGTCAATTGGTTAATTTTTTTTTTCTTAATTTAATTGGTTAATTGTATATACAATAAACATGAAGTTGAGACCTTGGAGCATATTATTTGGGGCTGCCCTTCTGCCATGGATGTTTGGGTGGAATCGTGGAATGCTCAAAAAAATTTCATAAGTCCTCCCTAGTACCTGTCTCTTTTACTCATGTTCTGGAATTCCTTCTGTTAAGGTTAGAAGATGAGGATATTCAATTGTTTGCTGGAAGAACACGTCAGATGTAGCTGAGGCGAAATTCATTTGGCTTTCAATTCTCTATTTTGATCCTAATTATGTGACTTATCTAGTCAACTGTATGTTGTTTAGTAAAAAAAAAATGGTTTCTAGCTAATTACTTTCCTTTTCTTCTTCTTCGTGAACAAAAAAAAGGTTGCATGATTTATGTTGTTTGAGTGGAGTGTTGTGATATGGATTGTCCATGTAGAGATGAAGCAACACAAGACAGACTATCAAACACAAAATTCAGTATAAATTAAGATAAAATAACAAGCATTTAAAGTTTGAACATCAACTTACAATTGACTCTCAACATCAATATTGCAAAATTATGTTAGACTCTTGACAAACTTAAGAAGCATTTAAAATGCGTCTCTTAACTCACAAAAGCCTCTATATCCACTAACCCCTCAAAATATTTCATTTGTCACCTAGATATCAAAGTTGAAGCAGAGGCAATGCCAAAATAAAGTCAAATATCACAATGTAAATTACTCCAATAAGAGTATGTAAACTCTACCCACCAACACCAAAACCCAAAACAAATATACCCAAATACACACGTGAAACTAAAACATTTAACATTTCCAATTGGGTTTGTTTTTGCTCCTCGTTGCATGTGCCTCGTCCACTACATCTTTGACAACTCGTTTTCCTTTTGCAACACCCTTCTTGGATGTTATTGGTCCTGGAGTTGGAGCTGGAACCTTCTTTGGAGGAGCCTGCTTTGCAAAAATGAATTAGTACGAGAAGAAAAAAAAAAAAATCATTGAAGTAAATTACTAGTACACAATCAAAGTATAAGTCACATTGTGCTAGGCATCAATGTAGCTTATAGCTTATAGCATACCATTGATGATTTGTTTTGTTTCTTTTCTAGTCTTCCAACACCTGTAGACCCCATATTCTGTTTTGATTGCACGAATGGATTACTATTTGAGTCCTAGTGTGGCATTTGTGTGATTTGATTAAAAAAAAGAAAAAAGTTTAGCTCTATTTATATTGCAGGAAAGTGAAAAACTAACTACCCTAAAAAACTTCATAATGTTTAGACAATATAAAATCACCTCTAATCTCTCATATGGTCTGCTTTTTGGTCTTCCAACCCCTATGGACCCCATCTCATGTTCTGATTGCACTGATAAAGTAGTATTCGAGTCCCATTGTGGCATTAGTGTGATCTGAATTTTTTTTACTTTTTTACTTTTTTTTTTAAAAAAAAAGATTTGTTATATTTACATTGCAGGAAATTGAAAAACTAACTACCCTAAAAAACTTCAGTGTTTAGACAATGTAAAATCATCTTTGATCTCTCATATGGTATGTTTTCTGGTCTTCCAACCCCTATGGACCCCATCTCCTGTTCAGACTGTACTGATGGATTAGTATTCGAGTCCCATTGTGGCATTAGTGTGATCTATTTAAAAAAGAAAAAGAAAAAGAACACTTATATATACATTATAGGAAAGTGAAACAAACTAATCTAAATTTGGTACGGTAGAAGGAGGCTTAACTTACATCATCCAAACTCCTGTTTGTTCTAACATGTTTTGCAAACCAATTTCTCTGAGCTTTCCTTATTGCATCTTGCCTCTTCTTAACGGGACATGTTCTTGTGTTGTGACCCACCTTTCTACATCTTGAACATTGCATAGTAATGCCACCTTTTCTAATTCTATTTGGATTCTTTCACTCATCAAGCCCCCTTTTCCTTACTTTCTTAGGCCTACTAGGTGCTACTCTATACTTAGGTGGTTCTATCTTATCCATGTCGGTCTTAACCCATTGCTTTTCACTAGGCACAGGACACATTATTGGCTTGTATGCTTTTAAATACATTTCCTTGCTATAATAGTAGTCAATATAATCCTCAGGATTCCCTCCATCATATAATATAGCTGAAAATGCATGAGCGCATGGGATACCAACCATCTCCCACTTCCTACAACTACACATTTTCTTCCCCAAGTCAACCACAAAACTTTTGCCCTTGCAATCTACCTCAAATAATCCATTCCCAGTATAGGTTGATGTACAATAAGTTGCTTTATCTCCCTCGGCCTCAATCTTCTCGATTATCCTTGGGCCAAATTTTCCTTTCATAGCTTTAATGCCCTCCTTCTTCACTTGATACATCCTCATTAATTTCTTCCTAATCCCCTCGAACATATGTAAGATTGGCTTGTCCCTGAATTTTAAAATGTAGGCATTCCAACTTTCACAAAGGTTGTTGACCAACAGGTCACACTTTAAGTAAGTATGAAAGTATGCCCTACACCATGTATGTGGATCAACTTTTGCAAGGTAATCATACGCCTTCTGATTCATTTGCTTCAAATCTTCCATATGTGTAAGACATTCAACCTCTGTATATGCTGCAGCTATCTTCCAAAGTTTATCCTTTAGTAATACTCCCCGATTACCATCATTTCTAAGATTATCGTACAAATGTTGGACACATGTTCGATGGTCAGACAGAGGCAATACTTGCGCGAAGCTTGGAATAAGTCCCTACACATTTCAAACAAAAAATAGTTATATAGTAGACATTAAACACATATCAATACAAAAGCATAAAAAAATAGCAACAAATTACAACCAAATTACCTTTTGGAGATCTGAGATGAGCCACATTGACCAAGATCACCCACAAGTGTTTCCAAGAACCATAACCAGTTGTCTTTCGTCTCAGCTTCTACAACTGCCATTGCTATAGGGTACATGTTGTTATTGGCATCCCTGCTAACTGCACTTATGAGTTGTCCCTTATGAGGGCCCTTGAGAAAACATGCATCCACCCCAATTACAGGCCTACAACCTGCTTTGAACCCTGCTTTCATGGCCGCTAAGGAGATATACATCCTTTGGAATCTTGGTGGCAATTCAAACATTGGTCTTTCAACCCTCAATAGTACACAACTACCAACATTTGTTTTCCTAATAGTTGTAGCATAGTCCCACAATCGATGGTATTGTTCATCTAACTTCCCAAATATTTTTGTCTTTGCCTTTCTTCTAGCCCTAAAAAGCTTTCTATCATTCACATCAACATTCCACTTATTTTTTACCTTTTCTTGGAGGGCTTTTATTGGCAAATCAGGTTGGGTTCTAAACTCACCCATTAATTTATTAGGTAGCCAAGTAGAAGTTATGATATTATTCTTGTACCGCCTCAAGCATGAATGCTTCGGCTTCAAAGACCTTACTTGGAATGTCTCTTCTCCCTTCATTTGACGCCCATATACTCTATACTCACAATGACTATCTTTGCACACTATACACACCCTATCCTTATCATTTTTCTTGAAAATAATATCCTTCCCCCTTAATACATTATATTGTCTAATTGCTTCTCTGAACGTATACACATTTGGAAAATCTTTGTCCATTCTCCAAATTTGGATTAATCAAGTCAATTGCTTGGAATGTGCGACACCTAGTCACACATTTAGGTAGGGATGACACATCATCACTACCATGGGGGGACTCTAATATATCACTCGGATAATCATATGACTTATCATCATCATCGGATAATGATGATGATGATGAGAATGAGTGAACCTCCTTACCCTTAGATGTGCCTACATTTGAGGTGTCATGAACATTTGAGTTGTTGTACACAAGCATTTGTAACCCATCACCCACATCGCTTCTATCACCCCCCAAACATATCAACTTCTACTTCATGACATCCATTAGTACTTCCATCCTCACCCCCCTCAGCATCAATTTCTACCTCATGACATTCATTATTATCGACTTTTAACTCCTCGTCGTCATTGACTTCAAAAGCATCATCATCATCACTAAGTACCTCAGAGCAAAAAGGATCATTCCTATTCGAACGTTGCCTATCACCATCATCATTCAACTCATCTTCATTTTCATTATCTTCAAAAGATAACATATAACACAACTACCTGGTCGCCTATATAGTGCTGAACCATTTCGAGTATGTCATAGTCAGATGATAAGAGCCTTAACCCATCAACAAGGCTTTTGTCAGGTTCTTTGTAGTATATTAGGTCACGATGGTTGTACCCATATGTCTTTACTATTTTTTCAATTTTGAAATAAGATAACTCATCCGAGTCATATGCGTCAGGATATACATGATTGTCTCCTCCCAAGTATATGCAACTAGATTCTCAGTTAAACTTACTCCCATGATACACTTTAAACAGCAAATTATGTCCAACCATAATGTGACCTATAAAAAAATATATACGACACAACTCAAATTTTTATTCTTGTAAAAAAAAAAAATCATTTGTCTAATATTTTCTTTATTATTTAATAAAAAAAATACTTTTTTTGACCACTAGAAAACAAGCAAACCTTTATAACTTGTCTTCTTGTATTGTTCGCTAATTAAAAAAACCAAAAAAATTAAAAAAAAAAACCAAAAAAATGCAATATTATATTATTTCATAATACACAAGAAAATAGAACTATTCAATTGAAGAATTATCTTCCAAAATTTTGTCTTTTTTTTAAAGGAAAAAGTAGCAATCTTTCTGGGCATTAAACATACTCTACATATATATATATATATATAGTGGACATCTCAGGCATTAAGAAATTAGTCAAGAAACGGTAAGCATCATAGGTCATACCTTGCAGGATGTACTCGTCTGTGATATTGAAGGCTATGCCGGCAGCAAATGCTTTTACTGTGTAGTGCTTTTGGGTTTTGGTTGCATCAGTTGGCTATGGCAAATATTTTACTACGTCGCTGTTGGCAAAGGCTAAACCCTAAAGGTATTTCGTGAAAATTCGGTAATAATTCTGCAAGGTGAGAAATGAAAAAGGCACATTAAAGTATGAGGGTATTGTGGCCATTTTAAGTCAAATAAGGGTATGATAGTATTTTTGAAGTCAAATGTGTGCACATGACATGCACATGATGCCTCTACCGTTAGTTTTAACGGTTTTATTTGATGGAGGGGGGACATTATCATTTTAGTGGTAGTTTGGGGGGAAGATTGTCACAATTAAAAGTTTGGGGGAGACATTGTCAATGTGGTGGTAGTTTGAGGAGGGTAAGTGGACTTTACCCGAATTTAATTATTGTTTTATTTTCCTTCACGTTTGGAGATAGCATCCAAGCCCAATTAAGAAGGTTGAAATTAAATTTAATTATAACTAGAGCATCATGTCAACAAGCACCAATTAAATTTGATCTCCATTCAATTTCTTCAAATTCCTTCAATGGTATAATTAGAGCATCGGGTTAGAGGGGAAAGGTTGCCCAAATGGGGCTATAAGGGTGAGGTGCAATGCAGTTTATGTCATAGCTAATTGGAAACTCGTGATCATTTTCTTTTTTAGTGCAGTTTTAGCTTTAGAATTTGAAATTTCTGCATGCTTCATTGCAGAGTTGATGTGACGACCCACTTGATAAAAGTATGATTAAAAATTTTTCTTTTAAAACCAATAACCTGCAATGAAGCAGATTGTCATAGTAGCATGATGATACCGCAGTATGCTGCAAATCCATACATTAACCTGGTTGACAATATAAAATGTTACACAGAGCTACATGCATAATCAATGATTCATCAGAGTTCCATCAGAGTTCATATCTTTATAGCAGAATATAAATAACGTGAAGACGTACATAACACATTTGAGCTGACAAAATACATCTATGTGAACAAAGCTTTACATACAAAAAAATGGCTGTACAAAGGTGTCACATGCGACATACGCCTTATGCAAAAATACCCACATCTAAGCATATATATAAATGCTCTACCAAATGGGACTAACAACTAGTCCAACAAAGTCAACCTTCGACACGTTTAGACCTCAAACATCAAATCCCAAATACAAGGCAACAGAATCCTCATTTACCGTCTCTGTACCTGCATCCACAATATCATCTACACCCTGAAAATTCGAGATACAAGTGAAATTATGAGCTCATCGCCTCTATAAAATAGAGATCTCATCAATATGGGAATCACTAGGCTTTCCAAAAGAGTCATCATTTGAAAACATAATAAATTAGTTGTGAGAGTATATGTAAACCCGATCTTCCGCTCTCGGAACATGTGCATATTAATCCATCTAACTTTATACATACTTACAAAGTCAGCATGCATCATCCATCCGTAACGATGTACATATGCACGATTACATCTCCCATCTCATATGCACACTGATATGTCCAGCATCAAAATCATCAGAAAATATCATAAATTATCATAAACTAAAAGTCATAATGCATCATACATCCGTAATGATGCACATATGCATGGTTACATCTCCCATCACATATGCACATTGATATGTCTAGCATAAAAGTTCATCTAAAAGTATCATAAAACATCATATGCAATCATTCATATCAATATACGTTATACGCAGTTGTATCTCCTGCACATAGGCATACATATATGTTTAGTATAAAAACTCACATAAAACAAATCTTATCATCGTAAAGTCATATGCTATGCATGCTCATGCTCATCATTGTCATATTTCGTTTCCTTGTAAACCATATGTCCCTGTCTTTACTCTGCTTGCCCCTATTTGTGCCATCTATAGAGTAAAGCCAATTTTTGTTTTGTTTGCCGTTGCTTATGCCATCTAAACAAGAACCGTTCTTACTTTGCTTGCTACTACTTGGACCATCTACAAAGTAAGACCAGTTACCTTTCATTTATCATCATTTGTCCCTAACCTTACTTTGCTTGTCTTTCCTTGTGCCATCTGCAAAATAAGGTCGGGTTACTGTGCCTTTATCATCATTTTCATACATATACATATATAACATCATTTCATTATGCATTGGGTTATCTCTAAGGTAGTGAGACCATATCTCAATCACCACCCGAGTTGTAACACCATTTTCATTAAGTACAGGTCATCTTCTACGATAGTGAGAGGATATCTCAATCACTACTGGAGTTGTATCACTGTTTCCATATCAATGCTCATGCTCATGTTCATGTTCATAAATGTTCATCTCATAAATACTCATATCATAAAATCATACTCATAACATAGTTATCATATTATCTTGTAAACTCATAAATGCTCATAAAACCCTCCATCAAAATATCTTTGAAATATCATTAAATCAACAAAGTATCATAAAACAAAAACTATAAGAATAACATCCTTTTGCCCAGTAAGTAAAATACTTACCTTAATCTGCTTGGTTCTCTTAGTAACCTTAAATCACTTGCGTGCACTTATGTATTTACATAATAAACATATAGTTAAACTCAACTCAAACTTCACCAAGATACTTGAATCCCACAAGCATCTCTCACTTTCTCACAATTAGGTAGACATCAAACCTTCTTACAAATAAACATAATTAAAGACTCATTATCTTTGTTAAACCATATACCCATCTACTTACCTACTTACTACTTATCACATTAAATACTTATTTGCTCCATTATCATATGTAACATATATATATAAATTCCCATTGTCGTTTGCACCAATTTATAAGATTCACAAACACTCATAATGTCATATTAGAACCCAAACCCCATAAGTGTTAATTTTCATGGAACCCATGAAAACCTAGAGTTAATTAACACTCTAAATGCAATTAACATATCCAATTAGCCATCCTAGGGTTCACATGCCAAAAGCTCCAATTTAATTCATACTATACAAATTAGGGTTTATGTCCATACTTTACCAATAAGTAAAATTGGAGTTTCAACCCATTAATTTAACAACCCAGAACTTGAATCATGTATAGCAATCAACTACACATAAAAGCTTCACATTAATTTTAGGAATTAGGCTACTTATTAAAATTTCCCCAAATTTTCAGACCTAATTAGAGATTACCCAAATAACTATAATTTCAAGCTTAGAATCCAATGGGTAACACAAAACCTTAAAGAGAAACTAGATATTTCAACAATATAACAAAATTCCCAAAATCCATTCAAGAACCCTAATTTTGGACCTAAAGAAATACTTAATAATTCTTGTAATTAACTCCTCTAAATAACAATTCCTAGTGTCGATACACCCAACACACATCTTATCTTAAAATAAAACAAAAATGAAATCCCAACTAATTAACTTCTACAAGAATTAGAGAAAGATCTCACCAAAACAGGGTTATTGTCCATGGGCTAGAAATAAACACATAGTGCTTAGAATCCGATCTTCACCGTTCATAATGAAGATTCACATGTCATTAACATCCCTGCAAAATTTTAGCTCAATTGGACAAAAAATGCTCATTGATATGAGTAGTTGATCAAGACTAGAAGGAATTTCCAAAAACCCTCTTTTCTATCTCTCTTCTTCTTCCGAACAACAACTCTCCCTCAATCTCTCCGCCGTTCTCTCTCACTCTCTCTCAGCCATAGGTGCATGTGTGTGTAAATAAGAGAAGGGAGAAGGAAATAAACGAAAGAAAGAAAGAAGGGGTAAAGAGGATGTGCATGAGATGAGGTGAGGGAAAAAAGAAAGAGAGAGAGAGAGAGAATTTGGGGGGGGGGGNCCGTGAAACCAACAAAGGGCTTTGCCCATTTTTATTCTGTCTTCTTTTAGATAAAGATATCTCCTCCTACCCACTATTAGCCCGACATGTGACAAGTGATAAGATTCCATATTAAATAAAACCCACATATCTATTTACAATTGTAAGATTACCCACACTACAATGAAGATTCATGTGTCATGAATATCCATGCAAATTTTAAGTTCAATCGGACCACAAATGCTCATTGATTGGAGCAGTTGATCAAGACTAGACGAAATTTCCAGAAATCCACTTTTCTTTCTCTCTTCTTCTTCCGAACAGCAACAACTCTCTCTCAATCTCTTCACCGTTCTCTCTCACTCTCTCTCGGCCATGGGTGCGTGTGTGTGTAAAGAAAAAAGGAAGAAGAAAATAAACGAAGGAAAGAAAGGAGGAGAAAGGATGTGCGTGAGATGAGGTAAGGGAGAAAAGAAAGAAAGAGAGAATTAGGGGGGTGCACGTGAAACCCCTAAAGGGCTTTGCCCATTTTTATT
This sequence comes from Carpinus fangiana, assembly GCA_006937295.1. Classification (NCBI taxonomy): domain Eukaryota; kingdom Viridiplantae; phylum Streptophyta; class Magnoliopsida; order Fagales; family Betulaceae; genus Carpinus; species Carpinus fangiana. The sequence continues at coordinate 19,870,106 of CM017324.1, forward strand.
ATTTTTCCTCGTTTAAATAAAGATATCTCCTCTTAGCCACTAATAGCCCGACACGTGGCAAGGGACAAGATTTCCTATTAAATAAAACCCACATGTCTATTTGGAATTGCAAGATTACCCCACTATAATGAAGATTCAGGTGTCATGAACATCCCTACTCAGCTCAACCGGACTGCAAATGCTCGTTGATCAGAGTAGTTGATCAAGACTGGACGGAATTTCCAGAAATCCTCTTTTCTTTCACTCTTCTTCTTCCGAGCAGCAACAACTCTCTCTCAATCTCTCCGCCGTTCTCTCTCACTCTCTCTTGGCCATGGGTGCGTATGTGTATATAAAGAAGAGAAGGCAGAAGGAAATAAACAAAGGAAAGAAAGAAGGGGGAGAGAGGATGTGCGTGAGATGAGGTGCGGGAGAAAAAAAAAAGAAAAAAAAGAAGAGAATTTTGGGGGGGCTGCACGTGAAACCACCAAAGCGCTTTGCCCATTTTTATTCTTTGTCTTCTTTTAGATATAGATATCTCCTCCTAACAAATAATAGTTATACACGTGGAAAGGGATAAAATTCCATATTAAATAAAACCCACATATCTATTTAGAATTGCAAGATTACCTCCACTACATTGAAGATTCACGTGTGTAATACCCCGAAATTTATACCCTAAAATAAAGGTGATCTTAATATCAAGGATAAGGAGGATTTACAATTTTATAGGTAAATATAAATTTAATATGAAAGATGGTGGAAATTGAATTTTAGTGGGTTATTGAAAAAAAGGTCACATTGTTTTGAGCGCAAAAAATTCAATGAGAGACTTTAAGCAAAACCGTTTTAATACTTTGTAGAATGATGAGAATTGAAGATTTTAAAATTTGTTTCATGATTTTTGGACATTTATAGAAGAAGTTATGATTTTTAGAAGATGCAAGTGTTAAAGCAGGAATTTTGGTCAAGCAGAGGCACTGAATTTTGAGAGACTTTTGAGGTATCAAAATGTTATGGATTTCGATAATTTTTGGATATGTTGTGAGGCTTTGAATGAAGAAAATTTCAAATCAAATTTCGTGTTATTTGGAGTTAAATTGAAAGAGTTATGAATTTTTTAAGTTTAATACGTTAATCTGTCAAGCAGTTAAAGCATTTGAGATTTGGGAAATTAATTGGATGGGTTAATGATTTCATTAGGCCACGAATTTTGGATATTGTAATAGACATATTTAGGTTTATAAGGGAATTATTGTGAATTTTATGGACATTTAGGTAAATGCAAACTCATCTTGACAGCACATGTGTTGTGCTGTCAAGCTATGAAATAACCAAGTGAGTATTGTGGCCACAGCATGGGCACGTTGATATAAGTGTTGAACTGCATGACTTTCTCATTTCTCTCATGGGCACATTGCTATATAAGTGTTGCATTGCAAGATGCTCTCATTCTCACATAGACACATGGGCCAAGGTACTTGTCAAGAAGCATGGAAGAGATTCTTCTCAGCTTGACAGCAAATTGAATTGGTGGCTGTGCTGTCAAGATTGGAATGAATTGGTGGCCTGTGCTGTCAAGCTTGGAACAAATGGGTTGCTTTTGGCCAATGCAGGAGTCTCGTTGCTGGGCGCCATGCACAAGGGTTGTTTCCCTTTCTCACAAGTGGTTGGACGCTTGTTCAACCTAGAGCAGCTTAGAGTAGTATTTAAGGAGATGCTTTCCATCATTTTTTTTCAACAGCTCAAGTGAGCGTGAGGAAGAGAGAAGAGAGGAAAGAAAAGAAAAGAAAAGGAAAGAAAGGAAAGAGAGGGAAAGAAAGAGGAAAAGAAGAAAGGAAAGAGAGAAAGAGGAAAGAAAAATAGGAAGACTCCAAGGTAATATTTTTATATCCTTTATAGTGCTTTTAGTATGAAGCTAAATTTCTAGAATTAAATTGGGGCTTTTAGAGTATGATTATTTGAATTGCTATTTGAATGGATTAGTTATAATTAGAGTGATTGTTATAAATGTTTCTAAGCTCTTGATATTTGGAATAAGTTGCTAAATTAAATGGCTTAGGAAGAGAGTGGTATTATGGCTAGGTAGACTCCTTAAGCTGTTAATTATAGTTTGATGATTTTGGATGCTTTATTGAGGCATTAGATGAATTAATTATTAGAATTTTATTGGAGACTTATAAATCAAGCATGATGGGGTTTGATGTCATTGTAAATGTTTTTGGCTAAGGATAAATGAATTGATGACTAAGATACTTTTTACCTCCGTTGTAGGAATTATGAGTTGGATGCAAAATCAATTAAGGACATGCGATGTCAGGTAAGGGGACATAATACCAAAAATCCCAACAAATTTTATTATAAATCTTTGAAAAACGAAAATGTTGGGGATTTTATGAAGAATTCACTTACATGATTTTCAGTTGCACTTCCTATTTTTAATGCATAGTTTTATTCAATTATAAGGCATGATTACAAAAATGTTACGCATTACAATAAATTATGCATGGAAACGATTATGAATGAAAATAGCTCATAAAGGTTTCATGATATGTTATACAGTTATAAATGAGCTTATAGAAATGTTACATGCGCATTCATGTTCATAAATATTTAACTTTGAGACACGATTATAGTTCGGTACCGCACAGGGTAGCATAGCAAGTACACCGAATGACGGTTACGAGAAGGTGTGTGCAATCGGCCAGGTGGCTTTTCCCTGTGATGACAGGATGAGCATATAGGTCCCTCGGGACATGTCAACGTGCGCCTCTCACGGTAAACGGCAGTGTCGGGTCAAAAGGGTAAAACATGCATTATTTTGACAGAATAGTGAAATGGAAGTGCTGATTACTCATTTTGTAATTATCATATTTTATTCTGCATAAATTATTATTGTACATGACAGAGATTATAATATAAAAATTCTGCATAGCATATTTTATAGCATTTGGTATTGTGGCTACTTACTGAGTTGTCGAACTCACCCCTTCTCCCTATACATATTGTTCAGATTGCCCTATAAATTGTAGTACTGAGGACAATGGTACTGGTGAGATACTTGGACATATTGCTTTGAGGACTAGCAGAAGTAGTAGCAGTAGAAATTTTTGAGGCTCCATTTTATGGATTAGATAGCTTGGGACGAGCATAAATTATGTAATTGTATTTTTAAGAGATTATTGTTTACTAACACATTATATATTTGGAATAATAGTACACTAGTAATGTTATGTTTATGGAGATCTTATGAGAATATTTTATTTTATTAAGAATATGTTACAATTTCACCCAGTCGCTCTACCTCTAGAACTTGGGGCTTTTCAACGTGTCATGAACATTCCTGCAAAATTTCAACTCAATAGGACCACAAAGTCTTGTTGATTGGAGCAGTTGGTCAAGACTGAACGGAATTTCCAGAAATCCTCTTTTCTTTTACTATTTTTCTTCTGAGCAGCAACAACTCTCTCTCAATCTCTCCGCCGTTCACTCTCACTCTCTCTTGGCCATGGGTGCGTGTGTGTCTAAAGAAGAGAAGGGAGAAGGAAATAAATGAAGGAAAGAAAGAAGAGGGAGAAAGGATGTGTGTGAGATGAGGTGCGGGAGAAAAGAAAGAAAGAGAGAACTCGGGGGTTGGGGGCTGCACGTGAAACCACCAAAGGGCTATGCCCATTTTTATTCTTTATCTTCTTTTAGATAAATATATCTCCTCTTCGCCAATATTAGACAAACACATGGCAGGGGATAATATTCTCAATTTAAATAAAACCCACATATCTATTTAGAATTGTAAAATTACCCCCACTACAATGAAGATTAAGGTGTCATGAAGATCCCTTCGAAATTTCAACTCAATCGGATCACAGATGCTCGTTAATCGGAGCAATTGATCAAGACTGGACGGAATTTCTAAAAATCCTCTTTTCTTACGCTCTTCTTCTTCCTAACTACAACAACTCTCTCTCAATCTCTCCGCCGTTCTCTTTCACTCTCTCTCGGCCATGGGTGCGTGTGTGTGTAAAGAAGAGAATGGAGAAGGAAATAAACGAAGGAAAGAAAGAAGGGGGAGGATAGGGGGTGGGGGGCTACACGTGAAAGCACCAAAGGGCTTTGCCCATTTTTATTCTTTGTCTTCTTTTAGATAAAGATATCTCCTCCTAGCCACTATTAGACTGACATGTGGCAAGGGATAAGATTCTCAATTTGAATAAAACTCATATATCAATTTAGAATTTCAAGATTACCCCCACTACAATGAAGATTTACGTGTCACGAACATCCTTGTAAAATTTCAGATCAATAGGACCACAAATGCTCGTTGATCGGAGCAGTTGATCAAGACTGAACGGAATTTTCAGACATCCTCTTTTCTTTCTCTCCTTCTTTTGAACAGCAGCAACTCTCTCTCAATCTCTCCATCACACTCTCTCACTCTTTCTCGGCCATGGGTGCGTGTGTGTGTAAAGAAGAGAAGGGAGAAGGAAATAAACGAAGGAAAGAAAGAAGGGGTAGAGAAGAAGTGGGTGAGATAAGGAGAGTGAGAAAAAAAAAAAAGAAAAAAAAAATAGAGAATTTTGGGGGAGGGGGCTGCACATGAAACCACCAAAGGGCTTTGCCCATTTTTATTCTTTGTCTTCTTTTAGATAAAGATATATCCTCCTAGCAATTAATAGCCCGATAAGTGGCAAGGGATAAGCTTCTCTATTAAATAAAACCCGCATATCTATTTAAAATTACAAGATTACACCCACTACAATGAAGATTCAGGTGTCATTAACATCCGTCCGAAATTTCAGCTCAATTGGACCATAAATGCTTGTTAACCAGAGCAGTTGATCAAGACTGGACGGAATTTCTAGAAATCCTCTTTTCTTACCCTCTTCTTCTTCCGAACAGCAACAACTCTCTTTCAATCTCTCCGTCGTTCTCTCTCACTCTCTCTCGGCCATGGGTGCGTGTGTGTGTAAAGAAGAGAATAGAGAAGGAAATAAACAAAGCAAAGGAAGAAGGGGGAGAATAAGGGGGTTGGGGGCTGCACGTGAAACCACCAAAGGGCTTTGCCCATTATTATTCTTTGTCTTCTTTTAGATTAAGATATCTCCTCCTAGCCATTATTAGACTGACATGTGGCAAGGGATAAGATTCAATTTGAATAAACCCATATATCTATTTAGAATTACAAGATCGCCCCCACTAGAATGAAGATTCACGTGTCACAAACATCCTTGTAAAATTTCAGATCAATAGAACCACAAATGCTCGTTGATCGGGGCAGTTGATCAAGACTGTACAGAATTTTCAGACATCCTCTTTCTTTCTCTCCTTCTTCCGAGCAGCAGCAACTCTCTCTCAATCTCTCCATCACACTCTCTCACTCTCTCTCGGCCATGGGTGCGTGTGTGTGTAAAGAAGAGAAGGGAGAAGGAAATAAACGAAGGAAAGAAAGAAGGGGTAGAGAGGATGTGGGTGAGATGAGGAGAGGGAGAAAAGAAAGAAAAAGAGATTTTTTTTTTTTGGTGGGAGTGGGGGGGGGGGGGGGGGGGAGCNCACCAAAGGGCTTTGCCCATTTTTATTCTTTGTCTTTCAATTATGATAAAGTCATTATTGTTACATATGTATAATTCTAATTCATTTCACGTGCAATTTATCCTATTAATTAATTTGGATTATTATAAGGTTACTAATAATAAATTTAATTATTTCCTTGGGTGTTACAGTTGAGCGGCCTCCAGTGATCTGAGATGATCTTATGCAACTAGGCTATAATAACTTGGGGGGGGGGATCTTTTCATTGTTTGCTTTGTCGTCTGGTTCTTGGGTCTGCTATGTACAATCTTTGGCACACCAGAAATGAGCGTTAGACATACTGGTACTCCAAGCATTAAAGAGCAGTTGCTGAAAAAATTTTTATGGGAATTCAGAACTAGAATACCTGGGAAAGGAAGGTTTCCTAGAACTAGAGAGAATCTTTTCTTTTCTTTTTTTTTTTTTTAGTCCTCTTTGTGGAATTTACCTACTGATATGCTTGTCTAATGATAGCATGTAAGCTGTGTTTTTTGTTTTGGTTATTTTCCTCAGCTTCTGTTGTTTGAGGGGGTTGTTTTTCTCTATTTCTGATTGGTTTATAATTTTCAGCCTTTGTAAAGGGTACTGTGTTAAGTTGCTCTGATTTTGAGCTATGGTTTTAATAAAAATTCTTAGGGGTAATTACCTTTTGCCCCCATGAACTACAATGCCTTAACACTTTCCTCCCATGAACTACCAACTATGACACTTGACCCCATCAAACTACCATCTTATAACACTTTCCCCTATTCCGTTAGTCAAAGGGGTTAAAACTAATGGTCAACCGTCATGTGACTTACATGTACCATCTTAAATTTTTTTCCTTCAATTTTTGCCTTCACTTTAGATTTTTGGATTAGAGTTTATGAGGGTATAAACATCATTTTATTGATCTGAAGTGACAGCAAAAATGGAAGAAAAAAAATTTAAAATGGTTGACTGTTAGATTTAACCCTTTTGACTGACGGAATGAGGGAAAGTGTCATAAGATGATAGTTTGATAAGGTCAAGTGTCATAGTTGGTAGTTCATGGGGGAAAAGTGTCAATGCGCTGTAGTTCATGGGGGCAAAAGATAATTACCCCAAATTCTTATTCATCCAAAAAAAAAAAAAAAGTTAGTTCTAAAAGCCTAGGCCCAAAATTAAAGTCCAGGTCCTAAAAACCTGGGCCAAAGAATGAGCTCAAGCCCAAGCCCAAGACCAAAAAGATGCGGTGGCTTGTGAGGGCTGATAACTGTATGTGAAGCACGTGGCTTCACCAATAGAACCTTTCACTGATGTGTGACAAGCCTTTTTTTTTTTTTTTTTTTGACATGTCCGCGCAAGGGTAGGGGGAGAGGGGATTCGAACTTGTGACTTCCGCTTCATAAGGCGTGGTTTACAGCCGATTGAGCTACCTCTTAGGGACATGCGTGACAAGTCTTAACAACTCAGTTTGTAGGTTGAAGCTTATAGAACTGGTATAATTTTTATACCAAAATAAGATCCATTGGACGGCATTTGTCTATATTTTTGATAAAAATATAAGGAAAATGCTAGGGGTTCTCCCCTAGTGTTCTCATAGCGTTCTCCTAGTCCTATGTTAAAAATGATTTAAAAATAAAATAAAATTGTAGTGGCCCCCACCACCGGTTGTTTTGAGGCATTAGTACCAAATTTGAGGCATTAGCACCAAAATTAAGGGATTAGCACTAAATTTAGGATAATCAAATCCATTTTGAGTGATATTATCCCTAATAGGTTAACCTTTCATCCATAGATTTTAGTTTTAAATCCAAATACAAGTTTTAAGGTATTAAAACCTAAATATTAACTCATAAAAATGAATCTGTTTGCAAAAAAACCGTTGGTGGGGGCCACTACAATTTTATTTTTTCTTAAATCATTTTTCACGTAAGACTGTGAGAACGCTAGGAGGAGAATCCTAGCATTTCCCAAAATAAAAATAGGAAAAATACTAAAAATAATACTAGAGCAACGTTATTTGATTAGAATTTTATATGTTCTCAGACAAAATAGAAAAAAAAAAAAAAGAAGAAGAAGAAGATTTTTCATGATTCCAACATATGGTCAATTATATTTGATTTTTTATTTTATTTGATTAGAAGTTTATTTGTAGAATATTTTATTTTCCTTTCCTTACTAGGATTTAGATTTACTTTCCTTTTTAGGATTAGATTTACTATTGCAAATAGGATTATGTTTATTTTCTCTACTAATATTTCTGTTATATATATATATCTATGGAAAATGTTAGGGGTTTTTTCCATAGTGTTTTCCTAACGTTTTTCCAGACATACATAAAAAATAATTTAAGAAAAAATAAAGGAAAATACTAGGGGTTCTCCCCGTAGTGTTTTCCTGACGTTCTCCCAGTTTTACATAAAACATGATTTAAGAAAAAATAAAATTGTAGTGGCCTCTACCACCAATTTTTTTAGGCATTAGCACCAAATTTGAGGCATTAACACCAAATTTGAGGCATTAGCACCAAAATTTAGGCATTAGCACCAAATTTAGGATGATCAAATCCATTTTTGGTGACAGCATCCCTAAAGGGTTAACCTTTCACCCTTAGGTTTTAGTTTTGAACCAAAAAACAAGTTTTAAAGCACTAGAACTTAACTATTAATTCATAAAAATTAATCTGTTGGCAAAAAAACGGTAGTACAATTTTATTTTTTTTCTTAAATCATGTTCTACGTAAGACTAGGAGAACGCCAGGAGAACACTACGAGGAGAACCCCTAGCAAACCCCAAAAATAAAATTATAGTAGTCCACACCACTGGTTTTTTTAGCCATTAGCACCAAAATTGAGGCATTAGCACTAAATTTAGGATGATCAAATCCATTTTGGGTGATACCATCCTTAAAGGGTTAACCTTCTACCCCTAGATTTTAGTTTTGAATCTAAAAACAAGTTTTAAAGCATTAAAATCTAAATATTAACTCATAAAAATTAATCTGTTGGCAAAAAAAATCGGTGGTGGGGGCCACTACAATTTTATTTTATTTTTAAATCATGTTCCACGTAAGATTGAGAGAACGCTAGGAGAACATTAGGGGAGAACCCCTAGCAAACCCCCTATATATATATATGAAAAAAAAAACAAAAAAGAAAAACCCAAACTACAAGTCATTTGCAATATAACCATCAAATGTTCAAAAAATAATAAAGTAGCGCTTCAAACTACCAAAATGTATCGAAAATATAACTTTTTTTATATTCCTATAATACCCCTATTCTTTTAACAAATAAAATAATAAAATAATCATAAAAAAAACTAATTAACATCTTATTAAAAAAAAAAACTAATGGGCTAACAAATACAAAAATAAATAAATAAATAAAATAAAATTGGAACACATAATTGTTTGGAATAAAAAATAATGTTATTTATTTATTTATTTGCTCATTGGTTTTTTTGTATTTCTAAAAAATTGTTTAGGGTTTTTTACAAATTATTTTATTATTTTATTTGTTGAAAGAATAAGGTATTATAGGAATATAAAAAAAGAAGTAGCATTTTTTATACATTTTGGTAGTTTGGAGGCTACTTTATTACCTTTTAAATATTGGGGGGCTATATTACAAATGACTGGTAGTTTCGGGGCCTTTTTATATTTTTCTCATATATATATGTTAGTTTGTAATGTGAAACACAGACTTCATTGAATGATTATCAAATCAGAAAATTTCTCTCAATACTCTGTGGAGTTTATTGTTCTTTTAACCCATGGGCTTGTTTTATCTTTTTTGTCAGAAGATGCAGACGCTTTTGATTGTTATTACTTAGTTTATGTTACATCGATCATAGGAGGCGTATACATGGATGACAAGTGATCGATCACTACAAAATAAAATTTTGATATCAAGAATATGAGTAATGTTATAAGTTTTTTTACAGTCTTCTTAGAGTCATTTCAAATGTGATGTAACTTTTAAAATTACTAATAAATCAAAAGTCAATAAATCACATCTTAAATTCAACGATAATTTTAAAATGTACATCACATTTAGAATGATTCTAAAAAGCCTTATAACATTATTCCAAGAATATATTCGGCATATATTCAAACACTTGCCAATTGCCATCACCTTCAGCAGTATTCCTCGATCTTCCAAGATATTAAAATTTATTTTTTTGTTTCTTTGTTTGAATAGAAAACGGTTTTGGACAAAGTTGTTAATTTGCTTAAGATATTGTATAAATAATTTGATATTTAATTCTAATAACATATATATATATATATATATATTTATAACGTGGCTGTTTGGCAACGGGGATGAAAGTTTAAAAGCGACACTACGTACAGAAGAAGGATCCTTCTGTGAAGCTGTCGCGGTACTAGTCAATAGACCCGTGTGTTTTGTACCGAAAATAAATAAATAAATAAATATATATATAGATATATATATTTTAAAAAAAGTGCATTCATTTTTAATTGTTCTTTCTACGATTCATCCTTTTGTTGCACTTTCTTATTTATTATTTATTTAGGAAAAAACTTTATTTATCCAATAATATTCTAAAACTTTTAAAAGAGTCAATTTAGGGTTATTATCTTTTGAAAGTTTACAATATTGGCCATCTCGCCAAAATTCAAGGTTAAATCAAACTGTTGGATGAGTAAATTTTTCAAACTACTCTTAAGATATTTATAAAATTACAAAACTATCTTAAATTTAGATGGGGTATTTTAGATATTTCACTTCATCCAATAGGATTTAACGTTGAATTTGGATAGAATGGTTAACATTGTAAACTTCTGAAAAATGATAATCTTAAATTGACACTTTTTATAGTTTGATCATTAATGATATGACTGCAAAAATGATTTTTAAAAAAAAGGAGTAATAAGTAAAGTTTTTCTATTGGGAAAAATATAAAAAAGCTCCCCATACTAATAGTTGTTTTTAAAAGAGTTTCACGATGTTCAAAAAGTACTAAAGTAGCCTATCAAACCACCAAAGTATGTCAAAAATGTCACACACACATATATATATATTTAATATTTTAATAATACCCATATTCTTTTAAAAACTAAAATAAAAAAGCAAAAAAATTATTTATTTTTTTTTTAAAAAAAGAAAAAGTAAAAAGTAAAAAGCAAATTAAGAGGCGGCTTTTCCTTATTTATTTTCCTTATTATTATTATTTTTTAAAAATAAAGGCAGCTTTCCCATTTTTTTTTTCTTTTTCTTTTCTTTTAATATATATATTTTATTAAGAATGACACATGTCACCATTTTTATTGGCATTGATGTCACATTTAATAGAATTTGTCTTTTGAAAGGATGTCTACGATACTATACTCCTCCGCTGCTACTTGTGGGGTTTTTGATTTTCTTTTTTTTTGCTTGTCGTGACCTTCGGGTTGAGGATGGAGTAGATCGGTGAGGAGACTNAAAAGCTCCCCATACTAATAGTTGTTTTTAAAAGAGTTTCACGATGTTCAAAAAGTACTAAAGTAGCCTATCAAACCACCAAAGTATGTCAAAAATGTCACACACACACACACATATATATATATTTAATATTTTAATAATACTCATATTCTTTTAAAAACTAAAATAAAAAAGCCAAAAAATTATTTATTTTTTTTTTAAAAAGAAAAAGAAAAAAGTAAAAAGCAAATTAAGAGGCGGCTTTTCCTTATTTATTTTCCTTATTATTATTATTTTTTAAAAATAAAGGCAGCTTTCCCATTTTTTTTTCTTTTTCTTTTTCTTTTAATATATATATTTTTATTAAGAATGACGCATGTCGCCATTTTTATTGGCATTGATGTCACATTTAATAGAATTTGTCTTTTGAAAGGATGTCTACGATACTATGCTCCTCCGCTGCTACTTGTGGGGTTTTTGCTTTTCTATTTTTTTTGCTTGTCGTGACCTTCGGGTTGAGGATGGAGTAGATCGGTGAGGAGACTTAACTCTCACAGCCGAATTTTTAGTTTTTAGTTGTTTTTATTTTTGTTTTTTTTATTTGGGCGGCCTATGTCCTAAATCTAGTCTACATGAAACAGATTTGCTCCTATAATTGTACATGGGTTAGCGGAAATTTGAAGTCATTTTTATGACTTTGTAACCTTCATAGCTTTTGGCTATAATTTTTTAGAACTGTATGCTAAGTGATTCAGTAATGTAAGAGCTTTATACTCGTGAAATTTTATCAATTGAAGTTCCATATTTTTCAAAAAAAAAAAAAAAAAAAAAATTGTCACATTTTTTAATGGAATTTGACTTCAGTGATTATTATTATTATTTATTTATTTATTTATTTAATGTCTCAAGAACTTTTACTTTTACTTTTATACGATATGAAGGGATTTGTAATTTAGGCTAACTACAGTGACTAATTGTTTATTTATTCTAAAAAACTTTTTTTTTTTAATTTATTTGCCCATTGATTTTTTTTTTCTTTTTAAAAATTGGTTGGTTTTTCTATAATTATTTATTACTTTTTTTTTAAAAAAAAAAGAAAAAAGAATAGGGTATTATAAGAACATAAAAAAAAGTTGTATTTTTTTAGGAGTTTGTTAGGGGTTCTCCTTATAGTGTTCTTCTGGGTTCTCCCAGACTTATGTAAAACATGATTTAAGAAAAAATAAAATTGTAGTACCTTTTTTTGTTAACAGATTAATTTTTATGAGTTAATATTTATGTTCTAATGCTTTAAAACTTGTTTTTTGATTCAAAACTAAAACCTAAAGTAGAAGGTTAATCCTTTAAGGATGATATCACCCAAAATGGATTTGATTATCATCAATTTAGACTATTTAGTGCTAATGCCTCAAATTTGGTGCTAATATCTAAAAAAACTGGTGATGGAGGTCACTACAATTTTATTTTTTCTTAAATCATGTTTTACGTATGTCTGGGAAAACCCAAGAGAACACTATGAGGAAAATCCCTAATATTTTCATTTTTTTAGACATTTTGGTCATTTGATAGGCTACTTTAATATCTTTTAAACATTGTGAGGCTTTATCACAAACAGCTGTTAGTTCGAATGATTTTTTTTTATATTTTTCTCTTTCCTATTTATTTATTTATGGATTTGATTATTGATTTATGGCATCAGATTAGGAGTATAATCCTGGTCTTGAGAATTTGGTACTGTATATCTAGAAGGTGAGAATTCCATGACACTAGCATTTGCATTAGGAACTTTTTAATTAATTAATTAATTATTTTTTTAACATGTCCACACAAGGGAAGGAGGTGGGGGGATTTAAACTTGTAACGTCCGCTTCATTAAATGTGGTCTACAACCGATTGAGCTACCCCTTGGGACAACTTGTTAATTTATTCCTAATTGTAAATAATAGTATTTGCATTAATTACAACCTGACATGAAGGAAGGGAGATATATATGTCTCCCCCGAATTTATATTTGCAGTCTTTTTAAATATCCATGTAAAATTTATAAAAGTACAATTATAACCTTAAATTTTTTTTATTAAAAACCTTTAATTTATTGGGAAAAAAAAATGTTTCTCTCCTCACTCACTCGTGACCAATGGGCCATGGCCTGGGCTGTGGCTCAGGAAGGTTTTTTGTTTGTCTTTCTTTCTTTCTTTTTTTTTTGGTTTTGTTTTTGTTTTTTGGAATTTTTTTCTCCTTTTGTTTTTGTTGTTTTCTTCTCATTTTTTCCTGATTTATTTATTTATTTATTTTTTCATTTTATTGATTTATTTTTTCTTTTTTCTACTTCTAAATTTTTATCTTTTTTTTTAGCTATTTTTTTTTTAATGATTTTGATTCACATGAAATGACCATTATAATTATGACAGTCCTCTCTCTAGGTTTCTCTGAGTTCTTCTGAGAAACTAGTGGTGAGGAAAAAACAAACAGAGGTCAGGATGAACGGAGAGTGGAAGAATAATACGTTGTCGGAGGGCGAACAACTGGGAATAGTGGTGGCTGATTGTGAAGTTGCTGAAGCCAAAAAACAGGGAAACAGTTGCCTAATCGGCAAAATATGGGCGGGGAANACAACACTAAATTAGGAGGACATTTAAAAATTAGAATATAAAAAGAGAAATAATAGGGGTTAATAAATTCTTTATATTTAGTCCATATTTTCTTACAATTAACCATTAGATTTGTACATTACTACATTTACATGATCCTACATAAGTCAATAGTGAATCCTGCATATTTAATAATTGATTGTAAAAGGATATGAGCCAAATATGAAGAATTTATTGACCCATAGCATTTCCATAAATATAATATTGAATGTTTTGCATAACTAGTGAGTCACTTAATTGCGCTTGTGGTTTAATAGAACTTTTTAATGGAAAGGAAACATTGCAACCCCAATGGAGGAACATTATAGGCGATGAAAAATTGTGCAATATTACAAATTGAAAGAGAATAAATGTCATCCCAAGCATTAAATGCATTATTTTATCCTCATTTGAAGAAATGCATAATTGTAACTTTAATTATAATTAATGAAATAAGATTCTCTATTTCAAATTAAAAGGCAAAAAGGCAAAGAACTACTTAAAGTTTTAGATTTTACTTTATTATATTTAGTATTAAATCATTTAATTTTTTTTTTTAAATACGATAATTAATAATATGTTTCCTATATACCAACAAATACAGAAGAATCCCCAATATCAAATATGTTTTCTATGCATTATTTTATAAGATACTATAATATGTCATTAAATGATAGATCAATCGGCTGTAAATCATGCCTAATAAAGCGAAGGTCACAAGTTCAAATCCCTCTTCCACCTTCCTTTATGTGGACATATATAAAAAAAAAAAAATACAAAAGAATTTTCTATTTCCAAAATGTAAATTAAGCAAAAGAATACGTCATTTGAAACATGTTTCCTCTAATCCCAATTTCTTTGGAGTAAAAAGAGATCACGTAGAGACCCTTCTGAATGTTTTTATTAATAATAATAAAAAAAAAGGTTCTATAAAAAAAAATCTACAGCTCACGGATTTGATCACTCATCACCATCGATCTTTCTAGTCACTCTTGCCGTATTCCCAAGGGAGACGTCTGAGACACCACCAGAACCGGAGCCGGAACCGGAATCAGCGACTTCCGACAAAGCGGACAAGAAGGGTGCAGCCTCAACCAAGGGTTGACGCATTTTAGGTGGAAGAGATGGCCGCAATCAGGCAGCAGCTGCAGCACATCAGTTTCTCTATAATCCGCCAAGCAAATGGAGCAGCAAGAAGCAGCCGAGCTGGTTTTCTGCAGATTGTATTGGGAGTAGAGCAGCTTCGGGAAGCTGTGGAGAGTTGCTTCATCGAGGCCTAATTCAATAGCGACAAAGTTTTGGTCAGCAACATTTTGTGGGGGATTACTGTTGCTGTGGGGGAGGCAGAAGCGGGTGCAGAGATAGGAAGCAACGGTTAAGATTAGAGATATCAGGAGAATACTAAGAGGAAACGTGACAGCAAAAATCGGCCCGTTTTCGCTATGATCCATGGGATGATCACTGGATATCTTGCTGTTGTTCATGTGGAGAAGGGAAGGAAATCTTTGTTGTGTAAAGATCAAACCATTTAAGGACATTTTGTGTTTCCTATTAATGATGTTATTTATTGCAAGCTAATGTTTGGAACAATAAAGTATGTTACTGACAAGTTTGTTTTTGGCTCTTACTGTCATTAAAAATAGTTTTTGGCAAGATTACCTGCAAGGAAAGTAAGCAAAATATAAAATAAAATAAAAGATTTGGAGAATAAACTAGCTAATGATCTAGCAATGCTAACGATGGCTTGTCCTACTTTAGTCATATAATTTGTTTGAGTCTTTAATTAATTACAACATGACAAACAACGTACGTACTTGTCCCCAAGCCTATCGGCTTAAACCCGATTATGCTTGGCTTATCTAAAAGAAAAAATATTTTGGTCTTTCGATCACTTGTTATCAAATCGCTCTTTAAGATTTAAGAAGTTATTGAATTTACTATTTAAGATTTATTAAATTGTTACTCAATTAGCCTCTACATATATAGAAGACAATCAATTAAGCCATAATATTGCACTATACATGGCAAGATCCACATACCGCTATACCATTTGCAAGTGACTGAACGCCGTCCGCTCACAAGATGGCCCTTGTCCACGTCCATGCCTAAACGAAGATAAAAACTTACTTCCACCGGCAGGAGTTAGGGGACAACTCACGAGAAGGTCGTCGGACAAGAAACCCATGGACAACTAGTCATACCATATGAATAGATGATTCTCAAAGCCCGACTGGTAGGACAAGTTGGCCATGGGAATGGGGGGCAACTGGTGATATATAAGCCCTATTCTCTCTTCTTTCACATTCTTTTTTTAAGAACGTTTATTAAATTGGACATGAGTGTTTTCGGTCTTCGAACTAGAGGTCTTCTGACAACTTCTCTCTTATTTTGTAGGAAGATCTCCGCCGTTCGACCATCAAAAATACTGTATCAACGCTCGAGAAACAAACATAAAGATAATTAATTCACAATCGTGCATGTGACATTCATTGCCTAGGTGGCTAGGTTATATATATATGAACAAAATTACATGTCAAACTAAATTATAAACTATTAGCATGGATTAGTGCACAGGTAATAAAAAGTTTTGGTTACCGTTGATTAGTCAGATAGAACAACTCATCATTGAGACACGTGGGCCAATTTGTGAATATTGAACGTTTAATTAACCTAAAAAACCAAAACCAACGTTTAACTTAAAAAATATATATATAAAATTAAATTAAATAAATAAATAAAGACCTCTTAAACTAACGTTTTGTTTCACTAAGGGCCTATTTGGGAGTGTGTTTGAGAGGCCTAAAAATATGTTTAACATTCAAAAAGCAGTCAGTTTGAAGAAAATAATACTCGTTTGGGAAAAAAAAAATTTGAAAGCGCTTTTAAGGGTTAAAAATGGTCAAAACACATTTTTAGTAAAAGCTTAAAAATGAAGTTTTTGCCAAAAATTATTTTTTGACTTAAAAGCTCTATTTCTCAAGCGCAACCTCAGACATGCTCTAATTATTTCACTTAAAATGCACGTTTTAACTTATTTCACTTAAGGCATGTTTGAAATTGTATTAGAAAAATAGAGCTTTTAAGTCAAAATAACGGTTATTTATTTATTTTTTATTTAGAAAAACTTAACGTTTTGGCCATTTTTAGAGTAAAAAAAGTTAAAGAAGTACTTTTAAATTTTTTTACCAAACATGCTAGTTTTTAGGGATAAATGCAAAATTGGTCCATGTGGTTAGCTTAAATTATAAATTACTCCTATGGTATAAATCACTCCCTGCGGTATAAAAAATAATTTATAGGTCCTTAGGGTAGGTCAAAATAACAGTTTACTTCCTTAAATCAATTTCCATTAAATAACTTAAAAGAATCCATTATGTTGTCACATCATATTATTACAGTAAATTAACCTAATTTCTTTTGTCTCCAATATTTTACTTTGTGCGTAACCAACCCTCATTTTCATCTTCTTCGCCAAGATTTGGGAGCATTTTGAGAGAATTTGACTGTTGTATTTTGTGAAGCAGCTGAAAAAAAATGAAGATGATGGAGGATTATGCACGGAGTAAAATTTTGGGGATATAAGAGATAGGTTAATTTATTGTAATTGTATAACGTGGAGTGAGGGCTGATGTGTAATATTCTTTTATCTCCAATATTTTACTTTGTGCGTAACCAACCCTCATTTTCATCTTCTTCGTCAAGATTTGGGAGCATTTTGAGAGAATTTGACTGTTGTATTTTGTGAAGCAGCTGAAAAAAAATGAAGATGATGGAGGATTATGCACGGAGTAAAATTTTGGGGATATAAGAGATAGGTTAATTTATTGTAATTGTATAACGTGGAGTGAGGGCTGATGTGTAATATTCTTTTATCTCCAATATTTTACTTTGTGCGTAACCAACCCTCATTTTCATCTTCTTCGCCAAGATTTGGGAGCATTTTGAGAGAATTTGACTGTTGTATTTTGTGAAGCAGCTGAAAAAGATGAAGATGATGGATGATTATGCACAGAGTAAAATTTTGGGGGTATAAGAGATAGGTTAATTTATTGTAATTGTATAACGTGGAGTGAGGGCTGATGTGTAATATTCTTTTATCTCCAATATTTTACTTTGTGCGTAACCAACCCTCATTTTCATCTTCTTCGCCAAGATTTGGGAGCATTTTGAGAGAATTTGACTGTTGTATTTTGTGAAGCAGCTGAAAAAAAATGAGGATGATGGAGGATTATGCACGGAGTAAAATTTTGGGGATATAAGAGATAGGTTAATTTATTGTAATTGTATAACGTGGAGTGATGGCTGATGTGTAATATTCTTTTATCTCCAATATTTTACTTTGTACGTAACCAACCCTCATTTTCATCTTCTTCGTCAAGATTTGGGAGCATTTTGAGAGAATTTGACTGTTGTATTTTGTGAAGCAGCTGAAAAAAAATGAAGATGATGGAGGATTATGCACGGAGTAAAATTTTGGGGATATAAGAGATAGGTTAATTTATTGTAATTGTATAACGTGGAGTGAGGGCTGATATGTAATATTAGTTAGTATCGTAAATGATGCGAAAAATTTTAATAGTCATTTTTTTAAGTCATAAATTAATAATAATATGTGGCAAAATGACATATTTTGTTAATTTACTTAATGAAAATTGATTTCAATGTGTAAACTTTTATTTTGGCATACATTGAAGACCTATGAATTATTTTTTTATACTACATAGAGTGATTTGTAATTTATGCCAATTACAAGGACCTACAAATTACTTTTTATACCACATAGATTGATTTGTAATTTAGGTTAACCATAATTACCAATTTTGTATTTATCTCTAGTTTTTATTAGGTACAACTTTTTAAATACTAAAACTAATTTTAAACTCTTTAACACAATTCTAAACAGACTCTTAAAGATTCGATCTAATTATTAAAATTATGAATTCAATACACATGTCGCAATTTTAGGCTACTGCTAAGAAGGGATTTGCCCGTAATGAAATCTCCATTTTTTGTTTTACATATATATATATATTTTGACTCTCGTCAAAGCGTGGGAATTGGAAGTACCTACCTATGTCCATTCTCTCGATCTCTCAGTTTCATTTGCATGTACCTGGGAGCGAAGGGTAGACCCACATTTTAAGGACTTCATATATCCTTGAGGCCTTTGCCAACGGCATAGCCTCAAAACTTTTAACGAACTCTAATTAAGAATTTGGGCTTTGAGGTTTTTGTCAAGTCCATACCGGCCGGAGGTGGAAACCAAAGGCCAACGGGATAGCCTTAAACTTTTAACGAACTCTAATTAAGAATTTGGGCTTTGAGGTTTTTGTCAAGCCCATACCGGAGGTGGAAACCAAATCCAACTATGTTGTACACTGGCACTCTTAATCTTGGGAAAAATATAAAATAAATCCTATAGTTATACTAATTTACAAATAAGTTTCTTTAGTGTTTAAAAAGTGATTTAAAGTTTCTCTTGGTAAGCATTAATGACAAATAATTTTGTATCCCGAATTTTTATTTGAAATTTTGATGGAAATCGTCATTCAACCACCCTATGTCCTTGGGAGTGCCGCTAATTTGGGGTGGTCCGACTGTCTCTAAGATTCTTTTATATTTTTATATATATTTTTTTATTATAGGAGACGTGTCATATAATTATTATTGCTTATGTGATATTATAACCGTTTTGGTTTAAAATTTTAAACGGAAGTTTGGGGTGGAGTCATTTATGCTTACCAATAAGATATTTAAGTCATTTTTTAAATCCTAACCACAAATGAATCCAATTATGGTTGGAAACAAACTACAAAAAAACGTTTGCTTGATAATTCTTCATTATTCTCCATTAACAACAATATGATCTTTAAATAGAGTACAATAGAATGATAAACTAATAAGAACTCTAATTAATCATAATTCGAATATAATTTTAATTTAAATAATCTAATCTTAATTAATAGGAATTTCATTCCAATTCAATTACTAACCCTTAAACCAATCTAATGCTAATCTTATCTCTATCATTCATTACTCCTTAAAAGGGACATTGTCCTCAAGGAAGGTCCAAAGTACTCACAAACATGAGCTTATCAAATGAGTTATGGCCCCACTTTTTATTTTTCTGTTTTTGTAGGGAAAACATGAATCATCTTCTCTTTTCTAAGCCACTTGAATAAAGATGGCGTGAGGAGATGAGGCTGCGGCACTCAAGATGTGTGGTGGTGTTGATAGCGCGGTTTGAGGATACGAAGACGTCGAATGCACAGTTGACTAGTGGTTGATGGCATAGTTAGGATGGTATGCATGTTCGAAGGGTTGAGTTTGGTGTTTTCTAGATCTGCGACTGTTAGGGCGGTGATGCAATATTGTGGATCTCTGTAAGTCGTTTCTTGATGGTGGCTTACGGTGGACCCGAGCTTCTTTCAGAGAGATGAGCGATGATTCTTCATCCTCTTTCAGTGTCTTAAGGCCATGCAATATTTCATCTAAATTTCGCTCAATTTGTTTTATGATTTGGCTTTGATTGGCTAGTTGATGAGTGAAAATTTGCTCAAAAGGATCAAGAAAACGATGAAGTTGAGAGTCCAACATCATTGTATAGGCTCTAATACCAAGTTGATGGATACCCACCACTTATAAACAAACATATTGAACTCGTTTCGAATAGGAGAGATCACAATAGCTCATTTCGGGTAGGAGAGACCACAAATGAATTCAATTAAGGTTGGAAACTGTTGTGAGTTTTAAATGATACTCGTAAGTGAACGAGTCGTGTGCAATATAGATTATGCAAGTGTGAGGTTGATCCATAGGCTCTAATACCAAGTTGATGGATACCCACCACTTATAAATAGACATATTAAACTCATTTTGAGCAGGAGAGACTACAATAGCTCATTTCGGGTAGGAGAGACCACAAATGAATTCAATTAGGGTTGAAAACTGTTGTGAGTTTTAAATGATACTCGCAAGTCGCAAGTGAACAAGTCGTGTGTAATATACATTATGCAAGTATGAGGTCGATCCATATGGAATTGTGTTGTGAAAGCTAATTTCTATCTAAATTAATTCTACTTTAACCTAGTTCCGAATTTTTGGATTTCGTCGTGCAAAAAAATAAATTAAATAAAACTGAAATTAAATCAAATGATAAAAAAGGCACTAAGGTTTTCATAATCTATCTCACCAAATTAAAGTAAACATTCTCATCTTTTAGTTCATACATCTAACAGGCAATTAAACCCTATGCATGTTCTATTGTTTCTATTGAAAAATTCAATGAATCCATCAATTGTACAAAAGACAATACATATCCGATTTAGTTCAAACGATCCAATGTATCCATGCTTTGCACAAAAGACAATGAATATCCAAAGTAAACCAAAAGATGTAATGTATCCGTCGAATGAAACACAATGAATATCCAACTTGGGCACAAGCAATCACAATTTTCTCATATAATTGAATTGAAACAAATATGCATTACACTAAACATCGGATTTGTACGAACAAACACATGAGAAATATAAAACTAATCAGTGATGAAGCTTTATCTTCAACCTTAGTTGAAGAATTAGACTCTCATAAAAAAAAAGGAATAATAAAGAAACTAATTAAATTCATTAAAATCAAATACTTACAAAAGAATTCGAGTTCAAAGTGACAAAATGCCCAGAAAACACGAAAATGACAAAGAATGGAGCCCTTGGCGGGCCTCTGTCCGTTTAGAATGAAAAAAAAATGATATTTATATTTAAAAAAAAACTAAGGTTTTAGCGTTGCCAGATAAGCTGAGTGCGCTTGATCGCACACAAACTACGCTTGATCGCACTCGTGCATCAGGTCTCTTGCGGCGCAGCGCTTGCACACTGCTGGCTTGCTTGTGGGCACGAGTTCGCTCGATCGCAATATATGTGAGCTCGAGCGCACTACCATTTGGAATTAGCAAACTTTTGTTTTTTTTGTTGACATGTCCACACAAGGGAAGGGGGAAGGGGGATTCGAACTAGTGACCTCCACTTCATGAGGCATGGTCCACGGCCGACTGAGCTATCCCTTGAGGGCTGAAATTAGCCAACTCTTGTGAAGCATGAGATTGTAGATCTTTGAGTTATCTTTTCAATACCACCAAGAACGCTCCAATCCAAGTTCTACAACTCTAGATATGGTCTTTTTAGTGGGACTCGTTGGGTGCGAATTATCGCTCAATCCAAATTTACTGCCAATGCTTCCCGAAGTGTCTTAAGCCCTAGAATTAATGGAATTAGCCATAGTTTTCCTTTAACAACCTAAAAAAATAAAAAATATAGAAGTACACAAAACATCAGATAATAATAAGGGTAAAGGATTAACAAATGCAAATTAAGAGGCCCAAATATGCAATATTTGACACTCATCAGAAACAACCTACAAACAAGCTTTTACTTAATAATTCTTCATTATATGATTTTAATAGCCACATCATTCTTGGAGGGATTCAAGAGGGATATAAGAGAGACTTATAGCATTACTCCTTCAAGAGATGGCGTGAGGAGATGAGGCTGTAGCACTCGAGATGTGTGGTGGTGTTTATGATGTGGTTTGAGGGTACGACAATGTGGAATACACGGTGGTTGACGGTGTAGTTGTGATGGTATGCCTCTTTGGAGGATTGAGACTAGTGTTTTCTAGATCTGCAACTGGTGGGGCGGCAACACGATACTATGGATCTTTGTAAGTCGTTTGTTGATGGTGGCTTATGGTGGACCCTAGCTTTTTCTGAGAGACGAGTGATGATTCTTCATCATCTTTCAGTGCCTTAAGACCACAAAATATTTCGCTCAATTTGTTTCATGATTTGGCTTTGGTTGGCTAGTAGATGAGTGAAAATTTGCTCAAAGCGATCAAGAAAATGATGAATTTGAGAATTCGACATTGTTGCGAAGGCTTGGATAGCAAGTTGATCGATACCCACCACTTATTAACAGGCATATTGAACTCCTTTCGAATAAGAGAGACAACAATAACTCATTTCGAGTAGGAGAGACCACATATGAATCCAATTAGGGTTGGAAACAAACCACAAACAAGCATTTTGCTTAATGATTCTTCATTAACAACAATATGATCTTTAAATAAAGTACAATAGAATGATATACTCATAAAAACTTTAATTAATCATAATTCTAATCTAATTCTAATTTAAATAATATAATCCTAATGAATTAAAATTTCATTCCAATTCAACTATTAACCCTTAAACCTATCTAATACTAATCTTATCTGTATCATTCCTTACCCCTTAAAAGGGATATTGTCCTCACAATCCAAGGCATGTACAAACATGGGCTTATCAGATGAGTTATGACCCCACTTTTTGTTTTTTCCTTTTTCGTAAGGAAAAATGAGACATCTTCTCTTTTTTTCCTTCATTTTCTAAGCCACTTGAATAGAGATGGCATGAGGAGATGAGGTTGCGGCACTCAAGATGTGTGGCGGTCGGTGTTGATGGCGCAGTTTGAGGATACAGCGATGTGGCATAGTGGTTGACAACACAGCTGGGATGGTATGCACGTTTGGAGGGTGGAGTCTAGTGTTTTCTAAATCTGTGACTGGTGAGGCGGTGACACAATACTATGGATCTCCATAAGTCGTTTGTTGATGGTGGCTTACGGTGGACCCGAGCTTTTTTCAGAGAGATGAGCAATGATTCTTCATCCTCTTCCAGAGCCTTAAGGCCACGCAATATTTCATCTAAATTTCACTCAATTTTGTTTCATGATTTGGCTTTGATTGGCTAGTTGATGAGCGTAAAGCCGCTCAAAAAGATCAAAGAAAATGATGAAGTTGAGAATCCGATATTGTTGCGAAGGTTCTGATACCAAGTTGATGGATACCCACCACTTATAAACATAAATATTGAACTCCTTCCAAGTGGAGAGACCACAATAGCTCATTTCAGGTTGGAGAGACCACAAATGAATCCAATTAGAGTTGGAAACAAAATACAAACAAGTTTTTTCCTAATAATTCTTCATTATTCTCCATTAACAACAATATACTCTTTAAATAGGCTACAATAGAATGATAAATTGATAAGAACTCAAATTAATCATAATAATAATCTATTCTAATTTAAATATTCTAATCCTAATTAATAGGAATTTCGTTCCAATGCAACTATTAACCCTTAAACCTATCAAATACTAATCTTATCTTTATCAGGAATATTGTGGGGGTCGTGGTTGAGTCAAAATAAAAGGAAATTGGTTGAAATACCAAAACCGAGTTAAGGATTTTGTTGCCTAAATGTAGAATCAATATTGCCCATCCCAACTTAATCAAACATTGACCCTCTGTGTTTAGGATTTCATTCATTTTGTAAAATGCATGAAAAAATTACACTTTACTCTCCCAAAATTTCATTTCTATTTTCAATTTGACCTCCAATGTTTAAAAATTTATAACGTACCCCAACAAAGTATAAAAAATTTGCAATGTAGCCACTCTGTTAACCATTTCCATCTAATTTCACAGAAAATTGCTCACGTGCGAGGCACGTTTAATTTCTGTTCTAAAATTTTAAAAATTGCCCCCATGTGTTTTAAGAAATTTCAAAAATGCCCCCAATTTAGTAAACAAAAAATAGGAAAAAAAAATAATTGGGGTTGGCTACAGCCCATCCCGTTGGCAATTTGGGGTTGGCAAAGCCTCCCCTAATCAGGCCGTTTTGGGGTGGCTGAACCACCCCCTACTAAGGGTTTGGGGGTGGTTTCAACCACCCCCAATCTAGCCAGATGGGGGTGGCAAAATGCCTACAGGAGGTGGCAACGGCCACCTATAGTGACTCAAATAATTAACTAGGCTGAAGAAGCATAGTTAAAGGGTTGAATTTGGGCGTTAGGTCACTAAAACCACTTAAGGGTTTTAGCCACTCTGTTAACCATTTCCATCTAATTTCATAGAAAATTGCTCACGTGCGAGGCACGTTTAATATCTGTTCTAAAATTTTAAAAATTGCCCCCATGTGTTTTAAGAAATTTCAAAAATGCCCCCAATTTAGTAAACAAAAAATACAAAAAAAATAATAATTGGGGTTGGCTACAGCCCATCCCGTTGGCAATTTGNTTTTTCGCTGTGTGAGATTATTTCAGCGTAACACTCGAATTTATTTACAAGACTAAAAGCGGGATGTTACACCCCTAATCAGGCCGTTTTGGGGTGGCTGAACCACCCCCTACTAAGGGTTTGGGGGTGGTTTCAGCCACCCCCAATCTGGCCAGATGGGGGTGGCCAAATGCCTAGAGGAGGTGGCAACGGCCACCTATAGTGACTCAAATAATTAACTAGGCTGAAGAAGCATAGTTAAAGGGTTGAATTTGGGCGTTAGGTCACTAAAACCACTTAAGGGGCAATTTGGACTGTAGCGCGAACGTATGCTAGGTCAAGCAAACGTACGTTGTTGTTTTTAGTGCAGATGTATGATGGGGGACCACTGGACTTATGCTTTGTAAATAGTACATCGGATATATGCGGGACCACACGAACGTACGTTACTTTTTGGAAAACCCCCTGGATAATACCTGGACATATGAGACACCTTTTGGACTGTTGTACAAAAGTGCCGGACGTACACTAGGGTTGGGCAGATGTCCGCTACTTTTCTGAGGAGTTGGTAGAGCCCCTCTTCTATAAATACCCCCTACCCCTTCGTGTTTCATGCTTTTCTTCACCCCCAGGCTGTTTGTTGATCGTTTTATGACTGTTTGTGAGTATTTTATTTGTTTCGGTGCTGCTAAAGGAGGAACTCTTAAGGTTTCTCTTCAAGGAGGTAACGCTCTGTTACCTAACTCTTTTAATACGTTGTTATGCTGCTCGATTGTTGTTTTCTGTAGCTAGTCTAGTTGTTAGCTTAGTTGTGCTTTAAATCTTGTCTAAGTTAGCGTTTTCTTAACTTAGCATTGTTATGTGGCATTGAGGTTATATTATGAAATATGAGGCCTTAGGGAGTCTTTAATAGCCCTAGGAGTTGGAGAATAGGCAGACAGTGGAAAGAAAATGAGGTTTTTCCTAAAAACCTCAAAGCAGATGTACGGTCTCGAGACCAGATGTATGACCCAAAATTCACAGCGGACGTACAACCCCGACACCGGACGTACAATCAGAGTGTGACAGAGGAACTCCATTTTTACCAACCGTCCTATAGCTCCTATTTTCCTTACTCTGGACTTTTTTTAGTAGAAGTAGGACTAGTAAAAAGTTTTCCACAGATTTGGAGAACCCAGATCAGTTGGATTACTCAGAGACGTTATTCGACCTAGGTGAGTTTTAACTCACATTATGCTCAATGTTATTTTTCATGCACTGTACGTTTATTTTGTGTACCAAGAAAACATGCATATTTACAACTTTCACAGTTTATACTTGTTGCACATAAACTCTGGCACTTTGAGAAAAACGTTGTGCTGAATATGTTAATAAAGTGAGACTTGTAAATAGAATATGCATGTAAAATACAGACAAGATAATTTACATTGTATGACATGGTACACCTGTATGTGTGGTATAATGGTCGTGGACTTACTATATATGTTAGCATTATGGTCAAAAGTGTGAATTATATAGGCTTTGGATCCAATGGTTGTTCATGGCTAATGCAGCCTTAACAGACGGTCACTACAAGACGGACATCATTAGCGGTGTGGGACACCTGAGGTCGGACTCGGTCGTGCTGTTAGTGTTATGTACAGTAGTGTGTAATGGCTGATGCACCAGCATTGTATTACAGGTCCCTTAGGATAGCACCAACCTTGCTGAGAATGGGTAATATCTTGGGTAAACCATACCATTGAACTATGACTGTTACTTTATATCATATGCATATATATATCACTCATAATATAATCTATCATGATGGAACTGTCATCTATTTTATAAAAACATCCAAGTTCATTACTAAACTGGCATGGGTATTATTTGTGTTAAAAATCATTAAGTCTTAGACTGACACCCTTTATTTATGTTTCCCTCATCATTACAAATACTTGTGCGGTTTAGCTGCCCTAGGAGAGGATGCCGTCGGAGTCGACTTGGGTGATTGCACAGGATCTGATTCAGGTCATTTTTTAGGATATGGATTCTATCTGGCTGAGAACCATGTGGGAAGATGGAGGGACTTCTCATGCAAATATGATTGAGATTTTGATCTCTTTAGCCTTGATTAAGCTTAGATATAGGCTTTGATCCTTTGATCTTTTGAGAAAACAATGTTATTATGTTTATTATGGTTTGTACCCCCTACTTAATGATGGTCTGATAACCAGTACATTTGATGGTTATCTAAGTGATGATGATGTCATTATATTTTCTTTGGTGAATGTTGCATGAATTTCAATTTATTATCTATTATTCCATAGTCTTAGTAAAGTTTTCTGCTGTATCTTTCTCGTCATGACGAGGAAGGTTGAAATCCCTGAGTCTTATCTCGTGAGGGATAGGGCTGGGAGGCGAGCCATGGGATCAATTACTAGTTAATTGATTTGCCCATCGGAGTCGTCACAGTTGGTGTAAGAGCTTTGTACTTTGAGAGACTATAGGATAAAGGGAAAGAGAATTTAGGCCATGATCACACCTGAGATTATGCTAGATAGATGTTTAGGACTTACCCTTTAGATTTGGTTGCTTAGTTCTAGAAGAGTCAGTTCTAACTCTGCTCTTCGTTGCAGAGTATGCCGCCCCGAAGGAACCCTGAACCGGACCTAACGCGCTAGAGATCGGAAGCCCTAAGGGCAATGTTCACCCCGAGCAGGTGGATATCCCTATGTATGAAACAACACCCCTAGGAAGTCAAGTGATGGACACGATTGGCCAGTTGGTGTTGGCCTCAGAGGTCGGCATGGACACTCAAGCTGTTGCTTATACTGAAGTGGAAGTGGCACGAGATCACTATGGATTTTATTTTGGGCTTACCAAGGCACCCACCAAAGAAGATTCCATTTGGGTAGTCGTTAATCGTCTCATGAAGAGTGTTCACTTCATTCCGCTGAAGGTTAAGGATCCGATGGATAAGTTGGCCAAACTATATGTTCAGAATATAGTCCGTTTGTATAGAGTACTATTAGCGATCATTTCGAACAGAGACTCTCGTTTTACCTCAAGGTTTTGGCAAAGTCTTGAGAAGGAAATGGGGATGGAGTTGAAGTTCAGTACCGCTTTCCATCTTCAGATAGATGGTCAGTCTGAGTGGACGAACCAGATTCTAGAAGATATGTTGAAGGCATGTGTGTTGGAATTCAAAGGTAGATGGGTTTAGTACCTACCTTTGATCGAGTTTGCATACAACAACATCTATCAGGCGACTATTGGAATGCCACCGCATGAAGCACTCTACAGACGTAAGTGTTAGTCGCCCTTGTATTTGGACAACGTCGGTGAGAGGCAGGCATTAAGGCCAAAGCTAATTCAAGATGCCTATGACAAGGTGCTTGTTATCAAAGGAAGGATAAGTGCAGCTTAGAGTTGGCAGAAGAGTTATGCTGATAACCAAAGGAGACCCTTGGAGTTTGAAGTGAGAGATCGTGTGTTTCTTAAGATATCACCCATGAGGGGAGTGATGCGATTTAGGAAGAAGGGGAAGCTCAACCCTCAATTTATTGGACCGTTTGAGATCACCCAAAGAGTGGGGAGGTTGGCATATACGATTGCCTTACCCCCAGACTTGGTTGGGACACATGACATTTTCCACTTATCTATGCTAAGGAAGTACATCACTAACCCCGATGTAATTGTGGAATACAAGCCGTTGAAAATCCAGAAGGGATTAACCTACGTTGAGAACCAGTGCAGATCATGGATAAGAAGGAGCAAGTGCTACGTACCAAGACGATTCCTATCGTTAAGGTACTATGGCATAACCATGGAGTTGAGGAAGTATCGTGGGAAAAAGAGCACAACATGCGGAGTCGCTATCCGCATTTTTTTGAATGACTGTATATGACTATTTTTTTTTAAGATTATACTTGGATAGTATACCTATTTCCTTTTTGGATGAGGGAATAGTTGACTAAGAAAGAATTGTTTTCTCTTTAGGATTATGGCACCAATACTGATTGACCTGGATTGCATGTGGAACTACTCCTTCTGTGAGCTGATGGACCAAGGAAGTAGAGATTGACGAGGATTGGTATAGTGTGGGCAACATCCAGTACAACGCGCTCAATGACTTACGAGGTAATTTTCCACAGCTGTTTGAAGACAACATAATGCCAGTTAGTGGATGGGAGGAGATGCCCCAAGAACCTACTGAGCACGATATTGATGCTCTACGGACAGAAGGTAACATTATACTCCTCTTTAAGTGCTGTTCTTTTGGTATTTGTCTAGAAATTTTGAGGACAAAATTTTTATAAGGAGGGGAGAATGTAGTGGCCCAAATAATTAAGTAGCTTAGTTAAGAGGATGAATTTGGGCTTTGGGTCACTAAAACCACTTAAGGGGTAATTTGGACTGTAGCACGGATGTACGCTAGGTCAAGCGGACATATGCTGTTGTTTTTAGTGCGAATGTACGATGAGAGACCACCGGACGTACGCTCTGTAAATAGTATAGCAGACATACGTGGGACTATAAGGACGTACGCTACTTTTTGGAATACCTTCTAGTTAATACCTGGACATATGAGACACCCTTTGGACCATTGTACAAAAGTGCCGGACGTCTGCCTAACCCCTACCCCACCCCCTCTCCTATAAATACCCCTACCCCTTTCATTTTTCACAATTCTCCTCGCCCCCAGGCTGTTTGTTGATCATTTTGTGAGTGTTTGTGAGCATTTTGTGTGTTTCGGTGCTGTCGAAGGAGGAACTCTTTAGGTTTCGCTTCAAGGAGGTAATGCTCGGTTACCTAGCTTTTTTAATATGTCGTTATGCTGCTTGATTGTTGTTTTGTGTAGCTAGTCATAGTTGTTATCTTAGTTGTGCTTTCAATCTTGTCTAGTTTAGCTTTTGTTAACTTAGCATTGTTACGTTGCATGGAGGTTATATTATGAGTTAGGAGGCCTTAGGGAGTCTTTAATAGCCCTAGGAGTTGGAGAATAGGCGGGCAATGGAGAAAAATGAGGTTCTCACTGAAAACCTCGTAGCAGACATACGGTCGCGAGACCGGACGTATGGCTTGAAGTGTCACTACGAACGTATGGCCCTGAGTTCGGATGTACGGTCAAAGTGTGACAGGGGAACTCCATTTTTATCAGCCATCCCATAGCTCATGTTTTCCTTACTCTAGAGTTGTTTTAGTAGAAGTAGGACTAATAAAAGGTTTTCCACAGATTAGGAGAACTCGGATCAGTTGGATTACTCAGAGACGTTATTCGACCCAGGTGAGTTTTAACATAATACTCAATGTTATTTTCCATACACTGCACATCTATTTTGTGTACCAAGAAAACATGCATATTTACAACTCTTACAATTTATACTCTTTGCACATGAACTCTGGCATTTTGAGAAAAATTTTGTGCATAAAACTTGTAAAAAGAACATAAATGTAAAGTACAAACAAGATAATTTGCATCGTATGACATGGTACATCGGTATGTGCAGTATAATGGTTATGGGCTTACTATACATGTTAGTTTTATGATCAAAAGCGTAAATTATATAGGCCTTGAATCCAATAGTTGTTCATGGCCGGCCCAGCCTTAACGGGCAGTCACTACAGGATGGACATTATTAGCGGTGTGGACCACTCGAGGTCAGGCTCAGTCGTGCCGCTAGTGTTATGTACGGTAGCATGCAATGGCTGAGGCACCGGCATTGTACTACAGGTCCCTCAGAACAGCGTCAACCCTTTTGAAAATGGGTAATATCTCAGGTAGACTATACTGTTGAATTGTGATTATTACTTTATATCATATGCATATATTTATTATATATATATATATTACTCATAATATAAACTATCATGATGGAACTGTCATCTGTTTTATAAAAACATCCAAGTTCATTACTGAACTAGCATGGACATTATTTGTGTTAAAAATCACTAAGTCTTAGACTTATCCCCTTTATTTATTTTTCCCCCATCATTACGAATATTTACGCGGTTTAACTGCCCTAGAAGAGGATGCTGTCGGAGCCAACTTGGGCTGAGAACCATGTGGGAAGATGGAGGGATCGTTCGTGTAGATATGATCGAGAATTTGATCTCTTTAGCCTGGCTTAAGCTTATATCTAAGCTCTGATTCTTTGATCTTTTGAGAAAACAATGTTATTATGTTTATTATGGTTTGTACCCCTCTACTTGATGATGGTCTGATGACCAGTACATTTGATGGTTATCTATGTGATGATGATGATGTCGTTATATTTTCTCTTAGTAAAGTCTTTTGCTGCAGCTTTCTCATTACGATGAGGAAGGTTGAAATCCTTGATTCTCGTCCCGTGAGAGATAGGGCTAGGAGGTGAGCCATGTGATCAATTACAAGTTAATTGATTTGCCTATCGAGGTTGTCACACCACCCTCGTTAATTTTTATTTTATTTTATTTTTGATTTTTTCTGTTTTTCTAATTTTTTTTTTAAAAAAAATAGGGGCAATTGATTACTCTCCATCATTTCCGTAATAGAAAACATAAATTATTAACATATGGGTCACATTGCAAATTTTTTATACTTTTTTAGAATACATTGCAAATTTTTAAACATTGGAGGTCAAATTACAAATTGGGTAAAATTTTGGCAAGGTAAAGTGTAATTTTCCCAAAATCTTTTTTTGCTTTTTTTTTTTAAAAAAAAAAAAAAGAAAAAAGAAAATCTATATATATATTGAAAGGGGGAACATACCATTCACATTCACAAAAAGGTTGAGAGGGAAAGATCTTAGAAACAAAGCAAAAAACTTTGAAGCAAATCACAGCCGAAGCTAAAGTTCCAATCAACCATTACAAATAACATCCGCTAACCTATGACTAATCATTAGGTTTAACATCCAATCTACACCAAACAGACATAATCCAATGCATAGGTAGCAATTATTCCTCGGCCCTGAGAGCAAAGAACCCTCAAGTCGAAACTCATCTTCCTCGATCCAAAAGTCAGGATATCATTCACATTCACAACCTAAAGGTCTGGACCAAAAGCAAATACCCCACATAGTTTCAAGATATAAATGGCCAGATCAAAGAGAGAGGACCAAGCCTTACTACAAGCAAAAAAAAAAAAAGAGGAAAAAAACGTACAGGGAAATAAAGGGAAAAATGAAATACAACAAAAGAAGCCAACAAAACAAGGAAACGGTAGACAAAAACACACTATGCCAAATGTGTGTGTTATATGAGGGCTTTGGATCCATTGGTTTTGTGACCACGGTGCAACCATTCCCAATTGTTTGGTCACTATATGATAGACATCTTTAGTTGGTGTGGGCCACTCAAGGTTGAACTCGATCGTGCCACTAATGTTATGTACGATATGTTGTGCAATGGCTAGGGCACTGACATTGTATTATAGGTCCATCGGGACAACACAAACCCTGCTGAGAAGGGGTAATATTTTGAGTAGATCATGTATGGGAGTTATGACTTATAATACATTAGCCTTTTTCTGCATTAAAATAATTAGGTAATTACCACCGGTTCTACACTATAAGCTTTGAAAACCCTAAAACCTATTAAATGGTGTATTAGCAAAGGTAATGCCCTCTTTTTGGTTATTACTCAAATTGCATGTTTACTTTCATTAATTGGGCTCATGTCCTATAGTGACCATCCATTGGGAATGACTACATCGTTGTCACGAAACCATTGGATACAAAGCCCACAGAGTTGACCATAAAGTTAACCCGTATAGTAAGCCCATGGCCATTATACGGCATGTACTGGTGTACCATGTCATACGATGCAATTAGTCTTATTAGTCTTTTATATGCATAGTTTTACAAGTCTCATTATTATCTTATTAATCAACACACATTTTCACAAAAGAGAGTTCCCAGTAGTTCCAAAATGTATTTCATAAAAGTGGCAAAATATGCATGTTTAATATATATATATATATATATAATAGATATTCAATGTAAGAAAGTAACAACAAAGCATCCATGTGAGTTTGTATTCACCCAGGTTGTAAAGCTCCTCCATATAATTCCCTTGAGGCTCCATAACCTTGAATACTGAGAAAAGACCTATCATTAGTTCTATTTCTACTAAAACAACTCTAGAATAAAGAAATAGGAGATGTGGGATGGGATGACTGGTGAAAATAAAGTTCCCTGTCACACTCTGGATCATACGTCTGAGCTTGGGGACGTACGTTCGTTGTGATACTTCGAACCATACGCCTGGTCTCGAGACCATACGTTCGCTTCGAGGTTTTTATGGAGAACCTCATTTTCTCCACTCATCCTATTATTCTCTAAACCAACTCCTAAGCTTAACAAAGGGCTTCTAAGGTCTCCTAAGTCGAAATAAAACCTCCATGTAACGCGATCATGGTAAGTTAACATAACGCTACTCTAACAAGGTTTAAAGCATATCTAAAGCTAAAATATAACTAATAACACAAAACAATAATCGAGCAGCATAATGATGTAATTAAAGAGCTAGGTACCGAGCATTACCTCCTTGAAGTGAAACTTCAAGAACCTTCATTCCACTAGCACTGAACTCACTAAACCTCACAAGGAAGGATTTTTGCAGCCTGAGGGCTCCAGAGGGGTTTAGGGGCGGATTGAGTGTGGAATGGGAGAGGGGGTGAGGGGTATTTATAGGGCCAGAAAGTAGCAGACGTCCAGTCCTAGGGGTGTATGTCTATGTACTATTCATCAGTGGTCCAAAGGCTGCTTCGTACGTCCAAGTATTATCTAGAGATCAATTCAAAAATTAGTGGACGTCCAGTACTTTGGAGCATACGTCTGTTGTACAATTCACACAGTACGGCGTACTATCTATCAGTGGATGTCTGGTGGTTCCAGCGAATGTTCACACTAAAAGACAAGAGCATACGCCCACACTACAAACAAAAGCGTACGTCCGGTGGTCTCAGTGTATGTCCTGTCCAGAAGTCCAATTTCCCCAAAATGCCCTTCTGGCTGAACCTTGTGACCCAAAGTCTAAATTAACCCTCTAACTAAGCTACTTATGCCTAGTTAAAATATTTGGGTCATTACAACCTAACCTAGCCATATGATTGTTGTTCTATGGGTCCCATGTGGTCATGGAATTGGGAGCCATGGCGATAGCTATAGAGGTTAATCCCCTATATCATGGAGGTTGTTCAATCATGGAAGTTGAAAGTCATCCAAAGCAATTGCTCTGATCAGTGCCAAATATTGTATATTTAAACCCCCTTAACTTATATTTGTTAACCTCTTAGCGTTGTTAATATCTAACATTTTTTGTTGTTTTAGTGTTATTTGGTGTTGCAGGTCCTTGTGGTCAAACCTCGATTGAAAGGGTAAAAAAAGAGCAAAAGAAGAGAAGTGTGCTCCCTGCCACTACGCTCGAGCGTACAAGGAGCGATCGAGCGCAATGGGCTCGAGCCCAGTGCCCACGATCGAGCACAGGCCTAGTCAGCCCATGTCTCACACGGTTGCCCTAGCCGGCCCTATGTTCCATCGCTTTCTCCTTGCACCGTGGAAGTTTCTGAAGCAGTTATTTGCATTCGAGCGCAGCCTCCACAATCGACCGTATACATGACTGTGCTCAAGCGCACTGCCTGCAATCGAGCGCAGCTCTCTGACCTGGCAGCAACTTAGTTTTCTATAAATACATGCCTTTTGTGTAATTTTTCATTTCAGACATTTTTTGGAGCGCAGCTTGAGAGCAGAAACCCTCTGTTTGCTGCCCCTGCCTCTTTAAACCTCAAACTTTATTTCCTTATTACATTTAATATTTACCTTTATTTTATTGTCATTTACTCTTATGGGTAGCTAAATCTTCAACTAAGGTTGAAGATGAAGCCTCACCCTTAGCATTTATTGCTTTTATGTTAAACGCATTACATTCTATCATTTAATTATCATATTCCTTTCATTTTCAATTTAAGTGACATAAGTTGTGAGTGATTGCGGTTTGTGAAACATCAAAAGTCAAACCCTTGTTGTGTTCCAAGACGGGTGCACAACGGATGATTGAAACTCAATTAAATATCCACTGTGATCCATGGTTACAATGGATGATTCTATTGAGAATTAATATCCGTTGCGGCTCCTTAACGGTAAACACACCAAATCGGTTTGACTAGTGTCACAAAGGCAATAGAGTATGATTAAGGGTTAACTCGATAGACGGAAGTGTGAGTTTTACGTTTAAGCAAGCATTTTAATATTGGGTGAGGTTGAGTCTTTAACCTTAGTTACTTTTCTCTATTCGTTTAAGCTTTTTCTTAGAATAGTTTACATTTTCGCACGCTTTATGTTCGGTTAATTGTCAAAAATTCGGAGCTAGGTTAAAATAGGGTTAGTCTAAGTATAATATTAATTTTTGAACAAAATGCTTATCACTGTGGATTTGATCCTGTACTTAGCAACGCTACACGAACAACGACTCATGCTATTACGAGTACAAGAAAATTTGTACATCAAATTTTGGCGTCGTTGCCGGGGATAGGTTGTTTTTGTTTAAATTAATATTATTTTTAGATTAGTTTTACTTTTCTACTAGTATTTAATTTCTGCAAATTTCAATTCTGTTATTTGTTTATTTTCATGTTTTTGGTAATTTTAAGTTTTTAGTTTGATTTTTAGTTAATTAGTTTGGGCTGTTTTTAGTTTCTGTTAGTCCCTGGAAAATCAATCTGTGACAATGCGATCGATTGTGCCCTTGTGCAATCAACCGCACTTGAGGCTATTCCATTTGGCCGCCTACCTGCGCTCGCTTGATAAGCTGTTGTGTGCGAGTGCACGCTTCTGAACAGACAGCAGTGCAGTGTTACGTTCAATCTCACCTATATGGAGATCGAACGCACTTGCAGAGCCTGTTTACATTGTTGCGTATGCAATCGATGGTGTTGCCCTACGCTCGAGCGCACCTCTACTTCCTGCACCAATATACCAAAGGCAGTATGTTCAGTTTCTATTTTTGTTGCTTTGATTAATTGTTAGCTTAGTTTTAATTGATTTTTATGCCTGTTTTGAACATGTTCTCTACTGTTGTTGGTTGTGCTTAGATTATTTTTGTTTTTAATTGATTAATTAGTTTGTAATTGTTTAATTAGTACTTTAGTAAGTTATATAGTTAGTTGTTTAATTGCTATACTATGTTAGTTTTCATTTGTCTTAGCTAGTTTGTTAATATTTTTCTGTTTCTATATCTGTAATTTATGCCTGTGTTCATATTTGTTTAAAATTATCTAGTTTTAATTCATTTAGTGCATATAGGTTGCTATTTTTGTAGTTTAATTTTAATTTAGTGTTTTAAATTCATCTAGGTTATTTTAGTTCTTTATCTCTTGTTTTTGTGTTCCTGTTTTTTATTGTTTTTGTTCATACATGCTTGTTTAGCTTGCTGTTTTCCTTAGTGTTTAGTTTAAATTTTTGTTAGTTGATGCATGGTTGGCAATCCTTGAACTTAGAATTAACACCCTTAGATCCCGATTTAGAAATAAACATTAGGAAAGCGCATAGAGCTCAAGCTGAGATGGAGGAGAATCCAAGGAATGCAAATCAAGAGGAGCACGAGGAATACCAAAATGCTAGAGCTGGGAACATGGAGCACAAACGAGCATATGACGTGGATTTCACTACGTCACTACGGGAACTGTTCGCACCAGTTGCGACTAGTTCCCATTCGTGCATAGTGTTGCCACCGACTAATGCAACCCATTATGATTTAAAGCCACATGTAATCCAAATGTTACCATCTTTTTACGGCTTAGATCATGAAAACCCATACTCCCATGTGAAGAAATTCAAAAGCATCTGTGCCACCACCAAATGTCAAAATTTTTCTGAGGAAGCTATCCACCTCAGACTTTTTCCGTTCTCCCTTCATGATAAAGCCATAGAGTGGTTGGATTCCAACGCTCCTGGGTCTATTACATCTTGGGAAGACTTGTTGAAGCAATTCTATAACAAGTTTTTTCCAATGTCCAGAGTAAATGAGGCAAGAAAGGAGATCAGTTCCTTTACTCAAGATGAGGACGAGAAATTCTCTGACTGTTGGGGGAGGTTCAAGGATTTGCTCATCAAATGCCCCCCTTACGGATATGAAAAATGGTGACTCGTGCAATTCTTCTACCAAGGGTTGTCTCAGCCCAACCGTAGCATGATAGAGTCGATGAATGGAGGGGCATTTTTGAACTTAACGGGAGATTTAGCTTACAAAGCTTTGGACAAATTGGCCGACAGCTCACAACAGTGGGATTTCACGAGTTGTCAATAAATCTACCCGAAACCCTAAGAAATTGGGCATCCTTGAGTTAAAAGGCGAATCAGAGTTGACCCGAAGGATGGATGTCATTGTTAAGAGACTGGATGCTCTAAGTGTAGGAAAGCCAGTCAATGCTACAAACACATTTCCAGTTGAGAGTTGTTCTGTCCGTGCTAGTCCCATTCACCAAGCACAAAATTATCCATCGATGACAGTATTTTTTAAGATGGAACAAGTGAACGTTTTCAACAACTTTCAAAAGCAATCTAGTGGGCCATATTCTGAGACATATAATCCCAGGAGGAAGAACCACCCAAATTTCTCTTGGAAGCAGAATCAACCCACAAATC
The DNA here is from genome assembly GCA_006937295.1 of Carpinus fangiana. Lineage (NCBI taxonomy): Eukaryota > Viridiplantae > Streptophyta > Magnoliopsida > Fagales > Betulaceae > Carpinus > Carpinus fangiana. The sequence goes on from CM017324.1 coordinate 19,907,369, forward strand.
AATGAGGAGCTCCACATGCTCAAAATCAATATCCTCTAGGATTTCCTCCTATATATCAGAATCATGGACGCTCGGCTCAGCCAGTGTCATCATCTTACTAGGTCCCCACTCAAGCCCCAACGTCATCGATACAGTCATTAGAAGACACCATGAAAGATTTTATGAAAATGGCTGGTCAATCAATCAGTGACGTGAGGCATTCCACCATGGTGAACACCCAGGCAATCTCGAAGTTGGAGATGCATATGGGACAGTTGGTAAATCACATTGGTGAAAGAGATAAAGGAAAGCTCCTCAGCCAAGCAGTGAACAACCCTAAGGCATGCAGTATCAAAAATTCTTCAAATCAGGAGTATGTACAGGCGATTGTCACTTTGAGGTTTGGGAAAAGAGTGGACAATCAAGTGGTGGACCCAGAAGCAGACCATGTTGAGGAAGAAGAGCCAAAAGGTGAAGAGGGTGACAACCAGAAGCCAGGAGATGCTGAGCCATCTATAGTCACCCCTATTGTTGAGGAACCTCCTAGGGCGCTTGTGCCAAAAGCACCTTACCCTGAAAGATTACAAGCGCCTAAGAATGGAGGGAAGTTAGAGGACATTCTGGAGGTGTTCAAACAAGTCCAAATTAAATTCCATTTTTGGACGCCATCCAGCAAATCCCTTCATATGACAAGTTCTTGAAGGACTTGGTCACAATGAAGAGGAAGACAAATGTCCCTAAGAAGGCATTCATGACCGAGCAAGTTAGTACTATCCTACAATGCAAGTTACCCCTAAAGTACAAGGACCCTGGATGTCCTACAATTACTTACATGATAGGAGTTAGCCAGATTGAGAGGGCACTTTTAGATTTGGGAGCAAGTGTGAATTTGTTGCCCTACTCTATCTATTTACAGTTAGGGCTAGGAAAGCTGAAGCCCACATCCATGACACTGCAACTTGCTGACAGGTCTGTGAAGATTCCACGAGGAATAGTGGAGGATGTACTGATTAAGGTGAAAAAATTTTATTTCCCCGTGGATTTCATTGTGCTGGACACGGAGCCAGTTCAGGTTATAGGGAGTGAGATCCCTGTGATTTTAAGGCGACCATTCTTAGCTACGGCTAACGCCCTAATTAATTGTAGGTCGGGGGTGATGAAGATTTCTTTTGGAAATATGACAGTGGAGTTGAACATTTTTCACATCAGAAAACAACCATTTGATTATGACCAAATGAACCAAGTATGCTTGATTGAGGAGATCATTGATGAAGTTATTGAAGAATCAAGCATAGAGGACCCCCTGGAAGCATGCCTTGTTCAATTTAGAGAAGATCTAGATTTGGAGAAACTTATGGAGCAAGCAGATGCACTTTTGGAGATTGCTACTCTGGTGAGCAGTGAGAATGAGGAAACAGTAGTACCTGATTCCCCGAAGAAGGAACTTAAGCCTTTACCTGATAGTTTGAAATACAAGTTCCTAGGTCCAACCAATTCTTTGCCAGTGATTATAGCTTCTGACTTGATAGATGCTCAAGAGGAGGAATTGTTGAATGTTTTAAGAGAGCATAAGGAAGCTATTGGCTGGACAATTGAAGATATCAAGGGAATCAGCCCCTCGTTGGTTATGCATAAAATACATCTTAAGGAAAATTCTAAACCTTCGAGGGAACCACAGAGAAGGCTCAACCCAGCAATACAAGAAGTGGTGAGAATAGAAGTGATAAAGTTGTTAGATGCTGGGATCATCTATCCAATTTCTGATAGCAAGTGGGTGAGCCCAATACATGTTGTGCCCAAGCGAGATGGATTAACGGTAGTGAAGAACAAGGATAACGAGTTGGTGCTGACTCGTATTCAGTCTGGATGGAGAGTTTGTATAGACTACCAAATTGAATGATGCCACCAGGAAATATCATTTTCCTCTTCCATTCATTGACCAAATGGTGGAGCATTTAGCTGGGCACGAGTATTACTGTTTCTTGGATGGTTATTCTGGATATAACCAGGTCCCAGCGGACCCTGATGATCTGGAGAAGACTACAGTTACTTGTCCGTTTGGGACATTTGCCTACAGATGCATGCCGTTTGGGCTGTGCAATGCACTTGCTATTTTTCAGCGGTGCATGATCAGCATATTTTTTGACATGGTAGAGCGTTTTATGGAGATCTTCATGGATGACTTCTCCGTCTTCGGTTCATCTTTTCAAGAGTGTTTGCATCACCTCACTTTAGTCTTAGTGAGGTGTAAAGAGAAGAACCTTATGCTTAACTGGGAGAAATGCCATTTTATGGTTAAGTAGGGGATTGTACTAGGGCATGTCATATCTCACAGGGGCATTGAGGTAGACAAAGCGAAGATAGATTTGATCTCTAACCTTCCACCCCCACGTACTGTGAAGGAAATTCGTTCCTTCTTGGGCCATGCAGGGTTCTACAGGCGATTCATCAAGGATTTTAGCAAGATCGCCAGGCCCTTGTGCAGGTTGTTGGCAAAAGAGACCCCGTTTGAATTTTATGAATAATGTTTGAAAGCATTCGGGGCTCTGAAAGAGATTCTGACATCCATACCAATTATTAGACCACCCAATTGGGGTGTACCTTTTGTGATCATGTGTGACGCATCAGACTATGCAGTAGGAGCTGTTTTGGGGCAGCGCATTGATAAACTCCCCCATGTGATTTACTATGCAAGCAGGACTCTGAACGACGCACAACTCAATTACTCCACCACAGAAAATGAGTTGTTGGCAGTCATTTTTGCGCTGGATAAGTTTAGATCCTATTTGTTAGGATCTAAAATCATTATCTATTCAGATCACGCGGCATTAAAGTATCTTTTTTCCAAGAAAGATGCTAAATCCCGTCTAATCCGATGGATTTTGCTTGCTGCAAAAGTTTGACATAAAAATACGGGATAAGAAAGGTTTCGAAAATGTGGTGGCAGATCATTTGTCTAGATTGACCATGGATTATTCCGAGGATGCCACCCCCATTTCTGAGACCTTTCCTGATGAGCAATTGATGAACATTGCTCACAATCCCACACCTTGGTATGCGGACATCGTGAACTATCTTGTCACCCATCAAATGCCTTTGCATTGGGGGCAACAAGATAAGATCAAATTTTTGTCCAAGGTGAAGACCTTTCTTTGGGATGATCCTTACTTGTTCAAGTATTGTCCCGATCAGATCATAAGGAGATGTATACCTGAGTTTGACCAATCCAATGTCATCTCCTTTTGTCATGATCATGCATGTGGAGGCCATTTCAATGCAAATAAGACCGCTGCAAAGATTTTGCAACGTGGATTTTATTGGCCCACCATGTTTGCAGATGCTCGTGCTTATTACATATCCTGTGAGTGCTGTTAGAAACTAGGGAGTATTTCAAAGAGGAACATGATGCCCCTCAATCCTATTTTGGTAGTTGAGATTTTCAATGTGTAGGGCATCGATTTCATGGGACCTTTCCCAAACTCCTTCGGGTTTCTGTATATTTTAGTTGATGTGGACTATGTGTCCAAGTGGGTGAAGGCAGTTGCATGCAAGACTAATGACCACAGAGTTGTGGTCAAATTTTTTAAGGACACTATTTTTGCTCAGTTTGGTATACCTAGAGCAATTATCAGTGATGGAGGCATGCATTTTTGCAACCGAATTTTTGAGTAGCTGATGAAGAAGTATTTCATCACACATAAGGTTGCCACCCCTTATCACCCACAAACGAGTGGGCAGGTTGAAGTGTCAAATCACGAGATCAAACACATTTTGGAGAAGACTATGAGTCCCAACATAAAAGATTGGTCTCTGTGATTGAATGATGCTTTGTAGGCATATAGGACAGCATTCAAAACTCCGATTGGGATGTCACCATATCGGCTGGTGTACGGGAAGGCATGTCATCTTCCCGTTGAGTTGGAGCATCGAGCTTACTGGGCCATCAAGCAGCTGAACTTCAATTTTTTGAATGCTAGCTCTCAAAGGAAGCTCCAACTCACTGAATTAGAGGAGTTGAGGAATGATGCCTATGACAATTCGAAGAAGTACAAGGCACACATGAAGAGGGTTCATGACCAGAGCATTCTGAGGAGATCTTTTGAGCCTGGTTAGAAAGTCCTCCTTTACAATTCTCGACTGCATTTATTCCGTGGCAAGCTGTAATCTCGATGGACTGGCTCATTTATCATTAGGACAGTGTTTTCTCATGGGGCCATCGAGATAGAGGATCCCAAGAATGGTAACACATTTAAGGTGAATGAACAACGAGTAAAACCATTCTTGGAGTTGAGGAGTTCGGAGGTTGAGGCTACTCTATTGAAGGATCCAATTTATTCGGATTGATTGTAGTTTCATGTGACGAGTTTGGCTGAAGACGTTAAACTTAGCGCTTGTGGAAGGCACCCCTCATTATTTTTATTGTCTTTTGATTCTGCTGTTTGTTGTTGTTTTATTTTTCAGGGTGAGTGTTTGTCATCCAAGTTTGGGAGAGCATTCTCTTACGTTTTGCCTAACTTGTGCCATCCCTCTGGTATTGTATTTTTGGGCACATTGGGGACATTGTGCCATTTTAGTGTGTGGGTAGGGTAGACACTGTTGCTTTTCTTCGTGAATATTTGTTGTTCTTTGTGCATATTTGTTGTTTTTGTAAAAATTTTAAATTTTTTTTGTGCTATGTTGTTGATTGGGCATGACTTACATCATATCTATGGATTGCATATCATTGGTGTGTTTAACTTGATTGAACACTACATATCATTAAAAATCCCAGTTTTCAATTCATATGTTGAATTAGAGAGACTTCGCATGTTCGATCCTTTTTTCACATGCACACTAGCATAGGGTCTATGAGGTATGAAATTTGACTTGAGAAGTGTTTTTCTTGAGATTTGTGGGTTGTTGTGATGTGTGATGATAAACCTTGGCTATTTAAAAAAAAATCATAAGTTGAGCTTTTCATTGAGTAATCGGAACTCTTGCCTCATTAAGCAATGAGTGTTCACGTAAAAATATGAAAATTCTTAACCAAGTGATTGTATGGCTAGTTAGACTCCGTAGCTCTTTTTGACTTGAGTAATTAAGTCCTTAGGGATGTCTTTACATCTAGTGCCCTAAAACCTTCTGGTTTGGGAGTCACTGGCCCAACACTCGTTACATGAGTCATTTAGAACCTTAAAGGAGTCAAGCATTGCATAGCCTACATAAAATTAAAATATATATATTTACAATTTTCAATTCAAGCCTTGGTTGTTTTTATCATATTGCAATCCTATGATTTTTGAGATGCACGTCTTTTAAAAAATTGAAACCCCATAAGCATATGTTAGTTCACTTTGAACTTTTTGGAGCATGTTTTGTCTCGATTTTTTAGCCGTGATTTGATTGATGTCTAGAGGCCTTGATGATGTGGTTTGTTTGTTCAAAATTGTTAAAATTGCTAATGATGTATAAACCATATGTTTGTGTGAAAGGCTTTGTCTGTAAATAACATTGTGCCAAATAAATGTTTGTGGATATCGTTCTTGAAAAACCCTCACGAGACTTCACTCGTCCTCTAGGGAACTCCTACAGGTTTAAAAGGCTTGTTGCATATGCTCAATGCAATCGTTCTCCCACGAAAGCGGACCTATGTTTATTTTGTTTTAATTATGTTATTCATTTTTGTTTTGCTAAGGGACTAGCAAAATGTAGGTTTGGGAGTATTTGATCGGTGCCAAATATTGTATATTTGAACCCCCTTAACTTATATTTGTTAAGCTCTTAGCGTTGTTAATATCTAACATTTTTTGTTGTTTTAGTGTTATTTGGTATTGCAGGTCCTTGCGGTCAAACCTCGATTGAAAGGGCGAAAAAAAGGGGAAAAGAAGAGAAGTACGCTCCCTGCCACTACGCTCAAGCGCACAAGGAGCGATCGAGCGCAATGCGCTCAAGCCCAGTGCCCACGATTGAGAGCAGGCCTAGTCAGCCCGCGTCTCACGCGGTTGCCCTAGCTGGCCCTATGTTCCATCGCTTTCCCCTTGTGCCGTGGAAGTTTCTGAAGCAGTTATTTGCGTTCGAGCGTAGCCTCCACGATTGACCGTATACATGACTGCGATCGAGCGTAGCTCTCTGACCTGGCAGCAACTTAGTTTTCTATAAATACATGCCTTGTTTAATTTTTCATTTTGGACGTTTTTTGGAGCGCAGCTTGAGAGCAGAAACCCTCTGTTTGGGTCTGCCCCTGCCCCTTTAAACCTCAAACTTTATTTCCTTATTACATTTAATGTTTACCTTTATTTTATTGTCATTTACTCTTATGTGTAGCTAAATCTTCAACTAAGGTTGAAGATGAAGCCTCACCTTTAACATTTATTGCTTTTACGTTAAACGNAAACACATTTTGGAGAAGACTATGAGTCCCAACATAAAAGATTGGTCTCTGTGATTGAATGATGCTTTGTAGGCATATAGGACAGCATTCAAAACTCCGATTGGGATGTCACCATATCGGCTGGTGTACGGGAAGGCATGTCATCTTCCCGTTGAGTTGGAGCATCGAGCTTACTGGGCCATCAAGCAGCTGAACTTCAATTTTTTGAATGCTAGCTCTCAAAGGAAGCTCCAACTCACTGAATTAGAGGAGTTGAGGAATGATGCCTATGACAATTCGAAGAAGTACAAGGCACACATGAAGAGGGTTCATGACCAGAGCATTCTGAGGAGATCTTTTGAGCCTGGTTAGAAAGTCCTCCTTTACAATTCTCGACTGCATTTATTCCGTGGCAAGCTGTAATCTCGATGGACTGGCTCATTTATCATTAGGACAGTGTTTTCTCATGGGGCCATCGAGATAGAGGATCCCAAGAATGGTAACACATTTAAGGTGAATGAACAACGAGTAAAACCATTCTTGGAGTTGAGGAGTTCGGAGGTTGAGGCTACTCTATTGGAGGATCCAATTTATTCGGATTGATTGTAGTTTCATGTGACGAGTTTGGCTGAAGACGTTAAACTTAGCACTTGTGGGAGGCACCCCTCATTATTTTTATTGTCTTTTGATTCTGCTGTTTGTCGTTGTTTTATTTTTCAGGGTGAGTGTTTGTCATCCAAGTTTGGGAGAGCATTCTCTTACGTTTTGCCTAACTTGTGCCATCCCTCTGGTATTGTATTTCTGGGCACATTGAGGACATTGTGCCATTTTAGTGTGTGGGTAGGGTAGACACTGTTGCTTTTCTTTGTGAATATTTGTTGTTCTTTGTGCATATTTGTTGTTTTTGTAAAAATTTTAAATTTTTTTTGTGCTATGTTGTTGATTGGGCATGACTTACATCATATCTGTGGATTGCATATCATTGGTGTGTTTAACTTGATTGAACACTACATATCATTAAAAATCCCAGTTTTCAATTCATATGTTGAATTAGAGAGACTTCGCATGTTCGATCCTTTTTTCACATGCACACTAGCATAGGGTCTGTGAGGTATGAAATTTGACTTGAGAAGTGTTTTTCTTGAGATTTGTGGGTTGTTGTGATGTATGATGATAAACCTTGGCTGTTTAAAAAAAAAATCATAAGTTGAGCTTTTCATTGAGTAATTGGAACTCTTGCCTCATTAAGCAATGAGTGTTCGCGTAAAAATATGAAAATTCTTAACCAAGTGATTGTATGGCTAGTTAGACTTCGTAGCTCTTTTTGACTTGAGTAATTAAGTCCTTAGGGATGTCTTTACATCTAGTACCCTAAAACCTTCTGGTTTGGGAGTCACTGGCCCAACACTCGTTACAAGAGTCATTTAGAACCTTAAAGGAGTCAAGCATTGCATAGCCTACATAAAATTAAAATGTATATATTTACAATTTTCAATTCAAGCCTTGGTTGTTTTTATCACATTGCAATCCTATGATTTTTGAGATGCACGTATTTTGAATAATTGAAACCCCATGAGCATATGTTAGTTCACTTTGAACTTTTTGGAGCATGTTTTGTCTCGATTTTTCAGCCGTGATTTGATTGATGTCTAGAGGCCTAGATGATGTGGTTTGTTTGTTCAAAATTGTTAAAATTGCTAATGATGTATAAACCATATGTTTGTGTGAAAGGCTTTGTCTGTAAATAACATTGTGCCAAATAAATGTTTGTGGGTATCGTTCTTGAAAAACCCTCACGAGACTTCACTCGTCCTCTAGGGAACTCCTACAGGTTTAAAAGGCTTGTTGCATATGCTCAATGCAATCGTTTCTCCCACGAAAGCGGACCTATGTTTATTTTGTTTTAATTATGTTATTCATTTTTGTTTTGCTAAGGGACTAGCAAAATGTAAGTTTGGAAGTATTTGATCGGTGCCAAATATTGTATATTTGAACCCCCTTAACTTATATTTGTTAAGCTCTTAACGTTGTTAATATCTCACATTTTTTGTTGTTTTAGTGTTATTTGGTATTGTAGGTCCTTGCGGTCAAACCTCGATTGAAAGGGCGAAAAAAAGGGGAAAAGAAGAGAAGTATGCTCCCTGCCACTACGCTCAAGCGCACAAGGAGCGATCGAGCGCAATGCGCTCAAGCCCAGTGCCCACGATTGAGAGCAAGCCTAGTCAGCCCGCGTCTCATGCGGTTACCTTATCCGGCCCTATGTTCCATCGTTTTCCCCTTGTGCCGTGGAAGTTTCTGAAGCAGTTATTTGCGTTCGAGCGCAGCCTCCACGATTGACCGTATACATGACTGCGCTCGAGCGCACCACCTGCGATCGAGCGCAGCTCTCTAACCTGGCAGCAACTTAGTTTTCTATAAATACATGCCTTGTGTAATTTTTCATTTTGGACGTTTTTTGGAGCGCAGCTTGAGAGCAGAAACCCTCTGTTTGGGTCTACCCCTGCCCCTTTAAACCTCAAACTTTATTTCCTTATTACATTTAATGTTTACTTTTATTTTATTGTCATTTACTCTTATGTGTAGCTAAATCTTCAACTAAGGTTGAAGATGAAGCCTCACCTTTAACATTTATTGCTTTTACGTTAAACGCATTACATTCCGTCATTTAATTATCGTATTCGTTTCATTTTCAATTTAAGTGACATAAGTTGTGAGTGATTGCGGTTTGTGAAACATCAAAAGTCCAACCCTTGTTGTGTTCCAAGTCGAGTGCACAACGGATGATTGAAACTCAATTAAATATCCACTATGATCCATGGATACAGTGAATGATTCTATTGAGAATTAATATCTGTTGTGATTGCTTAACGGTAAACACACCAAATCGGTTTGACTAGTGTCACAAAGGCAATAGAGTATGATAAAGGGTTAACTCGATAGACAGAAGTGTGAGTTTTACATTTAAGCAAGCATTTTAATATTGGGTGAGGTTGAGTCTTTAACCTTAGTTACTTTTCGTTATTCGTTTAAGCTTTTTCTTAGAATAGTTTACATTTCCACACGCTTTATATTCGGTTAATTGTCAAAAATTCGGAGCTAGGTTAAAATAGGGTTAGTCTAAGTATAATATTAATTTTTGAATAAAACGCTTATTTCTGTGGATTTGATCCTGTACTTAGCAACGCTATACGAACAACGACTCGTGCTATTGCGAGTACAAGAAAATTTGTACATCACTCAACACTTATCAAATGCATAAATTATTGAGAAATGTTATAATCTCTCACTTTCAATTTTCAAACTCTTCAAATAATGCACACTTTCAATCTTGGCTACCAACGGAGAAAAGAAAGGTCATTCCACATGCAACTTAATTTTGTAGGTCCCATGAATTGGTTATCACCACTAAGGCATAATTTTCCATATGGGTGTTCAATTTTGACTCAAACTCGGACTTGAGGTAAACTCTTTCATAAATGTTAAACTTCATTCTCTTAATTATTTCAAAATCATCTTTTTTTATTTCTTCTTTAGATTTGTAGGTTTGCATGTGGATCCCACATATTCAATAGTAGATTTAAAAAAATAATAAAAAATAAAAAATGAATGAGATAGTTAGGAGAATGAGGCCTAGCTAGCATAATAACTGTTAAGGTAGTTTTTGGCCCACAGTATTTTTAGCCTGCGATATTTCTTCATAGTCGAACAGTGAATAGGTTCCTGTACATCTATGGTATTCCTACAAAATAAAAGTGTGCTCAGGGGTCTCCGGTTGGAAGCTAAAAACCCTCTGACGCTCAAGTTAGCATCTCAAACACGGGTAGAATAATATAATGATAATATGCCTCTAATATTCATTGATTTGTATGTGCAAAGTGAAATACAAAAAGAGAAAGAGAGCGACAAGGGAGTGAAGGGTGTCCCTGGAGAGAGGAAGACGTGAGAGGGAGACAGACCATAGTCCTAGAGAAAGGGAGACCTTTCTCCTTTTATAAACCAAGATGGACACATGTCACCTTATAAATGGGCAATGGCAAAATGGTAAATAAACATAAGCAGGTGGGCATATTTTCTCCTCAACAATAACTTTTATGGATTGTGGCATAAAGCCATTCTTTTATGCCCTCAAATGAAAGATTGACACCTCAACTTAAAAAAGCTTCCAAAAAAAAAAAAAAAAAAAAGTTAAATGAAAACACCAAATTTTTTTTTTTTATTTTTTTATAATTTTTCTTTAAGTTGTTTTGAAAGCAATTTTTCAACACTTATGAAGGTCATAAATAAATTGATCGTAGACTCTTCAGTTCAAATGAACGGGATTCAATTAGTTATAATAAAAGGGTACTTTTGTCTTTTTACTTTTGAAAAGAAAAAATATATTTTTTCACTATAACTAACTTGATGTTATTACATTCAAATGAAATGAAAAGTATCCTAATTCAAATAACACTCAGAATAGTTGTCAAACTTGCCTGCCGACATTAAAAGGAAGGTCCCTCCCATAAATGTTATAGGTCCCATGACCTACACCTTTAAGGCACTGCAGAATGAAAGCAAAGGGAGAGCAATCTTGAACCTTTTTTCAATTTCTATGACAGTTTCCCCCTACTTTCCTAGCTGCTGCTATTCTTTTAATAAACAGCCACCTTGTTTGTATAGAATCTTATAATTAATCAAAGATACAAAGGGAAAAATAAAAGGCAGAGATTAAAGTAGTTCAACTTATGGTTTATATTCACACATTAAAATATTAATTATACGTTACATTTTTTTATAGTTGATTTGAGTACAATGCTCTATTTATAAATCTTTACAGATATTTAAATAATTTTAAATACAAACTAAATCTCTTAATTTACGATAATCAAATGAACTAAATCCTTTGATCTAGGGTACGTAGTCAAATTATCAAGAATTTCTATCCTTATTAGTTTGAAAATTGAGATGTAGGCTCGTTTTAATTGAATAAAGAAGGGTTGAAATTAAGGTTAAAGTGAATAAAGTGGGAGAATGATGCTGTCATGGACGAAGAAAAGTAAAAGATGCTAGGTTTTGTTTTTTTTTTTGGACCCCCCCCCCCCCCCATCTTTCAGAGTTTTGCATAAGACACACATGAGCCAAAAAAAAAAAATCTCACTTACCCCCCGTGATCTTTCATTTCCTCACTTTGGACCCTAAAAGGCCCAAAACGGCGTCGTTTTGATGTCCAAAAATGACGTCGNCCCCCCCCCCCCCCTTCTTTTTGTGGAAAAATGATGCCTTTGTGTGAGAAGTTGGCAGGGTAGGCTGGATCTTGAAGGGCGTCCACTGACTTTTGGGTGCTTATTGCGGGGAGTAATGGTAGAAGTTTTCCATATATTTTTCTTTTATTTTTAAAAAATTGATGTGGTTTAAAGATTATCATCGCATTAAAATTCAATAGTAATAAACCACAAATCCAATAACAAAGAAGGACGCAACTTTTCAAAGCATAAAGACGACAATAATCCATCAATGATCAATCTAATGAATAACTATAGTCGATTTTCAAAGAAAAATTTGTATCTTTGAAAATTGTTATTTAGAGGGGAATATGATCATGTGAAAATATAATAAATGTTTAGGATAATTAGAGACTTTCTATTTCCTATTTGTTGTTTTCTCTCTTCCTGAATTTCCTTTTCAATTTTCAATTCTTAGTTTTTGTTGCTATTATACTTTGTCAGAATAATTTTAATTGTGTCCGGCGTTAGATATATGCGAAGTGGAGGGTTAGGCTTGAACCGAAGCTGCCTGGGCGACGGGGCCCGACTAAGCTCTATGGGCCTTTCGACATTCGGGTACTCCACAAAGAAAAAGTAGGCTATATAAAAAGGTTCCATGCGCATTTTATACAATGGATTATGAATAGGAAATTCTATAATTTTAATTTTTAGCTGCTGTTATTAGGATATGTAGTTTTACTCTTCAAAAAGTGGGGTGGGGGAAGGAAACAGAAAGGAGAAGAAGGTACCCAATATGAAAGCAGAATCAAAGTGTAGAAAAAGATAAACTAAGAAAAATAGAATAAAAATATAATTGCACCTAATTCAGACTAAAACTTCACATTGCAAACTATGGGTGGTAATTCATGTTCATTGTTCACGTGTCAGATTTAGTTCGTGCCGAGACATGAGTATAAGATTATATATACTAACTCTAACTCAACCAATTTAGATAAATGGGTCAAACCCATAACCCTAACTTACTATTTCGTGCTAAGTTCGTATAAAATTTGCAACTTCATTAAATGAAGGAAATGTTACTCCTAGGTTTCATTAAATTAAGATAAAAACCACAAAAGAACAGTTTATATGGTTCTTGCCTGTGATGACGTTTCCAGTTTTTTGGGCTCTTAAAGCCCAAGGCTTTGCAACTAAGTAACGTTTTCCCCAGTTTTAAGGGGCTTTCTCTTAGCTTTCGGATTTACATTCTACTTGGGGATCCAAGAGTCTAACCACATTCGGAAGGGCTCTTTCTTAGATTTCAGGACTAAGAATTTGGGCTTTTAAGGTTGTGTTATTGTGAAGCCCATCTCTGAGGTCCCACAGTCGCCAAACCAAATCCATCCATCTTTCACATGGTAGTATCAATGGTTGACCCCACAAATTTAATAATTAATTTATTGAATTTATAAGAAAATATATGTTAAATATGGAGACTTATTGACCCTAACAATTCTCCATTAATATATAGGAAAATGGTAAGTGTTCTCTTTTGTGTTTTTTTGTATTCATTTGATTATATGTATATATATGGTGAAAGAAATAAGGGTTTTTTTTTTTTTTAGAGAATAATATTCACCTAAGACTATGGGAACACCTACATTCTCTTAATATATGAGTACCGTTACAAGTCTCTCTTATATCACTCTTGTGTCCCTCTTAAGGATGATGTAGCTTTTAAAATTACTATTAAACTTGTGATTGATCACTATTAGATTTTGATGAAATAGTAATTTTAAAAAATATTTCATTTTTTTAGGGACATAAAAAAGAGTTTTAGAATTACTCTTAATATATATATATATATGGAAAAGTCTAATTTCCCTAATATTTAACATTTTTTTTATTACTTAATTGGCCTTACCTGTTCAACACCAAATAGTTGGCAGAATCCTTATACTTCTTTTTTTCCCTTCAATTTTTAGAGTGTTTGACATTATGATCTTGTAGATTTTTTTTTATTTTTTTTTTAAAAAAAATATGATTTTAATCTAAGATATAGAAAATGAATTGCTTGAATTTGCATTTTTTAAAAAATTATGATTTATAAATATAAAAAAATTGTGTTTTTAAATCACATGCAGATATTCGAGTGGCTTTTAGTTTAATAAATGTGCTATACATCCTGTCTTATCATTTTCCTATACTTTTACTTTTTAAAACTATCATTTGAATTTATGCAATTAGGTTGAGACTGACCCACATACCCAATGATGATTTTAGTAAGAGGATGTGAGAAAGATGAGGAGAGAAAAGAAAACATTTTTCTTTTTTTGAAAAGAGAAATATTTGTTTTCCATTCTTTACTCATCTCTTGTCCATTTTCCATACAAGAAATGAATAAATTCATCATTAAATATTTGAAAGTACATATAATACACATTTAAATNATATTCACCTAAGACTATGGGAACACCTAGCATTCTCCTAATATATGAGTACCGTTACAAGTCTCTCTTATATCACTCTTGTGTCCCTCTTAAGGATGATGTAGCTTTTAAAATTACTATTAAACTTGTGATTGATTACTATTAGATTTTGATGAAATAATAATTTTAAAAAATATTTCATTTTTTTAGGGACATAAAAAAGAGTTTTAGAATTACTCCTAATATATATATATATGGAAAAGTCTAATTTCCCTAATATTTAACATTTTTTTTATTACTTAATTGGCCTTACCTGCTCAACACCAAATAGTTGGCAGAATCCTTATAATTCTTTTTGTCCCTTCAATTTTTAGAGTGTTTGACATTATGATCTTGTAGATTTTTTTATTTATTTATTTTTTTTAAATGTGATTTTAATCTAAGATATAGAAAATGAATTGCTTGAATTTGCATTTTTTAAAAAATTGTGATTTATAAATATAAAAAAATTGTGTTTTTAAATCACATGCAAATATTCGAGTGGCTTTTAGTTTAATAAATGTGCTATACATCCTGTCTTATCATTTTCCTATACTTTTATTTTTTAAAACTATCATTTGAATTTATGCAATTAGGTTGAGACTGACCCACATACCCAATGATGATTTTAGTAAGAGGATGTGAGAAAGATGAGGAGAGCAAAGAAAACATTTTTCTTTTTTTGAAAAGAGAAATATTTGTTTTCCATTCTTTACTCATCTCTTGTCCATTTTCCATACAAGAAATGAATAAATTCATCATTAAATATTTGAAAGTACATATAATACACATTTAAATTTAATGATAAATTTGTAAAAAATAAAATAGTAAAAAATTAAAGGACAGAAATTTCCTTCAAGCTAGTCTAAAGGAAATATCTTTCAACCTATGTAAAATAGTGCAAAGTATTTATAAATATTTAAAATGTACACTAAATTCTTAACCTCATTAATAACCGTCCCCAAGAGATAGCTTAATCAGCTAAAACTATGTCTAATGAAGCGAAAGTCATTAATTTGAATCCCCTTTTTTCCCTCTTCTGGTGGATATGTCAAAAAAAAAAAAACTTTTATTAATAACCGTTTACTAACTTAAACTAAATTTAATATATCTTTTAAATATTTATAAACATTCGACACTATTTTTCATGAGCGGGAAGATATTTCTTTTAAACTAACTTAGTGAAAATTTATTTAGAGAAAATAAAAATTTGAAACATTTCACGTTTCAAAACATATTTATGATGTTTTCAAATTAAAGAGAAGAATGTGCTTTTCTTGCATCAAGGTTTTGCTTTCCTCGTGAACACCAAAACAGCTGGCACGCACCACTTCTGAGCATTTTATCTTTAAAGAATGCTTATAGATCACGCCGTGCACAATATAAATCCTCCCCCTCCTCTCCGATCTATCTCCTACGAATAGCCGGAGAACAACGAGGAGGACGATGATGTATACTTGCTCGCTCGCTGTTCAAGGAATCAGAACTTCCACCTTCGTAAGTCAAGCACCAAAGCAACCGACGGTGGATGTTTGAAATCGAACATGATTTGAGAGAATCGCTTGATGTTCGTAGAAGATCTGGACAATGACGAAATGGAGTAGGCGTTGGTATTGTCCGGCTCTTCTGTGAACATCAAGTGATGTCTTTTGTGTTGTGTGGGATCGAAGATTTCCATCTCTTCCGTGTATGGTTGTTCAGTGCATGATTTATGAAGGAGGAAGTTGCAATTCCATATATAGAATTTTATCTAAATGAAAGAAACGCAACTAAATAATATAAAAATATCGTTTTCATATCCCAAATTAAAAACATTAGCAGGAGATTTTTTTGCTAAATAATATACAAAATAACGGAAAAATGCATTGATTATGAGGTTCGGGATGTTTGACAAAAAGTTTCAGGTGTCTACAAACTCCCCTCAAACTATCATCAAATTGACAATGTCTCTCTCAAACTATCAAAATATTGTCAATAATTTTTCTGACGAAACTACCCTCAATAAAAAAAATACTAAAACTTCTAGAAAAATACATAAAACTAAAAAAAAATTAAAAAAAATCTAAAGGGTGGAAAATTAAAAATTAAAAAAACAAATCCTTTGTATAGAAAATAATGAAAAATTTTCAATTTTTTTTTTTATAAAAATTGATGTTTTTTTTTTTTGTTTTATAACTTTTTTAAATAAAAATTTCTGTTTTTTTAAAAACATAACAATTTCCGTGTTAGAAAATAAAAATTTTTATTTTTTAAAAAAATGAAAAAAAAAATTCTTTTAAATAAAAATTTCCGTTAAAAAAATCATTTTAAAAAAAAAATCGTTTAAAAATAATTTTTTAAAAAATCGCTCTTTTTCAATTAATTTTTTTTTGTTTTTAATTTTTTTTTTCGAGTTTATAGGGTTATTTTTGTCTTATTAAGAAATATATATGGGCATTTTAATCTTTTTGCTAACCTTATGGGGGACATTGATAATATTTTGGTAGTTTGGGGGGAACATTGTCACAATTGAAAGTTTAAGAAGGACATTGTCAATTAAGTGGTAGTTTGAGGAGGGAATATGGACTTTACCCAAAATAAAATTAAAAATTAACCCTTAGACTGGATCTATTAATCTATTAACTGTGGCGATTTAGGAATTCGTATTAGGAGAGGAAGAAGAAGGAGAGTGGGGTAGGGGTAGGGTTAGGGGTGGGAGAAGGGAATCTATTAAAGGTGGCGGATCTAGGAATTTCGTATCAGGAGGGGAAGAAAAAGAGTGGGGTAGGGTTAGGGGCGGGAGAAGGAGAAGTAGGGTTTGGATTAAGAAAACTAACAAAAATTCAAAAAAATTTCAAGGGGCCCTTTGTATCCACCACGGTTTGTTAATGTTGTGTTATATGATCACTAATCAGATTGTGACATCTGTAAAAAAAAAAAATATAAAAAAAAAATCGAAGAATGAAACATAAAATATATATAAAAAATAAAAAAATAAAAAACAAACGCGGGGTGTGGTTGGCTTAGCTATCTCTCAATTAACAAAGGGATGATTCGACCACCATATGTGTTCTTTATACATTTAATTTGTAATGATGTGGCACGATGATGGATTTTGTCAAATCTTTTAATGGTATGAGCATTTTTTTTTCTTTTTTCTTTTTTTTAAAAAAATGGGAAATATGTAAATTTTATTGATAAAAGTTTAGGGCATAAAGTTCTAAAAAATCAAAGCAAAAGTTTTGAGATTACAAAGTCATAAAAATGACTTCAAGTTTCCGCTAACCTATGTACAATTACAATGAATGAACAAATTTATTTTGTGTAGACTAGATTTAGGACATGAGTAGCCCAAATAGAAAAATCAAAACAATAAAAAATTAAAAAAAATTCGGTCATGAGAGATAAACCCTCACATTGATCTACTCCTCCTCGACCTGAAGGTCATGAGATAAATCACTCTTTAACCCGAAGGCCAAGAGAAAGAAAGAGGAAGTAAAAAAACTCACAAGTAACAGTGAAAGAGCATGACATCGTAGACATTCTCAGGAAGACACACCTTAACTGTTGAGGACGATCTGATCCAAGGTTGATGAAATTAGATTTCAATCTAGATATTCAAACTAGATTTAAAGCAAATTTGCTAAAAATGGAAACCGAAGAAGACTATGAAGAAAACATTAAACACTGCTACCGAAGAAGGGGGGAGCGCTCTTTCCTCCTCCGTGACTTCTTCTTCTTTGGTGTTGCTTGGAGAAGAAGGCAAAGCCTCTCTATAACCTTGTCTTTTATGTCTCAACTTGAGACTTTCATACACAACTATTACACTCAAATTAATGTTGATGTGCTACATTTTCTCTTTATGTCAACATTTTTTACGGCATTAACTATTTTTTGGGGATAAATGTAAAAGAGTCATAATACAAATTCAACTTTTTTATTCAACAAATGTTTATTCAACTTTTCTTAATGGAGAATGACATTCACTCATCGAGAAGGTAATACAGCAGCCCACGCTCTTGCAAGGATGGCTAGTAGACAAAATGTAACCCGACAGTGGTTATGTACCACTCCTGATTGTATTAACGAGATTGTTAAGATGGAGCTTCCTGCTCTAGCCTAGAGAATTATTTTAATGAGAAAGTATCCTATTATTTCAAAAAAAAAATAATAATAATAATTAATTTTTGCCTTTTTTGTAATTAAAAAAGCATAACAAAATAAAAAATGAAAAAAAAATGTCTAAAGCAATAATATATATTCTTGGTCTATCTTATTTTAGTATTTTTAAAAAAATAAATTAAAATGGTATTTTTCTTCATAATAATGTCATTTTTTTTTTAAAAAAAAAATGTGACTATTATGAAGAAAAATACAATTTTTCATTTTTTAAAAAATACTAAAGAGAAAAAAGATAGACAAAAAATATATATTATTGCTTCAGACATTTTTATTATTATTATTATTTTTAATTACAAAAGAAGGTAAAAGTTTAACATTTTTTTTTTTTGACATGTTCATGCAAGAGTAGGGGGTAGGGGGATTCAAACTTGTGACCTCTGCTTCATAATGCGTGGTTCACAGCCGATTAAGCTACCTCTTGGGAACAAAAGTTTAACATTTGTTGAGCAAAAAAGTTGGGCATTTAGCATTTTTCAATGTAAAATTAGTCCTTATAGTTGAGTTAAATTACAAATCGATGCTTGCCGTATCTAGATGAAATTAGAGGTTCTTAGAGTATGCAAAATAATAATAATAATAATAATAATTTATGAAATCAGATTCTGTTATAAAATTTGATGGATTTTATTAAGTATTATATCAACAACAATAAAATAATGACATGTGTCACTTTTAATTTAAAAATATACATAAAACTTAAAATAAATAAATAAAAACTAAAAAAAGGTTAAAATTTTTGTTAAAAAATTTGACGAATTTTGTTAGATATCACATCAATATCAATAAAATAATGATACATGGTCACTCTTAATTATATATATATATATATATAAACTGAAAAATTAATTTTAAAAAGCCACGCCTTTGGGGATGAAGCCTGGAGGGTGGCTGGGGTGCCACCAATTCAGCAACAACATACCAATTAAGAACCAACCCAGAATCCCAGATTAACCCAAACACGAGTATTGATATTGGCCACAACAGTGTGAGTGAACAGTATTTACTTTAGTGTAAACAGTAATAATAAATAATATTAAAAAAAATTAAAATAATAAAAATTTATTACTGTTTACACCCGAACGAGTGAACAGTGTGAGTGGATAGTGTGGCCAAGATCAGTACTCACCCAAACATACCGACAAATCCATCCATCCACAAAAAAAAAATAAAATAAAATTATACCACAATTGGCCCATCAAGCATAATCCCATTGATTCAGTATGCCAAGTATCCAAATGGAAGTCCTCCTACTCATACAACCCCTCGACATGTTTTTCAATTTCCTCAACCGAGCACTTCATCTATCCCCAACTACTCTGCACCTAGTAATTGAAATCGTATGTTTTTCGGCGACCATTTGCATATGCTCCACACCCATTGGCGGCCGTGTAATAGTTCAAATTCAGCTACCATTTGCTCTATCCCTGCAGCAGTCTCTTGTAATGGATTTTTCTTGTATTTGAGTGATATTTATGGGTTTTGATTTACTTTATGAATAGATGTTGAGGAAATTATAGAATGGAGATCATTGAATGATGAAAATACTTGATAAACTTATATTGAAATGATAGAGAACAGTTCGAAATGTTCAGTCTCCTGGAATTACAGCCAAATTTATGAGATATTCTTTTTTGTCCTCTTTCTGCCGATTGGGTTAATTCTCATAGACCCCATTGGTTACAACCTTCCAAAATGTGTAAAACTACTACTAAAACCCAATACTACAAAAATGATCTAATAACCAAAATGACCCATTACAACAAAGAGATCCACTAACATAATATATACATAAACGCCCACCGCCTAATAAGCCCACTATATTATATACCCATTACATCTCTGCCAATCAGTGTTGTTAGCTTCACATCCTTGAGCTGTAGCATTAGCCGCTCACCTAGAGGTAGCTGCTGATGGTGGCGAGCACCCGCAGCTAGATCCAAGGACGACCTTCAGGCCACCTGGCCTCCACCTTTGGGGTGGCCTGCGAGCTGTGATGCTCTGAATAATTAAAAAATGCATTTAACTACTCTTGATCAAATTTTATACAACACCAACTATTTTAAAAGATAACATTAAACATTTCAAAAAAGAAATCCAAATATTAATTTTAACTTTTACCTCATGACCCAACGTTCGTCCATGGACCACTGAATGTTCGCTTAAACCCTAGCATCGAATGTTCTCTTGTTGGACCAGCAACCATTTGATGAAAACCCTAGAACGGTAGTATAGTAGTACACCAAATTTTTGAGAATATTACACCAAACCTTCGAGAATATTACACCAAACATTAGGTGATCCTTGAAAAGCAAAATTAACCTATTAGCCACATCTTTCAGCCTTATCCACCCAACTACTCCTATATAAACCCACCCCTTGACCAAACTTTCATGCTATACCACCATCAAGTTTTTTAGAGAGAAAGAGATCTAGCTTAGAGAGAGAATTAAGGGTTGATTTTGGTCTAAAAATCATCGTCTCCGAGGCAAGCCTTGAAACCCAACTCGTTTTTATGTTGTTTACATTCTGTCCGCATGATTTATATAAGTTTTCAACATGCTTTAAAGTGTTTAATGAAATTTATCTTATTGTGAAATAGATAATTTCAAAGAAATCATGCACACACCCTTGTTTTCTAGGGTTTGACACATTAATATGGTTTGACATGATTATGTTGATTTGTTAATTAATTGCTTTGGTTGGATCAGAACATGTGTTAGTTAGGAGTTTAAGAGTTTTGCATGCATTTTGGTGCTTACCAAACGTTCGATCATCATAGACCAAACGATTAATGTCGAGACTGAACATTCATTAGTGTTTAGAATTGTTTAATTAAGGCTTTATCAATGGTCTATCATTTCATACATGACCTAAGTCCTCGACATATTATGAAATAACATTAGACTACGCTTTTGAGTTTATTTTGATATAATATGGAACAATTTGTAGTTTAGGCCAACTAGAGGATTGGTTTTTAATTTATCCTTTTTTTTTTCCTTGCCCAAGAGTGATTAATCACTTTTTAAATTTTAAGGAGTTGTTTGTTAAAACCCCAAACTAGAGTGACACAAAATGCGCATATTTCATAATTAAAATTACCAGCCATTAAAAATATAGCCTTGTTTCTTTGAAAAAACCATTAAAACCATTAAAAAAAAATGCCACTTACTTTGCAATGTATTAAAAATTTCGCTAATACCAGAAAAAATATGAGAATAACTTCAATCAGGTCATGATGTAAACCCCTCCAATAAGAAGCAGACATTTTAATTTTTGCTTTGATATCATGTTAAATCATCACTCGTTTCAAATGCTTAGGCATATAAGAAGATATAAATTTAATTACTTTCTCAATACTCTTAACAATAATTTGCTGTCCATATTTCCTGTTATCTTGATGATTATGCAGCAACTCTATCTCAGCATCTCTCCATTTCTAACGAAATCTATATTCACAAAAGGCAGCAAAATACATCCAATCCAAAATATTTCATACAATCAATCTCATCTGCAGCATGCTCCCATGAATACTGTACACAACATTTTTGCATCTTCTAATTGTCTTGTCCGGTTGCCAAGGGGTCCACCTCTGCTGCAAGACTTGTCTGTTGACCTGCAACTGGTTTGTTCCGACATATTGGACACGTCGGATGTTTCCTTATCCAAGGGTCAACGCAATTCAGATGGAAGAGATGACCACAATCCGGCAACAACCGGAGCATGTCAGTTTCCCTGTAATCCACCAGGCAGATGGAGCAGGAGGAAGCTGTCGAGGAACCCTTTTTCACTTGAGAGTAGAGGAGCTTCGGATAGCTGCTGAGAGTTGCTTCATCAACACCTTCTTGGACGGCTGTCGAATTCCGGTCACTATTCCGGTGAGACGGCTGGTTGTGGGGGAAGCGGAGGCGGTTGCAGGCGAAAATGATGAGGAGGATTAGAAGAAAGACGCCAACACCGAAGAGGATTCCATAGGTAAATCCACTGATACTATCCCCACTGCCACTGGATAATTGGTCACTGCTGTTCATCATTCTTGAAGAAAAAGGAGTTAGAATTTTGAGAAGGGTGATGGAAATTGTTTGGGATAGAGAAACCCCCATGTGGATTTAGAATTTTTCACAGAGATTAAGGTCAACGTTTCTGTCATTTTCATGGCGAGGAATCTGTTCTAATAACACTACGAATTTTTACTATTTTTTTATTTGTTCTTTGGCCTGTGTTGCTTTAAGGGGCGGTGTTTATCTGATGCTGCATGCATATTGACTGACTTAAAGGGAAAGTCATTTGAAACATTCTCTCGCATATTCGATCATTTCTTTTGCTTTTTAAATATGCATCATTAAGATGTGAATATTTTTGGCTAACTCTTTGTTTTTAATTATGTGTATTGATTCCAAGGTTAGATTCATTTAAATTAAAGTAATAATGGTTGATTGACACTGTCACGTTAATATTGTGAAATACTTGTTAGATGAACATGTGATTTTTCACATTATTCTTTAGAGAATAACTTCAATTAAGTTATGGTGTAAACATGATATTTTGCACTCTTCAATTGAAAACCAACACATCAACTTGAAATACCAAAAAATAATATAATTTTCTTGACAAAATACTCATTGATAAAATCGCTGGAACCACTGTCTTGGTTGATTTTAGAGACTCCGATGTTGAATGTTCGAAGGCGTGTAATATGTATTGAGTTAAGGCGAATGGAAAAGTTCATAATATTGATTTGAATTAAGATACGGTGTTTTCATCTGCATTGTATTTGACCGTTTTAACTGATGTATCAATTTTTTATTGAAGGTTATAATATAAAGTTTTACATTACATCCAAATAGAATGGGCTTTTTATTTTTTAATATAATAGTTGTGAAATAAAAATATTACTTATAAACATTAATCTTTTAATGAATAACGGACACAAAATTTACTTGGCAACTAAATGGCTTTTAAATTTTTCTACTTTAATTTTGTGGTGGTCAGTAAATAATGTAGTCTAAACAAACCCTCAGCTCCCACTAGCTTCTTTTTTTTTAATTATGTAGAATTCAATCTATTTTTAACTATCTTTTAACCATCTTGATAAATGAGTCAAACCCCTTAATCTCAACTTACTATTTCATATAAAATTTGCAACTTCATTGAATGAAGCAAATGATCCTACTAGGTTTTCATTAAATTAAGAAAAAATAAAAACCCAAGGCTTTGGAACTACGTAACTTTTTCCCCAGTTGTCGGGCTTTCCCTTAGCTTTCGGATTTTCATTCTACTTGGGGATCCAGTAAGAATTTGGGCTTTTAAGGTTGTGTTGTTGTGAAGCCCATCTCTGAGTTCGCACGGTCGCCAAACCAAATCCACCCGTCTTCAACGTGGACGTGCGTAGTCTCAATCCTCGAACTTCATAATTCGCTGCTTGGGCTAACGAGGGATTTGGTTGGGTTGTGCACTTGTGCTCGAGAAGGTGTCTAATATTAATATATATAGGGAAGCGGTAAGTTTTATTTTATTTTATTTTATTTTCTAGGCAGATATTATTTTTTAAAAAATAAGGTAAGAGAAGCAAGTTTTTTTTTTTAAAAAAATAATATTCACCTAGGACCATGAAAATACCTATCATTCGTGTGTGTGTGTGTATATATATATATATATATATATATAATCTTTAACTAATTTTTTTATTAATTAATTGGCATTGCTTGCTCAACACCAAATAGTTGGCAGAAGCCTCATACTTTTTCTTTTAGTTCCTTCAATTTTTAAAGTGTTTGACATTATGATTTTGTAGATAAAAAAAAATGCGATTTTAAACTAAGACATTAAAAATGAATTGTTTAGATTTGCATTTTAAAAAAATTGCAATGTGAATACATAGAAAATCTATGTTTTCGAATTACAGGCAAGTAAGTTTTTTTTTTTTTTTTTTTAAATGCACAATTTTAAAAACTAAACTGCGATTTAGCCAAATACTTAACTACATTTTCAAATTGCACTTTTTTCCTCATTTGCTTAAAGAAAAAAAAAATCGCACATTTTAGGATGTGTTTGGCATTGCGATTTTATAGACAACAAGTGCAATTTTAAACCACATCGCAAAAAATGAATTGTTTGAGATTTCATTTTTTTAAAAAAGGTAGTTTGAAAACTTAAAAAAAAAAAAAAAAATTACGTTTTTAAATCGCAGGTAATATATATATATAACAAGTGTACTATACATCCTCGTCTTACCCCTCTCCTATCCTCCCACTTTTCAAAATGGATCTAGCTTGTATGCTATAGTTAAAATTACAGCATACATGCTATTAAAAAATTAAAGGGTGATGATTTAATTAAAGTAATAGAAGGGTTCAAATTTATCATAATAAATACCAATAAACAGATGAAGTGATGAATGAAAGAGAAAATCGGTTTTTTTTTTTGAAGGAAAACATAAAATTTCGTTCAATAATAACACAAGGATATAGCTCTTACATCACAAAGCTTTAGCAACCACAACATAAAGCTACAAGATTACCAGGGTCAAAATGACAAATACAATCCACAGTCAAGATCAATTCGCTAACCCATGACTAAACTTCAGATTTAATACCAAACCTGCACCAGACAGACTCAACTAAATGCATGGATAACTATTATTCCTCAACCTTGAGAGAGGAAAGACTCCTATGCTGAAATTCTTCCTTCTCGACCCGAATGTCAGGATAACAATCACATCCACAACCCAAAGGTCAAGACCAAAAAACCCGAAGGCCACATAATTCGAGTGAGAGAGGAGAGAGCCTTATTACATGCCAACAAAACAGGGAACTAAAACAATACAGGGAAAATCACATGAAAACCACAAATACAACCAAAGGAAGGCAACAATACAGGAAAATAAATTAAAAAACAGAAAAAACACACGCCGATCACGCACAAGCCGGGAACTGAAAACGGAAGGGGAGTTGGAAGCTCATTGCAGTGGGGACTCGGGAAAAGATCTAGCAGTGAACAAGCGCGAAGAAGACTAGCGACGCAAGACCTAAAAACGAACACAAACAGGGAAAACGGAAAACAAGGAACCAACAAAACAGGGAAAAAAAAAAAAGGGAAAGGAGCCCAAAGTGGGTAAAATGCCAGCTAAAAGGGNAGGGACAAAAATGGAAAAAAACAAAGGGGGCGAAGGAGCGGCAAGGAAGGAGAAGAGAGGAGGCATCGGGACTAGGGCATCAAATAAATAACTAGCATCGAAGCAAAGAGGACGTGGGGAGGAGGGAGGCAGTCAAAACGCCAACCCTCCTCCCCTGTGTGGTTGCTGGATTTTAGATTTCTCTCTGGCGGCTAGAGAGAAAAGAGACAAAACCTGTTATTTATTGAAAATCGGTATTTATTATGGCAGATATGTGACATTCAATTAATTTAGTTAAATCCTTATCCTTCAATTTTTTAACATGTATACTTTACTTTTAACTACAACATACAAACTGAATCTTTCAAAATTATCATTGATTCTATGTAGTCATATTGGGACCCACATATCCAATGATGACCTTAATAAGTAAGATGATAGGAGAAAGATGAGGAGAGGAAAGAAAACATTTTCCTTTTGTATAAAGAGAAATATTAGGGTTTGTTTGCTAAAGGAATGGATTAGAAAGGACCTAAAGGTCCCCAAGAGGTAAATCAATCGGCTGAGACCACGCCTAATGAAGCGGAGGTAATTAATTTGAATCTCCCTCTACCTTCTTGTGTGGACATGTAAAAAAAAAAAACCCAAAGACCCAAAAAATATGAAAACATCTCACACTATTCATCTCAAAATTAACCCAGCATTCTTATATTTTACATCATATCAATCACTTTTTATTACTATTCTTACAAAACATTCTTTTTTTTTTTTTCACATCAATCAAATCTGTTACAGTCCAATTTATCCTTTCCCAAACATGCCCTTTACTCATATCTTGTTCATTTTCTATACAAGAAATGAATAAATTCACTATTAAATATTTATGTTACATATAAATTTTACACCTTTAATGATAAATTTGTAAAAAAAAAAAAGTAAAAAAATAAATGTATATTACATTTCTCTTTTGAAAACATATTTTTTGATGTTTTCAAATTAAAGGCGAGAATGTTCTTTTCTTGCATCAAGGTTTTGCTTTCCTCGTGAACACCAAAACAGCTGGCAGTGGCACGCACCACTTCTGAGCAATTTATCTTTATTTAAATAATGCTTATAGATCACGCTGTGCACAATATAAATCCTCCCCCTCCTACGAAGAGCTGGAGAACAACGAGGTGGACGTTGATGTATGCTTGCTCGCTCGATGTTCAAGGAATCGGAACTTCCACCTTCGTAAATCAAGCACCAAAGCAACCGACGGTGGATGTTTGAAATCGAACATGATTTGAGAGAATCGCTTGATGTTCGTAGAAGATCTGGACAATATTGACGAAAAGGAGTAGGAATTGTATTGTCCGGCTCTTCTGTGAACATCAAGTGATGTCTTTCGTGTTGTGTTGGATCGAAGATTTCCATCTCTTCCGTGTATGGTTGTTCGGTGCATGATTTATGAAGGAGGAAGTTGCAATTCCATATATATAATTTCAGAAAGATGATAATCAAAGTTTATGGTAAGCAGATCTAAGATCTACATTCTTCTTCTCCTTTTCTTTTTCCTTACTATTTTTCATGTGTTGGTTTTCTGCTGCAGGGATTTATAAATAAAATCTTAAATTAGCCGCATTTTTTTTTTTATCTAATGAAAAAAAAAAACGCCACTAAATATTATAAAAATATCGTTTTCATAAAATTATAGACATTAGCACTTTTAGCAGTAAATTTTTTTAAAAAATGAAAAATAAAAACGCGGGGTGGTTGGCTATCTCTCATTTAACAAAAGGGGATGATTTTGATTCGACCACCATATGTTTTTTTTATTTTTTCTATATATTTTACATTTTGTTTTTAGTTTTTTTGTTATATTATAAGTGATACGTTTAATTTGTAATGATGTGGCAAGATGATGGATTCTGTCAAATCTTTTAATGGTATGGGCGCTTTTTATTTTTTTTTTTATTGTAAGGGACACATCACACGTTTTTTTAGACGGAAATTTGTAAATATCATTATGAAAGTTTAGAGTATAAAGCTATTACATCAGAAAGTATAAGACTCTTATAATAGAGCATAAAACTAAAAAATATATATAGCTAAAAGTTATGAGATTGCAAAGTTATAAAAATTACTTCAAACTCCCCCTAACCTATATACAATTACAATGAACGAACATATTTATTTTGTGCAGACTAGATTTAGAACATGAATAAACTAAATAGAAAAATCAAAACAATAAAAAAACTAAAAGAATTCAGTTGTGAGAGATAAACTCACATTGATCTACTCCTCCTCGACTTGAAGGTCAAGAGACAAATCACTCTCCAACCCAAGGCCCAAAAAAGAGAGAGAGAGAGAGAAACCTCCCAAGCAATAGCGAATGAGCACAACATTGTAGAAATTCCTAGGAAGACATGCCTTGGCTGATAAGGATGATTAGATCCAAGGCTGATGAAATTAGATTTCAATCTAGATATACAAACTAGATTTAAAGTAAATTCGCAAGAAACGAAGACTAGAAGAGACCACATAAAAGACACTAAACACTGCTTTCGAGAAAGGGGGGAGCATTCTTCCCTCCTCCGTGACTTCTTCTTAGTTGGTGTTGCTTGGAGGAAGAAGGCAAAGCCTCTCTCTCTATAACCCGTATTTTTGTCTCAACTTGAGACTTCATACACAACTATTACACTCTCTAATTAATGTTGATGTGCTACATTATCTCTTTATGTCAACATTTTGGACGGCATTAATTATTTTTTAGGGATAAATGTAAAATTAGTTTTTATGGTTGGCTTAAATTACTAATTGCTGCTTGTCATATCCAAATGAAATTAGGGGTTCTTAGAGTATGCTAAAAAAATAATTTAATATATTTGAAGTCAAATTCTATTAAAAAATTTGACAGATTCTATTAGGTGTCATATCAGTACCAATAAAATAATGGCATGCGTCACTCTTAATTAAAAAATATACATAAAACTTAAAAAAACTGAAAAAAGGTTAAAATTTTTGTTAGAAAATTTGACAATTTTGTTAGATATCACCTCAATATCAATAAATCAATGATACGTGGTCATTCTTAATTAAAAAATATATATAATTAAAAAAAAAAAAAACTGAAAAATTAATTTTAAAAAGCCACGCCTTTGGGGATAGAGCTTGGGGCCGTGGGGGTGCCACCAATTCAGCAGCAACGTACCAACTAAGAACGAACCCAGAATCCCAGATCAACCAAACACACCAACAAATCCATCCATCCACAAACAAAAAATAGAATAAAATCATCCCACAACTGACCCATCAAGCATAATCCCATTGATTCAGTTTGCATGCCAGAGTACCCAAATGGAAGTCCTCCTACTCATACAACCCCTCAACATGTTTTTCAATTTCCTCAACCGAGCACTGCATCTTTCCCCAACTGCTCAGTTTCGGTCACTATGTCATGCTCTCGGGGCAGACCCACCAGCGGCCGTTTGCATTATTCTCGTGTAATGGTTCAATTTTAGCTACCACCTGCTCTATCCCTCCTACGGTCTCTGCGATAAAGTGTTGTTAGCTTCGCATCCTAGAGCTGTAGCGTTCGTCGCTCACCCAGAGGTGGCTGGGGTGGTGGCGAGCACCCGCAGCTAGATCTAAGGGCGACATTCGGGCCACCTCCACCTCGGGGGTGGCCTGCGAGCTGTGGTGCCTCAAATATTTAAGAAATGCATTTAATTGGTCTTGATCAAATTTTATAAAACACCCACTAATTTTTTTCAAAAAAAAATATCAAAAAAATTCAAATATCAATTTTAACTTTTACCTCATAACTGAACGTTCGTCTATGGACCACCAAATGTTTGTGGACCAGCAAACATTTGATGAAAACCTTAGAACGATAGTATAGTAGTACACCAAACGTTCGAGAATATTACATTGAAAGTTCGGTGATCTCTGAAAAACAAATTTAACCTATTAGTCACCTCTTCGAGTCTTATCCACCCAACTACTCCTGTATAAACCCAGTACCCCTTGACCCTTCAAAGCACCCACAAGCTTTCATGTTGCACCAGCATCGAGTCTTTGAGAGAGAGAGATCTTAGAGGGACAAATGGTTGATTTTGGTCTAAAAATCATCCTCTCCAAGGTAAGCCTTGAAACACAACTCATTTTTATATTGTTTTCATTCGGTCCACATGATTTGATATGTTTTATATAAGTTTTCAACATGCTTTAAAGTGCTTAATGAGATTTATCTTATTTTGAAATAAATAATTTCAAAGAAATTATACACACTCATTGTTTTCTAAGGTTTGACACATTAATATGGTTTGACATGATTATGTTGATTTGTTAGTTACATTGGTTGGATTAGAACATGAGTTAGTTAGGAGTTTAAGAGTTTTGCATGCATTTTGGTGCTCACCAAACGTTTGACCATTTACTGAGCGTTCGATTGATCATCATAGACCAAACAATCGATGGTTTATCATTGCATACATGACCTAAGTTCTCAAGATATTATGAAATAACATTAGACTACGCTTCGTAGTAGCCAAGAGATTTGAGATGTAGGAATCTGAGAATGAGCAGATAAAATAAGTAAATACTTACGACTACCTTTTATAAAAAGGTGCAATATGTTAGCCGACTAAACATGCATATGCTATGAGCCTTCTACTCCTTAATAAACTAAGTAAATGATTTAATAATGATTAATCAGATGCATCATATGATATGGTACACCAGTACATGCGATATAATGATCATGAGTTTACTATATAGGCTGAATTATATGGTCAAATGTGTGTTTTTATTTGGGCCTTGAATCTCATTGTTGTTCGTGACCAATGCAGTCATGTTTGATTGGTGGGTCACTACAGGACGTATATTATTAGTAGCGTGGGCCACCCAAAGTCAAACTCGGTTGA
Source organism: Carpinus fangiana (assembly GCA_006937295.1). Taxonomy (NCBI): domain Eukaryota; kingdom Viridiplantae; phylum Streptophyta; class Magnoliopsida; order Fagales; family Betulaceae; genus Carpinus; species Carpinus fangiana. Next base: position 19,937,527 of record CM017324.1, read on the forward strand.
GTTGCTAGTGTTATGGACGAAAGCATACAATATCTTGAGCACCAATGTTGTATTACAAGTCCCTCATGATAGCGTTACCCCTATTGAGAAATGATAATATCTTGGGTAAACTATACAAAATAGTTAGGGTTCATATAATGCATTATCTTCTTGCATAAAAAATATTGGTGATTGTCGCTGGAATTATGCCCATACCTCTCAACAACTAAAACTACACTTTTAGGATGTAGTAATAGAGACAATACCTATTACATTAGTCCAAACTCACGTATATTATTCCAGTACACATTGTGACTTTTAAGCTCATTTTATATTCAACCATACAGTTTACTTATCAAGTTGTTAACTTACACAGTTATTACGGTTAGGCCTGTAAACGATTCGAGTCGAGCTTAGCCGAGCTCGAGTCGAGCTTGTACAATAACCGAGCTGAGCCAAGCCGAGCTTGTACAGTAACCGAGCCGAGCCGAGCCGAGCTTGAGCGAGCTCACGAGCCGCTCGGCTAATTTGTAAGCCTAATTTTTCCTATAATTTAAATAAATTTATATTAACTATAAATTTAAAATATAATTTATATACTTTACTTGTTAATTTTATAATTTATAATTTTATATAGTATAATTATTATATAATATAATTTATCTTATATAATATAACATTTAAGTTTGTATTATTGAATATAATGTCAATTGTCATTTGTCACATCCTAAAGAGTAACGTACATTGATTAAGTGCACATTGTTGACTAACTTTCTAATTGTCACCTATGTTTTTTAATTGCTTAAATTCTTAGAGCATAGTTACTAAATTTGAGATTATTTTAATATTCATATCAAGTAATAATATAATTTATCTCTATACTTTAGTTGATACTTGTTACTTGTTAGTTGTTATTTGTTAAAGTTAAGTTAGTATATGATGTATATCATATATTGTAGATAATAAACATATAATATATAAATATATATTATAATTTATTAATTTATAAGGATAAAACTAAGTTAAACTAATTTAATTTTATACAATTAATTAATATAACATTTAAGCTTGTATTATTGCATATAATGTCAATTCTTATTTGTCACACCCTAAAGAGATACATTAAGGTCATTTAAGTTTGTATACATTAATGTGATTATAATTTATAAATGGTAAGAAATACATTAGTTACTTAATTAATAATCATTTAATCTACTCATTTATGAATGAAATCATGTAGGTTGGATCAAGTTGGGTTTTGAACGAGTCGAGCTCACAAGCCCCCGTCAAGTTTAGTCGGGTGAGCCGAGCTCGGCTCATTTGCTAATCGAGCGAGCTTGTATAGTAACAAGCCGGGCTGAACAGTATCAAGCTCGATTTCGACCCAAGTTTAATCCAGCCGAGCTCAAGCGAGCTCACGAGCCGCTCGGCTCATTTACAGGCCTAATTGCGGTTTAGCATGTTTGCCCTATTAGTCGTTAGATTGTTCATTGGGATGAGGATGCCACGCAAGCATTTCGCAATACCAAGTTTGACTAGTAATTTTAATTAGAATTTCCGAGTAAATAATGGATGATAATGCGTATACACCTCATGATTATAGAGATTTTAGATCATGAAATTTCACCTTCTGCATTATATTTACTCTGATTTGTCAATGAGTGATCTCCTCAGTCAGTTACCAGTTAATTGTAATAGAGGAGTCGCCAATAACCCTATCAAGGTGGATTGAAATACTTGATGCAACTTTGGGGGTGTTACAAGAGCCACCCCCAAAGGTCAAAGGGGTAGCTGATTGTCAGTCAGTTACCAGTTAAATCTACTAGAGGAGTCGCCAATAACCCTGCAAAGGTGGATTGAAATACTTGATGCAACTTTGGGGGCGTTACATGAGCCACCCCTAAAGGCCAAAGGGGAGGCTGCCAACCAGCCACTTTTTTTTTTTTTTTAATAATTTTTTTAGTTTTATATATTTATATGTTTCTATTAAGAGACATTAGTCGTTATTCTATTGGCATTGACATAATACCTAACAAAATCTGTCATTTTTTAACAGAATTTAACTCTATGGACTAAATTATTATTATTATTATTTGCGTTCCTACGGACTTTTAAGTTCATTTTGATACGACATTGAGTAATTTTTTATTTAGGCCAACCACAATAACTAATTTTACATTTATACTTTTTTTTTTTGCCCCTTACCCAAAAGTGATTAATCACTTTTTAAACTTTCAAGAAGTTGTTTGTTAAAACCCCAAACTGGAGGGACACAAAAAATGTCCTTATTTCATAATTAAAATTGCCAACCATTAAAAATGTAGCCTTGTTTATTTGAAAACACCGTTCAAAACATTAAAAAAAAAAAAAAAAAAAAAGGCCACTTACTTTGCAGTGTTTTAAAAATTCCGCTAAAACCAGAAAAATATGAGAGTAAATTCAATCAAGTCATAATGTAATCCGGGTATTTTGCACCCTCCAATAGGAAGCAGACACTTTAGTTTTGGTGATGATACTATGTTAAATCACCACTTGTTTCAAAAACTTAGATTGATGGAAAGAGATAAATTTAATCACTTAATTAATACTTTAACAATAATTTGTTGTTCATATTTCCTGTTATCTTGATGATTATGCAGCAACTCTATCTCAGCATCTCTCGATTTCTAGCAAAATCTACCTTGAGCTTTATCCTGAGCTGTGGCATTATCTGATATTGCTGCATTTATCTAGAGTTTGAAGTACTTCATCCTGAGCAACTATTTGACCGTTGTTCCACATTTCGTACATATTGAAGACTTTTTCTTTCATTTTTTTGGAAAAGATCATATATTCACAAAAGGCAGCAAAAATACATCCAATCCAAAATATTCCACACAATCAATCTCATCAGCAGGGCTCCCAAGAAAACTGCACAAAACATTTTTGCATCTCCTAATTATCTTGTCCGGTTGCCAATGTGTCCACCTCTGCCACAAGACTTGTATGTTGACCAGCAACTGGTTTGTTCCGACATATTGGACATGTTGGATGTTTCCTTATCCAAGGGTCAACGCAATTCAGATGGAAGAGATGAGCACAATCCGGCAACAACCGGAGCATGTCAGTTTCCCTGTAATCCACCAGGCAGATGGAGCAGCAAGAAGCTGTCGACGAACCCTTTTTCACTTGAGAGTAGAGGAGCTTCGGATAGCTGCTGAGAGTTGCTTCATCGACACCTTCTTCAATCGTTGTCAAATTCCGGCCACTATTCCGGTGAGACGGGCGGTTGTGGGGGAAGCGGAGGCGGGTGCAGTCGAAAATGATGAGAAGGAATATTATAAGAAAAACGCCAACACAGAAGAGGATTCCATAGGTCAATCCAGTACTGATACTATACCCACCGCCACTTGTAATTTGGTCACTGCTGTTCATCATTCTTGAAGAAAAAGGAGTTTGAAGTTTTAGAAGGGTGATGGAAATTGTTTGTGATAGAGAAACCCCATGAGGATTTAGAATTTTTCCCAGAGAATGTTGGAAAAACATAAACATAAAAAAATAATAATAATAATAAAAAATAAAAACATAGTGTTATAGTGTGTACCTTTCATCATCAACTCACAAATAATGATCTTTGGTAAGTGTTCTACAATTTATAGTGATGCCTCTTACGTTCAGATTTGAAAGAACTCAACAATACTCATCCGTGGTATTTTATTACAAGAACAAAACACATGTACATGCCCACAACTTAAATGCTCTTTGATGGAGAATAGAAGAGAGAATTAAGAGAGATTTAGAAATTCTAAATCTGAAAAATGATTGAATGAAATCTGTAGTTTTAACTTTCATCCTTGGGCTATTTATAAACAACCAAGAGACACAACTCTTGCTTAAATACAACTCTTGGTATTTATAAACCAACTTCACTGTGGGTATATCCGATTACTAACAGAGAAGGTCAACGTTTCTGTCATTTTCATGGTGAGGACTCTGTTCTATTAACACTTGGAATTTTTACCATATATATATATTTTTTGTTCTTTGGCTTTTGTTGCTTTAAGGGGCGGTGTTTATCTGATGCTGCATGCGTATTGACTGACTTGAAGGAAAAGTCATTTGAAACATTCTCTCGCATATTCTATCATTTCTTTTGCTTTTTAAATAGAGGAATGCTAGTCTTACAAAAAAAAAATTTAAAAAAATTTTACAAATTGATATGGCATAATATTATTGGATATGAGATAAATTTAAATTTTGAGAAACCTAGTCATATTATACCACATCAATTTGTAAAATTTTTTTTTGTAAAATGTATTTGTAAGCCTAACATTTTCCATTTAAATATATGTAACATCAAGATGTGAATATTTTTGGCTAACTCTTTGTTTTTAGTGAAAAACATAAAAAAACCTCTTAAACTAACAGTCGTTTGCGAAAGTCGAAAAAGTTTCACAATGTTCAAAATATACTAAAGTAGCCCTTCAAACTACAAAAGTATGTCAAAAAGGAAACAATTTTTTTTTTTTTTAATGCACCTATTTTTTTAAAAAATAAAATAAAAAATTAATGAAGTAATAAAATAAAAAACTAAAATTATTTTTTTAAAATTAAAAATATATATATAATGAAAAAAAATGAAAGGGGTGGTTGGCATTAATTGAGCCAACTGCATGATTTGATTTTGCATTTATCCACATTTTTTTATACTATACAAGCGATTTGTAATTTAAGCCAATTACAATGACTAATATTTTATTTATTTAAAAAAAAAATTGTACTTATTCGCCCCTTGGGTTTTTTTTTTTTTTTTTCCTTTTTTGTTTAAAAAATAATTTAGTTTATTTTTTAGTTTATTTAGTTTTTAAAAGAATAGGAGTATTATAGGAATATAAAAAATATATGTGGCCTTTTTGACATACTTTGGTAGTTTGATAGACTACTTTAGTATATTTTGAACATTGTGGGGCTCTATCGCAAACAGCTGTTAACAGTGGTGGAGCTAGGATATTTTGTTTGTAGGGGCGGAAAGTGGGATTAATAAATTAATTAATATAATATAATGTTATATTTTAATATTTTTTATTTGATCAAGTGACACTATACGTAAGACTATATCTCTATTTTATTCCCAAATGTGATGTATTATATTAAAAATTAATAGTAATTCATTCTAAATTTAATAGTAATTTTAAAAGTTATATACTTTTGAAAATAAGATAATGACATGAATCTTTCTTATAGCATTACTCTGATTACCCAAAAACCAGCATATATAAATATTTAGTTAAAACACAATATTGTATTTCAATTAATTACTTCTAATATTTAATTATCTATCAATAATACGTAATTATTTTAAAGATATTGTCTTTCACACTAACATCTAATATCTTCTCTAGAGCAAAAGCATACTAATAAAAAAGAAGATTGGTTAGCTGAAATGCAACCGGGGTGGGTTGAAAACAAAAACAAAAACAAAAATAAATGGAAAGGAAAGGAAAGTGGGTCTTGGTCCCTTGGAGAGATTGAGAGACATCGAGAGAGTGTTTAGTGTCTATGGACTTATGGCTTTGGGACTGACGTGCCAGCTAGCACCCTTGAGACCCACGCCTATCAGCATCTTCGCCTTATTTTTCATTTCTCACATTTAAACAAAAGCCTTCCACCTTTCTTCTTCAAACTCACGTCCAGAAAAGGTATTAAAAGAGTGATTTTTTTTTTTTAGAGAGTGAATCAAATGCAAGTCTGAGAATAATCAATTGAAGAAGTGAGAAGCCAACCTAAAGAAGAAGAAGGACAAGAAAAGAAAATCAGAATCAGAATTCCCATTCAAGATCTGCTATATATTTCTTTTTCTTTTTATTTACTCTAAGCAAATGAAGAAAAAGAATAAAATAAAATAGTTGGAACTGAAAGAGGAAGAGGGCTTAAAAAACCTAAAAAACTTTCGGTTAAATTTATTTTTAAAGATTTATGCAGGGGCGGCCGCCCCTACCTCGCCCCTACTTGTATCCATTACTGGCTATTAGTTTGGGGGGTTATTTATATTTTTTTCTTGTTTTTTTTTTTTTACATGTCCATACAAGAGGAGGGAGGGGAGAGTCAAACTAATGACCTTCGTTTCATTAAGCGTAGTCCCAGCTAGGGGTGGATAGAACCCACCCGATCCAACCAACCCGAGCCACCCCGATCCGAATGGATTTTAGGCCTTTTTTCGCGGTTCGGATTGAAAATCCTAAAATCCGACCGGGTCGGGTCGGGTCGGGTCGGTTCTCGGGTTTAATAAAAAGTTTTTGGGCGGGTACCTGCCCCGCCCCGAATATACCTGCATCTCTGCTAGCTTAAAAAAAGGAGTTTGCTAGGGATTCTCCACGTAGGGTTCTCCTGGAATTCTCCTAGTCTTACGTAAAACATGATTTAAGAAAAAATAAAATTGTAGTACCCTTTTTTTGCCAACAGACTAATTTTTATGAGTTAATAGTTATGTTCTAATACTTTAAAACTTGTTTTTGGATTCAAAACTAAAACCCAAGGATGAAAGGTTAACCCTTTATTTTCTTTAAGCAAATGAAGAAAAAGAATAAAAAAAAAAAAAAAAACGAAAAATAGTTGGAACTGAAAGAGGAAGAGGGCTTAAAAAACCTAAAAAACTTTGGGTTAAATTTATTTTTAAAGATTTATGCAGAGGCGGGCACCCCTACCTCGCCCCTACTTGTATCAACTACTGGCTATTAGTTTGGGGGGTTTTTTATATTTTTCTCTTGTTTTTTTTTTTTTTTACATGTCCATATAAGAGTAGGGAGGGGAGAGTCAAACTAGTGACCTTCGCTTCATTAAGCGTAGTCCCAGCTAGGGGTGGGTAGAACCCGCCCGATCCAACCAACCCGAGCCGCCCCGATCCGAACGGATTTTAGGCCTTTTTTTGCGGGTTCGGATTGAAAATCCTAAACTCCGACCGGGTCGGGTCGGTTCTTGGGTTTAATAAAATTTTTGGGCGGGTACCCGCCCCGAATATACCTGCATCTATGCTACCTTAAAAAAAGGGGTTTGCTAGAGGTTCTCCTGGAATTCTCTCAGTCTTACGTAGAACATGATTTAAGAAAAAATAAAATTGTAGTACTCTTTTTTTTGCCAACAGACTAATTTTCATGAGTTAATAGTTAGGTTCTAATACTTTAAAACTTGTTTTTGGATTCAAAACTAAAACCCAAGGATGAAATGTTAACCCTTTAGGGATAATATCACCCAAAATGAATTTGATCATCCTAAATTTAGTGCTAATGTCTCAATTTTGGTGCTAATGCCTCAAATTTTATGTTAATGTATCAAATTTGGTGCTAATGCCTACAAAAACTGATGGTGGAGGTTACTACAATTTTATTTTTTCTTAAATTATGTTTTATATAAGATTGGGAGAACGTCAGGAGAACACTACGGAGAGAACCCCTAACATTTTCCCTAAAAAAAACCCTACAACTTTCCTTCACACTTTTGTTTGAACATTTCGAGCCGCAAACCCTTAGACCTCACTACCTCAGTCCCTCTCCCTCACGGCCTCACCCACCCTGCCCAGATCCTCAGTCCCTCACCCACCGGCCACCGCAGAGTCTCGATCTCGATCTCTCACTCTCAGTCCTCACTCCTCAGAGTCTCGAACTCAATCCCTCACCCATCTTTTTCCCCATTTTCGAGCACCCGCACCGCACGCACAGACCCATCACTGGCTCACTCTCTCGAGTCTCGATCTCTCACTCTTAGTCACGGAGCCGGAGGCTCTCATCTCTCTCTCTCCGAGTCTGTCTCTCGGTAAACAGTGAACAGGTTGAGATGGTAGAGTGAGTTTACTGTTGGTGCCTGGTGGTGATGACCCAGTGGTAGGAAGGAATTGCACAGTAGACGAACACGTGTGCACAAGACAGGTAAGGCACAGTAGTTGTGTGGCCTCATGGGTCTGCAACGACGAATAACTGGCGGCGACGACGCGAGAGAGAGAGATGAGTAGAGTAGTGGGCAGGCTGAGACCCACTGCCGGAGACCCCTGCGCTACTAGTAGTGGTCATGTTTGCTTTTTTTTTCTTTTTTCTTTTTTCTTTCTTTTATATAAAGTGATTGGACGTTTCTATTACACAAAGCCCATGGGTGGGTACCACCATTTCAATTGTCATTTACTGCAGTCACCGGTCAGTCATCTTCACTGCTCTTTGCCTCTTCCCCATGCACTCTTTGTCCTCTCTTCTATATTTCTTGCATCGAAAGCCAAACAATGGCATTTTATGTTAAACCTCTCTCCATTCCCACACATTCTCTTTACATTCTATTTTCAATTTATTTTAGTTTTTGCTTGTGTGGTTTATGTTGTTTTTATGGGGTATTTTGTTAAGAATTTAAGATTTTATTTTGTTATGAATTTGTTAAAAATACCCGACCCAATTCGACTAACCAGACCAACCCGACCAAAAAAAACCTGATCTGAACCGCTCGATACCCGCCGGTTTTTCACATTTTCATTACTGTCACGAGTTATAAATTATCATACCCGACTGACACGGGTCGGGTGGTCGAACGGGTTGAAACCCGTCCGAATCGACCCGTGTCCAGCTCTAATCTCAGTCGATTGAGCTACCTCTTAGAAACAATTTTTCTCTTATTTTTAATTATGTGTATTGATGCCAAGGGTAGATTCATTTAAATTAGAGTAAGACGGTCACATCAGTATTGTGAGATACTTATTAAATGAAAATATGATTTTTCACATTATTCTTTAGAGAATAACTTCAATTAGGTTATCGTGTAAACAAGATATTTTTCACCATTCAATAAAAAGCAAACATCTCAACTTGAAACATCAAAAAATAATATAATTGTTCACACCAAATGATTTTTCTTCTCTTGACAAAATACCTCATGATAGACAAAATTCTCATTGATAAAACTGCTAAATCCACCGTCTTAGACGTAGCTTGGTTGGTTTTGGAAACTTTGATGTTGAAGGTTCGAAGACGCGTGGTAGGTATTGGGTTAAGCCCAATGGAAAAATCCATAGTATTGATTTGAATTAAGATGTTTTCTCAACTGCATTGTATTTGATTTTTTAACTAATGTGTCAATTTTTTTATTGAAAATTGTAAAATGAAATTTTACACTACATTCAAATAGAAAGGAGTCTCTATTTTTTAATGTGAGAGTTGTGAACTTCTAACATTATTCTTTAAATGAATAACGGACACAAAATTTCTGACTTGGCAACTAAATTCCTTTTAAAATCGTGTTAAATTTTTCTACTTTAATTTTCTGGTGGTCAGTAAATAATGTTAGTCCAAACAAACCCTCAGCTTCCACTAGCTTTTTCTTTTTCTATTGCCAGCTTTTGTATTTATTTATTTATTTATTTGAGAAAGCCACTATTGGTGGTGAGGAATCATGATCATCTCCGTCATAACACATTTTATGATCAAAATTTTATATTGTTAGACTATTTCTCTTCTTTATTTAGTCTACAATTTCTTGTTCATAATTCCTAATCCCTCTATAAAAATCACCTAGCCATTGTAATATACTTTTATGATACTTAAATATAGTCAAGATACAACCTTAACTGTCTTCATATATCAATCTTTTTCTTTATTTGCTTATGCACTTTTCTCTTTCTCTTAATAGATTATGTTATATATTTCTACATGGTATCAAAACCGTTTTTCTGTGGCTTTCAACAAACATCTTCGGGCGTTTTCTTTGTTTCTCCCTTTTGGCGTACTTTCTAACGATCTTACGATTATTCCATTCGTCCACACACCGACTCGTGCCTTCGCATGCATTGTCACTGTCTTCCTAGCCTTCAGATTCTAAAAATCTAAAACCAAAATCAGGTTTGTAAAATACATATCTATTGATCTATGGAAGAACTATCTTCATCGGCCATTGCACAGGCCACCAGCAGAACGTCCACATGCCTTATGTTGCAACTGTATTTGTTTTCAGTTAAATAACCGCCAAAAGTGGGTTTTCAGCCCTAGATTGGTGGATTTGTGAAGTTTCGGCCTGCTCGCAACACGGTCCAGAGACATGCATCACACACCAACTAACGTACACTTTTTTTGCATCTTGTTCACGCGCTCACGTTCGGCAGAACTTTCACGCGTTCCACATGCCCCGTTGACTTGACCCACTGGGTTTCGACTTGATGAATTGGCTTTCATGCCTTCTGGGCCAATTCAAGGGCCCAAACCGGCTCAATGCAAAAAACCCATGTATCATTACATTTTTCATGTAACGATATATATATATAAAAAATTAAATTCATAAAATTAATTTAATCTTTAACTATGTAATGTGTTGGTGTAATTTCCGGTATGGTGGATCCAAGGGTTGAATGGCGATATTGGGTTGGTAATTCCTTGCTTCCTGCATGACAAAGATATATGTTAAGAGGACGCGCCGAATGGTGGTCAGTCGTACCTTCTCCGATGCTTAAGTTAGTGTATGTTTAAACTCAGTATAGAGCTTAGTGAAGTATGAATCATGTACATGTTTCCTCTGAAGTGACGCCTTTTAATTTCGGTCATGTCGGTGCAACTATGATGATTGAGCAGATGATCTGGGATCTGGGCATAACGGTTGGAGGAGTTAATATTCATGAAGAGAGTAAATTGGTTCCTAGTAGAAAGTTTGGACCTGATCGAGCAATTGGTTCCTAGTCCTACCACACCGATTCTAAGAAAACTTAAACAAGTTGACTTTTAGCAGCTGTATTGCATTACCCGAGAGAGGAGAAGTTCAATGTTCTTGCCTTCATCAACTTGCTCTTTGTCTTCTACTTCGCTAGCTTAATTGGTGCCTTTGATTATTAGTTTTATTTACGCACTTTGCGTGTTAAGGTTGGACTTATCAGTTATCACCTCGATGATTCCAAGAATAGAAATGATTTCCTTTAATTTCTTTTCTACTTCTCATTCATTTCTTCTTCTTCTTCTTTTTAATTTATCATTGAATTTATAAGACCTAAATGTGGGTCAATCTTATTGGTCCAATTAATGGTGAATTTGAAAAAATATGAGAAACTTCACTACTTAACCCCCTAAACCTTTATCACTTTTATAATCTCCCCATAAAGTTATAACACGCGTGTTATATTGAGGTCCATCAATCGGTGGTCCAATCAAGTGATTTCACAAACCAATGGAAACCATTGATCTTTAGATCCCAAGTAATTAAGAAGGATTCATGATAATGAGAATATCATTTTTTATTAGATATATATATATACGGAAGTTTGTTGAAGGAAGTGTAGTGCTAACTAATTGCCCCATAGATCTTATATATCTATCTATATGAAAAGGAAATTAATCATATGAATCACATCTTATAAAACGAAGGTTACAAGTTCGAATTCCCCGCTCCCCCTACCCTTGTGTGGACATGTCAAAAAAATAAATAAATCATGTAGCCAAGGGGATTTTTACTTGTACAAATAGTAGTACTTCAAACTTGGCTTCTTAGAGTTATTTAAATAGCCAATTAATCTCTCTTAATAAATAATCAATGTAAAATTTGGCATCTATATAATAAAACCTTCACAATCTACCAGCATAATGTGGGACAAACTTTCTGATGTATCACAACCTTTTTTATTTATATTCTTGATGTCTTCATTAAGGCCTACGTCTATAGTGCCACAACATCTCAAGATATTATTAATTTCGCGTTGATTTTATTTGTCACGATTTAAGGAAATTATTAATTAACCTCATATGTGTTATGCCATTAGCCCAAAAAGACTAGCCACATATGTGGGGACAAACTTCCATACTTCACCTATGACGGTTGAGTACTCTATTTTCTTTTATTATTATTATTATTATTATTATTATTATTATTATATATCTTTTCTTGCGTTGCATCAGTTTGGTACCTAATTACACATCTTAGTTATCCACATCCAAAATATATATATATATATTTAATCTTAGATTCTCTCCAAAAAAATACATATATATTTTAAATCCTTGAATTGTTCCATTTTTCTACTTGAAGATTTTGTATGGGAATTCTTTAATTGAAGTCCAGCGCTAGCAAGTAAGCAATGTCTTCTTTTTTTATTTTTTTTTAGGGCCGATTTTTTAGTGACCTCAATCAAAAAGTTTAGACGTTTCTAAAAAGTAACTCAATCGGTTAGAAATCACGTTTCATAAAGCAGAAATTAAGTAACCATTATATGCTTTTCATGTCTACAAACCCTAAATCAGCTGCTAATAAGTTTGTTATTTCTCATGATCATCATGTGTACAGGAAATCATCCCGGCCAATGTTTTCATTGGTACGTAGTGCAGCTCGATCTAACAATAAAATGAAGAACATCAAGCATAAAAGTAAACTTCAGCTACCATGTCCATCTCGTCGCCTCATCATTTATTGTAATGTTTTAAAAGGAGTATTAACATTGACTTCATATATACTAGTACATGCATCGACTTTAAATCATAATTGAATACAAAATAGAGAGGATTGTATTTCGAGAGGATTGAATTCCTCAATCTCGCCGTCCTGCCAAGGGAGCCACCTCAGCGAGAGGAGTCGGCAGAGGAGTCGGGGCGGGTGAGTTCCGGCACACCGGACATGTAGGGTGCAGCCGTAACCATGGATCCACACACTTCCGGTGGAAAAGATGACCACAATCAGGCAACAACCTAATCATATCACTGACTTTATAATCCGCCAAGCATATGGAGCAGCAGGAAGCGGTTGAGTCGGCTTTGTGGAGCTTGGCTTGGGAGTAAAGGAACTTCGGAAAGCTGCGGAGAGCGGCTTCGTCGAGTCCCACATCGATGATAACCGAGTTTGCAGGTTCAGCTCTTCTAAGGGAGCTGCTGCCTTCAGTGAGTGAATGCTTGCGGGTGCAGTAGTAGGAAGCCGCGGTAATCATGATGATAACAACAACGACGGCGAGGGTGTATCCGAAGCTATAAGCAAACCCATCCATGCTTCCTGGATCATCATACGAATCCACACTGCTGCTGCTCATCTTCAAAGCCGCCTTCCGGGTATCCGACGCGCGCTTCGTCCCAACTAGATACACAAACACACAACGAGCCGCCTTCTGGGTATCCGACGCTTCGTCTCGACTAAATCTCTGGTACTCCGTTCAACGCTCGGAGGGATAAGGGCGAGGTATGTAGAGAGGACCAGTTAGGGTTGTATCTGGGTGTGAGAAAGAACGTGTGACGCTTCGGATCGCTCGATTGAGCTGGTAAATACCTTCAAGAGAGGGAGGTTTATCATTAGGTTTCAAAAATAGCGGCAGCAGGGGAGTTGCTATCTGGTGATTGTTTGCAACCGTTGTAGTTATTATCTGACGATTGTCAACGGGTTATATTATTTTGCTAATTAATAAGATAAATCCTCAAAAAATAAAAAAAATAAAAACAAAAACAAAATCCCCTTTGACTTGATTACTGAGAGGTTTGCTATAGATAATGATGGCTCACTACAATAATGGCATGTTTGGTTGCCACTGCACGTTTTGTTTATTAATGCATATATTATATATACTTATTTATTAAAAATAAATAGATGGAGATGAGCCATTTAGGCAAAATGTTGGAATATAATTGAAATAGAGGGTATCAATTTCCATTAAAACAACTTTATCAAGGAAAGGGAAGGAAAAAAAAAAAAACCAAAGCTCACAAAACACCACTTTTTGTGAGCTTCTTCTTTTTTTTTTTTTTTTTTTTTTTTCTCTTCTCTTCTCTTCTCTTCTCTTCTCTTCCTATTTTTTCGTGTATTTTGTGGTCCTAATCTGTTGGGCTGAGGATGTGAATAATTTCTTGGTTTGCAAGTCGAGGAGGATGAGTTTCAGAAGGAGGATGTTACTACTTATGTTTCGAATTGAGTGTCTGGAGTTGACCTGTTGTTACAACTGAATAATAGTCATAACTTAGCGAATTTTAATGTCATAAATCAATCTTGAATATCAGATTGTTATGTATGTATCTATGACTTGCAATCTTGTAGTTTCGACTATAATTTTCTCAGAACTTTTGCTTTGTGATGTAAAAGTTTTATACTCGTTGAATGATTTTCCCTTAAAAAAAAAAAAGTAAGTAATTTTTAATGTCTTCCTAAATTTTAAAAATTTATAATATTGTGGAGTGATGATTTATGTACAACTAATGTGCATGAGTGAACAGTCACTCACGCCAGAATTTTTTAATATAAAATATTATATATTATTAATAATAATATATAATATATTAAAAAATTCTGTTTACTCACGTCAGTTGTATGTTTAATATCACTCAATATTGTGAGGTTCTAATCTTTCAACCCCTTCCTATTAATCTTAATATTTTTTTATTTTTTTTATTTTTTTAACTTAAAGGCTAGCATATAAAATTTCTCTTCTACTTCTATAAAATTTTTAAAATACAACTATGCCCTTTATTAAAAAATAAAACATGGGTATTTTTTTTTTTCTTTCTTATTTTTCACTCTTTTTTTGAATTTTTTATTTAATAAAGGAGTATTTTTTGTTATTTTTGTTTTCTGAATTAGTAATCAATTGAAAATTCAAGCAAAGGAGGTAATTGAAAATGGTTGAAAGATTAGAACCTTACATTACGAGCAACCCAACCGAGTTCGCTAATGATATCCATCATTGTGACCATTATTGCGTTTAGGTATTCATGATATGTCAAATGAGACATATGACAGATGGTAAACCGTTAACTTTGACGATAAAGTGACAAAAAAACCTATTTTAAACTTGAGCAAAACATAAGGATTATGGTTTTCTTGAAATTGAAAACTCAAAGACTAAATTCAAATTAAATCACATGAAAACCTAGGGGTCAAATATGATTTTTTGTTTTTTTCCTAATTCTTATTCATCAATTATTTCTCTACTGGAGTACAATAATTTACTTAAATAGACTCAATGACTAAACTAAAACCATAATTCTAATTTTATTGACTTTGAGTGAAGTTCATTGTTAAATTATCAAATAACAGCTCAAATCTTTAAAAAAATTTAATAAAGCACAAATCTAAGAACAAATATTTTAAATAACTAATAAGTAATATAAAAGACCTAAATAAAACAAAATTGGCCGGTACTATTTGTCTCATCCTACAACATTCCAACTTTACTAACTAATTAATAGCCTAATATATATATATGGTCGTGTGCTGGCAAAAAGATTATCATCAAAGTTTCCATTGTCGAGTTGTCACAATATATAGGTTTTTTGAGTCATAGGTACGTAGGCAGCCAAAATAGATGTCTTTCTCCACAGTTAAATGAGTAACGATATAAGGAGAATTAAAGTTTTAAAGTCATTTCAATGTGATATGACATTTAAAATCACTATTTAATTTAAGATGTTCATTATTAAATTTTAATCTGTTGAGAATTTTAAACTTATAGTTACTCCAGTGAAACTTATCATCATCCTTAATTGGTTGGCAAAGGGATTGGATAAGGCTCATCATCATCCTTAATTGGTTGGTAAAGGGATTGGATAAGGCTCACGTTGACATTACTGCCACTTGACGAGAAGATCAAGGCCATGTGTATAGCTATTGGGAAAAAACCAATGAAGATTTTTTTTTTTTCTTTTTTCTTTTTCCTCAAAATCTAAGTTGGTGTTAGCCTAAGAATTTGTTTAATCAAATATTAAAGGATGATTAGCTAGAACATCACTGGAAAAAGTCAAAAGAATTTATGTTGAACTAAATTATTGAAGCAATCTTTTCGTAGGATGATTTTTTATTTATTTTTGGGATAAATGCAAAATTGATCATTATGGTTGACCTAAATTATAAATCACTCCCTATGGTATAAGAAATAATTTATAAATCCATTTAGTTTGCCTAAATTACAATCACTCCCTATGGTATAAAAAATAATTTATAAGTTCTCAGAGTATATCAAAATAACAGTTTACTCCCTAAAATCAATTTATGTTAAGAACTTAATAAAATCTATTACTTTGTCATGTCATACTATTACAGTAAATTAACATAATTTCATCTATCCCCAAAATTGTATTCCGTACACAAACCTCCCTCATTTTCATATTTCTCACCACGATTTGAGAGTATTTTGCAAGAATTTGATAGTCGTATTTTGTGAAGTGGCTAAGGAAAATGAAGATGAGAAAGGGTTATGTGCGAGTAAAATTTTGGGAAAATAAGAGAATAGGTTAATTTATTGTAGCAATATGACGTGGAGTGAGGACAAAGTGACAAACTTTTTTTCTCCTTGGGAGGGGAGGCCTTTCAAGACTAGGTTCAACATGGGCGTTATTTAAGGGTGGAAAGCAATTCCTCCCCATCAAAAAGACAAGAAAATAAAGGGGTAAATGTAAATTTCGTCCTTATGGTTGGCCTAAATTACAAATCACTCAATGTGGTATAAAAAATAATTTATAGGTCCTTATTGTTGGCCTAAATTACAAATCACTCCTTGTGGTATAAAAAAGAATTTATTGGTTCTCAAAGTATGCCAAAATAACAGTTTACTTCTTGAAATCAATTTCCGTTAAGGAACTTAACAAAATATCACCATCAAGTCCTATTCCCGAAACTCCATGTGAGCCCCGAGCCCCTATTCCAGGTAATCCAAAAATTTCATTTTTAGATATAGATAACATTCTTCCGGTCATTCATTCTTATGACTTACCAAGAGGCCAAGAGAATAGACTGTTAGGGCTGTTAGAAGAGCTAAAAGAGACCACCAAGGTAGAAAAATTCCTTGAGTATTCTCCTCATTTTACTCCAGTTCATGATCCCCTACCGGATGAGAAACTGTTTGAGAATACTCAGAGGGATCTACCTCAATATACAAAAATTCAAAATTACCTATCTATAGGTAAAATCCATTCTCTGTGGTCTAAGAGAAGAAAAGATTGGTGTTTTAAATTTAAACTTAAGGGTCTGAGAACACTGAGCACATCAAGGATGTGGATTTCGTTGGTTTGGCAGATTCCATATATTTCGACTAGATGAGTCAGCTTCATAGGATCAAGCGCAAACCCTGTGTGCTTGACTCCTCACTTCACCAGGGTACATGATCTCCATCCAGGTATTTTATCCATTGTTGTTCATTCTTTGTTAATTTCGTGGTTCACTCAAGTGGGGAATGGCATTCTAAGGAAGTGAACGATCGCACCTCCATGGGCGATCGTTCGCAGAACTTTCCTCCAGAGTGCCAAACCTACTGAGGAAGAGAACGATCACACCTCCTTGGGCGATCGAACACACTCGGGAAAGAATGTCACTTTCCCCCTTTCCCCCATCACTTTTACAACAATGTATGCAATTGATTTTTCTTGGTTGGAGTATCAACTTCTTTTTCAGGACATGTGTTTTTGGATACAAGTTTGGGGGTATGATATACCCACATCTGCTCACTCAGGTACTCCTATACCCTTAACTTTATTTTTCAGTTTTGTACATACATTGGGGACAATGTATGATTCAAGTTTGGGGGTACGAGAGACACATTTACACACACTTGTCTTGTTTTTGAGAAAAAAAAAATTGCATGTTCATGTTGTCCTAAAATTTTGGTTGACCTAAAAATTTGTGATTGATTTCATTAGTGAGCTTAAAATTTTGAACATGTGATCTAATGTTGGATTTGTTTTTAGTTTATTACTTACTTTAGACAATTGAGAATTCACATGTTTGATCTGCTCTAACACAAGCACATTAGCACATGATTTGTGGGGTATGACATGTGGTCTTAATGTGTATGTTTCTATGTTTTGGGTGACATTGGGTGACTTATTGGTTGGATGCATTGGCATAAAAAAAATAAAAATAAAATAAAATAAAAAATTGATCATTGATAAACTCTTCATTGAGTAACTGGGCCTCTTGCCTCAAAGTAGTGAGCGTTCACGTCAAAATGTGAAGATGTTTGATTTGGTTAATCTAAAAAAAAATGAAATGATGATAATCATTGATGAACTGTTCACTGAGTAACTGGACCTCTTGCCTCATTAAGCATTGAGTGTTCATGTCAAAAGGTGAGGAGTTTTGATGTGGTTAACATTATGGCTAGTTTAGTTTCGTAGCCTTTTTTACTTGAGTTAGTAAGTCCTTAGGGGTGTCTTTACACCTAGTGCCCTAAAACCATCTAGTTTGGGAGTCATTGGCCTAACACTCGTTACATGGGTCAATTAGAAAGCTTAAGGGAACTAAACGCTGAAGAGCCTAATAATAAAATAAAGATTAAGAAAAATATGCCAGTGTTGTTCATTCTGATAGGACTTCTAGTGAATCTTGAGATATAGAGACATTGCACATTGAATTTATTTGGAAGCTTCATAGTCTTGTGCTAGTTCACTTTACACTGTTTTGAGCTTGTGATGCCTTAGTTTGCTTGTTGTACGTAATTAGACTCTAATTTCCAATTCATTGTGAATATGAAGTTTAATCTTTTAAGCTTACTAATCAATGAAAATCATGGGTTTGAGTGATGCTTTAATTTTTGGATAACATGAACTGTGCACAATGTTTGTGGGTATCATTTCTGGAAAACCCTCACGAGACTCCACTCGTCCTCTAGGAAATTCCTAGAGGTTTAAAAGGCTTGTCGCATATGCTAAATGCAACTGTACATCCCACGAAAGCTGGATTTATCTTGTTGTTCTTCAGTTTATTTTCCGTTTTGTGTTGCTAAGGGACTAGCAATATGTAAGTTTAGGGGTATGATAAGCGTCGAATGTTGCACATTCAATCCCCTTAACTCGCATATGTTAATTCCTTAGCATTGTTATTTGTTTCATTTTGTGTTGTTTTTGTGTTTTCAGGTATTTAATAAAGATGCAAGAAAAACTATTAATTTTGGATTTAAAGCACAATTTGAGAAGACCTAGAAGATATGATTAAGCTTAACCAATCACAATAGAAGATATATATGATGTGGTTAAGTTTAATTAAATCAAGGAAATAATAAAATTGGAATTTCTCCACTTAGAGTCAAAATCGGATCGGATAGAATTTCAAATTTTGAACACGTCTCAGTATTTTGGACATAAATTTCAGCTCAATTATCATATTAAGGTGATTCTAGTGGCATTGGAAAGCTAATTTAAAATTATACAATTCATGCTGAAATAGGATTTTCCTAAATCGAACTCCCGCTATGCCAAAATCATCCCGCAATAGAAGGAAGCAAATCTGGACGAATCATATTCCGATTTGTACATGGATTGACTCCTAATTTGACTAGGAGATTGAAATCCGAATTCTCTAGGTTTCCTAGGGCTTCTAGGACTTGTGGCTCCCTATAAATAAGCCTCTAAGCTTTAAGAAAAGATATACTTAGTTTTAGACAGAAAATATTTCTTGGAGGCTTAGCGGAGTCATGAGCGGCTAAACCCCTTTGTGGGGTACCGATGTAACCCTTTCCAAGCACAATGGTGATTGTATTTAATTTTATTTAATTCAATTTATGTGTGTTGATTGCATAACTATGAGGATTGCAACTCTAGATTTCTGTTCTTAATATTCAATGCAATTGTTATTCAATTCTAAATCAATATTTGCAAAATCCTATTCTTGTCTTAGAAATTATTTTGCCTATATTGAACTTAAATCAATCTTATTTTCTGTGATTATAAGATTGATGGTTATGCAATGGTTTTGATAGACATATGATTAATAGGATTAAGATAGGTCATGCCTAGAGAAGACGGGTCGTACTACACCCTAGTTTAGTGTAATTTAGGTAGATGATCCGTACCAACTGAAGATCGGTTGTAATTTAGGTAGACAATCCGTGTAAACCGAAGATCAGTTATGCTATTCCATTGATTGTATGAAAACTTATTAAGGGATTTTATAGTTTATGCCTAGGGAAGAGGGGTCGTACCACACCTTAGTGGTTAGGTGGACGATCTGTGCCAATCGAAGATAGATTATCCTTATCCCTTGATATTGTATTTTCTTGTTCTTTTATAACATACATATTCTGAGTTTCTGGAATTAAATACGGTTACCATTGTTGTGCGGATTGTGGTGAAATCGATACCTTACTTTTCTCTCTCATATATTTACTCTTAATCTTGCGTTTAGTTTTATGCACTTCAAATTCACAAACAATCAACTCTCTTTTGTTAATTAGGTTAAAATTAGTCTTTTGAATTTAGTAACGAAACCCCTACAGTCCTTGAGGTTTGACACCCTCAATATAGCCCTATCCTACGGGATTCGTTCTATTGCGAGTGGTTAATTTTATTATTGATATAATTTTGGTCACGAAATTACCACATCAAGGTGCCTTTACCATAGAGCATAAGGAGAATTTTCCAAGCTGTGTTTTCTATAGCTGTAGAAGGAGTTACGAACAAAATTTTTTCTTTTATCAAAGCACTAAGATCGAAATAGCAGAGGACCTCTCTTGGATGTGGGATAGTTTTTTCCTCCGGGATGATGAGGATGCCAAAATGGAAATTCAACAACAGGCATGGAAGGTAGGTATGCTTCGGGGGAAATCATGCTTGGTGGGGAAATCATGCTTGGTGGGGAAATTGATTGTGGACAGGATGGTGAGCAAGGAGATAATACGATCAACACTTCTACAAGGATGGAAGCTTTAAGGGACTCCTACCTTCAAAGTTCTTGGGGATAACATGTTTTTGGTAGAGCTTGAATCTAAAAGAGACAAGAGGAGAATCTTGGAAGGGAGACCTTGGGTCATGGAAGGACATCTTTTCGCGGTTGATGATTAGGATAGACTATCCTCACCATCAAGTTATCTTTTTGAGAAGGCGACCTTTTGTAGTGACCCAAATTCTTAACAAGGCATAAGTAGCTTGGTTGGAGGGATTAATTTGGGCTTTGGGTCACTAAAGACGTCAAAGGGTAATTTGGACTTTTGGGCGAACGTACGTTGTTGTCTATAGTGCTGACGTACATGGGAGGACCATCAGACGTATGCTTTGCAAACCATACAGGGGGATATACGTGGGACCACCAGACGTACGTTACTTTTTGAATACCCTTTGGTTAATACCTAGACGTACGAGACAGCCATAGAATCGCTGGGCAAAAACCACCGGACATACGCCCCTTGGCCGGACGTCCGTTGCTTTCTGAGCCTATAAATAGCACCCTACCCTTTCTTGTTTTTCATAACTTTAGAACACCCCCAGGCTACCAGAGTGTTTTCAAGTGTTTGTGAGTGTTTAGTGAGCGTGTGTGTGCGGCATTTGCAAGTTTTGGAACGTTTGTGAGGCGGAACTCTTGCGATTTTGTTTCAAGGAGGTAACGTTTGATCTTTAGCTTTTAGTTACGTCGTTATGCTACTCGTTTTATGTTTAGTTGTGGTTGTTAGCTTAGTTGTGCTTTAAGACCCGTTTGGGTTAGCGTTTTCATTAGCTTAGCGTTGTTACGTTGCATGGAGGTTATTAACTGGACTAAAAGGCTTTAGGTTGTTCCTAGTAGCCCTAGGAGTCGGAGAATAGGCGGACAGTAGAAGAGAAAATGAGGTTCTCCCTGATGACCCATATAGCGGATGTACAGTATTGTGACCAGACGTACAGCTTGTTGTTACACGGCGGACGTACACTTTAGAGCCCAGACGTACGGGCACTATGTGACAGGGAAACCCTATTTTCACCAACCATCCCGTAGCTCCTGTTTTCCTTACTTTAAAGTTGTTTTAGTGAAATTATGACTAATAGAAGGTTTTCCACAGATTTGGAGAACCCGGATCTTTTGGAGTTTTCAGAGACGCATATCGATCCAGATGAGTTTTAACTCACATAATGCGCACTATTATTTTCCAAGCACTGCACGCCTGTTTTGTGTACCAAGCAAACATGCATATTTTACAACTCTCACTTTTTGTACGAATTGCACATGAACTCTGTCTTTTGAGAAAAACATTGTACTGGACATGTTAACCAAGTAGGACTTGTAAAATGACATGCATGTAAAATACAGACAAGATAATTGCATTGTATGACATGGTACACCGGTACGTGCGGTAGTAATGGCCATGGGCTTACTATACATGTTTGGTCAAACGTGTGAGTTATGTGAGGGTTGTGAATCCATTGGTTTCAT
Source organism: Carpinus fangiana (assembly GCA_006937295.1). Lineage (NCBI taxonomy): Eukaryota > Viridiplantae > Streptophyta > Magnoliopsida > Fagales > Betulaceae > Carpinus > Carpinus fangiana. Next base: position 19,959,565 of record CM017324.1, read on the forward strand.
GACCTTGATGCAACCATTCCCAATGGTTCGGTCACTACAAGACGGACGTCATTAGTTGGTGTGGGCCACTCGAAGTAGGACCCGATCGTGGCACTAATGCTACGTACGGTATGTTGTGCAATGGTTGAGGCACTGACATTGTACTATAGGTCCCTCGGGACAGCATCAACCCTGCTGAGAAGGGGTAATATCTCGGGTAGACCATACTGTTGAACTATGACTATTGTTTATATCATATGCATATATCATTACTATATATATATCACGCATAATTAAACTGTCATGATGGAACTACTTTTGTTTATTAAACACCTAAGTTCATTACTAAAACTGGCATGGGTATTATCTGCGTTAAAAATCACTAAGTCTTAGACTTACCCCCTTATTTTATGTCTTTCCCTTATTTTATGTCTTTCCCTATCATTACGAATAATTGCGCGGTTTAGCTACTTTAGACGAGGATGTCGTCGGAGCCTACTTAGGTGATTACACAGGATCTAATTCGGGTGATTTTTGAGGATATGGATCCAGTCTGGCTTAGGACGATGTGAGAGGATGGAGGATCTGCCCGTGTAGACTTAATAGAGATTCTGATCTCATTAGCTTTACTAAAGCTTAAGTCTAGGCTTTGATCTGTTGATCTTTTGTGAACAATATTGTAGTATCATATTTTGGGAATGTATCTATTTAACGATCTAATGACCGATACATCTGGTGACTTTTATAATATTATGGATGTAGTACTTATCTCTGGTATCGTTGTGTGATGTTTCATTTATTATTTCTTGATCCCGTAGTCTTTGATAAAGTCTTCTACTGCAGTTTTCTCGTTACGACGAGAAAGGTGTTTTCCTGGAGGTCGTGTCTCGGAGGGACATGGCTGGGATGGCGCACCGTGGGGTCAATTACTGGTTAATTGATATTCCCATCGGGCGGGGTGTCACACCTTTTGGGTACGGATTTACAACCTCCCATTGGCATGCATAAGTTTGATCGTTGGAAACCAAATACGCTCATCAATGGGCCAGGTCTTAGAAGTTAACATTGATGGAGGAATGGGATGGGGTGAATGTTTGAGAGTCAAGGTTTTGCTCAATCTGCAAAAACCCCTCTCTAGAGGCCAAAAATTGAACATCAATGGGTCTTTCATACTTATTACCTTCCAATATGAAAAACTCTCGAAATTTTGCTTTTGGTGCAGTGCGATTATGCATAAGGGTACGGGTTGCCTGGAGAGACACGACGTGAGAGCACAGAATGCCACAACTCAACATGGGCCATGGTTGAGGGCACCATCACCGACATGTAAGATTGGAGGTAGACTAGGCATGCCACAAAACAAGTGGAGTCAATCTTCGCGTGGGCAGGAGAATAGTTTTGAGAGGCCAGAGCAAGATAAAGGTTTTAAGCAAGGAAGACGGCAATCACCAGTAAGGGCGTGACCTGCTAGCAGGGAGCATGGGGGCAGTGGCGATTTCTCAGGCACGATGGCGAGTGGAAAGGAGACATACAAGGAAAGTGAGTTAAGGTGCTCTAACTTTCCATCCGAAGGAGATTCACACGTTACGAAAAATTTAAATGGAGACAAGAGCCGAGATATGGGGGATGAGAATCATGGAAGTCTTGGAAAATATCCACAGAAAATGGTGCGGAACAAGGCTAAGAGTGGGGAGAAAGAATATGTCTCGGATATGCATGGAGATAAACATGGAGAAAACTCGGGGGTGGTTATGACACATTTATGGATGAGTTGACGAGAAAAAAAATTGGAAGTGGGAAACATGTGCATGGAGACGGACAAGAAGGTAAATCTGGCCAAGAAGAATATATCTTGAACATGGAAAAAAAAAAAAGACAGCAGGATTCGATGGTGGAAACTATTAAAGGGTTCAATACAACTTTCAATATGGCTGACGTGGGGGATACTATGACTGAAACGAGAAAGAAGGCAAGTGGAAAAAAAAAAAAAAAAAAGTCTGGTGCATGAGTTGACTGAGTTGGCAAACAAAGAAGGACAGCAAGATGAGCACATAGGGGAAGGTGCGGCTGAAGAAAATTTAAATGAGAAGGGCTAGAGAGGGGGGCAAAACGGTACAGAGCCTCAAGTAATAATTTTTTTACTCTATTTAATATGGAACAGAAAATGCAACGTGTTTTCTCCCATAAAACAGGAAGTGTACGTCGGGCCACTGATGATACATGGAGGAAAAAGGATCAAACAAAACAAACAATGGGTAATAATGGGGACGCTCATGGTAAATGGAAAATGAGTGAACCTTATGGTAGAAGGGAAGATGCTTTGAAAAAGAATTGTTTGAAGGGGGGACGGATGATTAAGCAAAATGGGGTGGTGATTAAAACAGACAAAAATGGATCAGGAATGGCGGAGGCTGGTGAACAGCACCGCCGACCGCAATGAGTTTACTAAGTTGGAACTGCCGAGGGCTTGGGAACCTTTGAATAGTTCAAGAGCTTCGCCGTATGGTGAATGAGAAGAAAGCCAACATAGTTTTCTTAATGGAAACTAAGTTACATACAAATAAAATGGAGAAGGTGCGGGTGCAATTGGGCTTTGAGTACATGTTTGTGGTTGATAGTGTGGGCAAGAACGGCAGTTTGGCTCTGCTTTGGACGGTGGACGCGGGGATGGAAATCCAAAATTATAGCCATTGACATATCAACGCAAAGGAGTGTTCTTCCCCAAATAAGCCACTATGGAAATTGACTGGTTTTTATGGGCGTCCGGATCCTAGTAAGAGACCGGAAGCGTGGAGCTTGTTGCGCTATATTTCTCGGATGGATCCCATTCTGTGGGTTGGTCTGGGTGATTTTAATGAAATCCCAAGTGCTAATGAAAAATATGGTGGGAGTCGACGACAACGGGGCTTAATGGAGAATTTCCAAAAGACTTTGGAGGGATGTAGTTTGTCGGACTTGGGGTTTCGAGGGCCTAAATATACGTGGAATAACGGTAGAGGAGAGGCTGAATTTACAAAAGAGAGACTGGATAGAGCAGTAGCAAGTGGGGATTGGTGTGAATTGCATCATGGAATGGAGGTGGTGGTTGGGGTGACTTTATGCTCGGACCATCTTCCTTTATTTGTGATAATGAAGGACCGCCTTTCCAAGCAGAAACACCCACGTAAATTCAGATATGAAGCAGGGTGGGACTTACATGCCAAATGCCGCGAACTAATAGCCAACTCGTGGGAGGTTGACCGACCAAATAATGCAGACCCTTGGCACCAATTTGGAGGCAAAATGGACGAGTGTAGGAAGTCTTTGGTGGTGGCAGCATGATGAGCTAGAGAAACCACACCGGCATTTTGTTGAGCAAACTAAACGACTAGAAATTCCGCATGATGCTAAAAATGATATAGATGTGGAAAGGGCTCTTGGGCTTCAAAAGGAATTGAAAATTTTTATGGAGCAAGAAGAATTAAAATGGAGGCAGCAAGCGAAGATGGATTGGCTAAAACATGGAAACCGTAATTCGAAGTTTTTCATGCGTGTGCGAGCCAATGACAGAAAATAAATAAAATAGAGCAAATCCAAGATGAAAATGGTGAGCTATGGGAGAATCAAGAAGGCATCAAAGGAGCATTTGAAAATTATTTTGCCAATCTGTTCAAGGCCGAAGGAGACGCCAATTATGATGAATGCCTAGAGGGTTTGGAGGTACAAATTTCTGAAGACATGAATGAGTCATTGATGCGGCCATTCATGACAGAAGAAGTCTGAACTGCGTTGTTTCAAATAGCTCCTCTAAGAGCCCTCGGGCCGGATGGTTTCAATGCTTGCTTTTTTTAGAAACATTGGGATATTGTGGGACCTGAGGTTTGCAAAGCTACTCTCTACTCTCTCAATAATGCAACTCTTGATAATGATTTAAATCCAACCTTTATTGCACTAATACCTAAGTTGAATAATCCTTCTTGTGTTACGAAGTTTAGACCAATTAGTTTGTGTAATGTCCTATATAAGATAATCTCAAAGGTACTGCTAATCGATTGAAGGTGATACTTCCCCACATAATATCTCCCTATCAGAGTGCATTTATTCCGGGTCGACTTATTACTGATAATATTTTAGCGGCCTATGAGACCCTACATACGATGCATACGCGGATGAAAGGTAAAAAAGGCTATATGGCGGTCAAAATTGACATGATTAAGGCATATGACAGGGTGGTGTGGGGTTTTTTGGAGGCGGCAATGGAGAGAATAGGTTTCACTCCCAATTGGATAAAACTTGTCATGATGTGTATGACATCAGATCATTATGTTGTTTTGGTAAATGGTATACCGACGGGTAAGATAATTCCTATTTGGGGAATTAGACAAGGTGATCCGATATCTTTGTACTTATTTCTGATTTGTGCGGAAGCATTGAACTCATCCTTGGTGAAGGCGGATAGAGAAGGTTTTTTGGAGGGGGTTCCTACTTCTAAAAGGGGTCCTCATTTAAATCACCTGTTTTTTTTGCTGATGATAACTTACTCTTTTGCAAAGCAGATATGAGCCATTGGAGTTGGTTGTCCAACTTACTGAAGAGTTATGAAATTGCATCGGGTCAAAGATTAAATACCTCCAAGACTGCAATTTTTTTCAACCACAACACTCCTCAAGAGACTAGAAAAAAGATACTTGATGAGTCAAGAATCCCCAGCTCTTAGAGGTACGACACATATTTGGGATTGCCAGCATTGATAGGGAAGTCCCGGATGAAAGAATTCAAAAGTATCATTGATAAAGTATGGAAGTACCTGCAAGATTGAAAATTAAAACTCCTATCTCAAGCGGGGCAAGAAATTATTTTAAAAGAGGTGATACAAGCCATCCTGACGTATTGCATGAGTGTCTTCCTGCTTCCCAAAACCTTGTGCTCAAAGATCAATTCACTTATGCAACAATTTTGGTGGGGCGCCTCGGGCCTACATTGGATGAGGTGGAGCAAACTAGGCATCCAAAATCATAAGGATGTATGGGCTTTTGGGACTTCAATTATTTCAATAAGGCACTTCTTGCCAAGTAGTGTTGGAGACTTTGGAGGTCGCCGGACAGCCTTCTGTCTCGGATTTTGAGGGCGAAGTATTATACAAATCGCACCATTCTAGAGGTGAAATTAGGTGCTGATCCATCTTATGCATGGAGAAGTATTTTGGGGGCATGTGACATTCTTAAGGAGGGTATTTTCTACAAGATTGGCAATGGAGAAAATACAAGGATTTGGGGAGACAAATGGGTTCCTATCCCAACTTCTTATGCCATCCATTCGGCTCCTAGGGAGTTAGATGGTGAAGCAAAAGTGGTGGAGCTTATTGACCGAGATCGCCTTGGATGGGACAGGGAGAAACTAGAGAATCTGTTTCATCCAAAGGAGGTAAATGCCATTCTTAAAATTCCCATTAGACCAAATATGGAGGACGTGATAGTCTGGAGAGATACTCCTAATGGTGTGTTCACCGTCAAGAATGCATACCATGGGGCCATGAGACGAGCACTACAAGAGTAAGCCGAAAGCTCCTCAAATGGCGTCCGCGAGGAAATGTGGAGAAGGCTATGGAAATTACATCTTCCTAACGCAGGAAAAAAAAAAAATTATGGCGGGCATGTCATGACATTCTACCAACAAAAGCGTGTCTTTATAGGAGGAAGGTAACCAAGGATGCTTTATGCCCTATTTGTGCTCTTGAGGAGGAGACGTGCTTCCACATCTTGTGGAGTTGTCCGTCGGCGAAAGACGTGTGGAGTGGAAGTATTAAAAATTTTCATAAGAGTTCGCTTGCTGGCCCAACTTTTCGTGGGGTGGTGGAAGAGATGCTTCGAATGTGCAATGAAGAAGAACTGTGCCTATTTGTTGGAATAGCACGAAGGGTATGGTTCCATAGGAATGAGATAGTTCACGGGGGTCCTTTTACTCACCCAACAGTGCTGGTCCAACAAGCAGTGGATGCTATTTCTGATTTTTCTACTGCAAATGGTCCTTATGATGCCCTAGTTTCTAATCTCGAAAAACCTAAGGGGGGCAGCAACTTAGGTAGCCTTTGAGGTGGCTTTTGTTGTTGTTTGTATTCCATTAGGGAGAGTGTGGAAGGTGGGATATGGTGATATTTCCATTTTTTCCTGAGTTGTATCGAAAGGATTTTATTATGTACTCTTGATTATTTGATGATGAATAAGAATGACTTTCATTTTCTCAACAAAAAAAAAATTAGGGACAGAAATTTCCTCCGAGCTAGTCTCCAGCACATTAAATTCTTAACGTCATTAATAACAGTTTACTAATTTAGACTAAATTTAATGTGTTCTTTAAATGCTTATAGATACATGACACTATTTTAAATGGTTTTGAAGATATTTCCTCCAAACTGGTTTAAAGGAAATTTTTATCCTTAAATTAATTGTCTGTATATCGTTTTGTAGACAGTAGTGTAACTTATTTCATGAAATTATTATTATAGAATAATGCCTAAAATAAAGAGATTGCAATAATAAGCAATCATTATGATTATGCAAAATAGCAACAAATCCTTATATATTTAGAGTAATGTTATATGCAAGACTCATATTTCCTATTTATCCCTTTAAATGTGATGTAGTTTTTAAAATTACAAAATTTAATAATGACATACTCTAAATCTAATGATAATTTTAGGGAAAAAATCAGTTTATCCCCCTGAAGTTTCAAAGGTTTTTCAATTTGAACCCCAAAGTTTCAAAATTGACAGTTTACCTCTCTAAAGTTTCAAAAAGTGGCAATTTAAACCTTCCATCAAATTGGACGGAAAACTATAAAATGACAAAACTACCCTCAGGCTATTTTTTTTTTAATTTCCGTCAATTTTAACGTAAAATTTTAACGGAAGGTTAAAATTGCCACTTTTTGAAACTTTAGAAGGGTAAACTGCCAATTTTGAAACTTTGGTGTTCAAATTGAAAAACTCCTGAAACTTCAAGAAGGTAAACTGAATTTTGCCCATAATTTTAAAAATCATATCACTTTTGAATGAATAAAAGAGGATAGGAGCATTCCATATAGAATTACTCACATGTTTATTGTCAATATAAGAATGATATAAAAACATAATCATTGTCTGAAAACACTATTAAAACTAAAGCAGCCAAAATATGTACAAATAGTCCTTCAGTAGCCATCACTCTTAAGCATCGTCATCCTCAAACTTTCCCTCATCCCAGCTGGATTGTCACCTGCCCAATCAAAATGAATTCAATACTTTCTATATGACATCTTACAAACAAAAATTAAAGACAATAAATAATTAAATGAGAACATAGAGTTATATATGATCGATTTGCATAATGCAAGGCAACCAAATAATGGCCTATTCACCACAAAAATTTAAGGATTTTGTGACTACCTATTAATGACCTTTTTTTTTTTTTTTTTTTGCCAAAAAAAACATCACTAATAAGTTAGTGACATGCCGGTAGTGATGTTTTTGAAATGGCAAAAGTTAGGTAGACTAGAAACGGGGGTAGTGACGTTTTTACTGTTCACAAATCACCGATTGGTGACGTGTGAACATGCACTTAAAACGTCATTAAAGTTTTTTTTTCATTTTTTTTATTAATTTATTTTTTCATTTGTTAATATGATCACAATTATAACACATGGTACTCTCAACTGAGATTGCTTGCACATATGGACTACGTTATATTCCAAGGTATTTCTCTCTCTCTATATATATATATAGATAAGGTGTTCTAAAGCACATAATGGTTTACCTCATAACTATTTCCATACTGCCTTTGTAATCTTGATAAATTTACATCCTTCTACCATAAGCATACACTTTTGATTACATTTCAATACTTAAACATGCAACTTTAAGGGAAAATTGGTGCAAATTATCAAAGAGATAGAGATGAAACGCAAATGTGAAACTTGTAATCATTCAAGTATTTAGGAAACACAAGCAGAGCACAGGTTCTGATACAAGTTCTATATTCTTTCATCCTCTATCTCTAAGTCATTTTGAAATTTTGAAAACCCCATACAAGTTCTATACGTGCAAGTCTCCAACCCTACAAGTAAAACAAAAATCATTACTCAGAACTAGGTATTCATCAACAATTTAGAGTGATATGTTAATATATATCACCTTACAAACCTATATAAGAAGCACTTTTTAGAGAATGTTGTTTACTATATACTACTGAGTTTGTGATAAGAAACCAGGGAATTTTTTATTTTTTATTTTGATATGTGGATAAAGGGGGCCGAGAAGAAATTTGAACTAATAACTTTCGTTTTATGAGGCAAACCAAAGATTATAAACCTATATTTGACGTCGAAACAACTACAAATAAATTACCATCACTTGGATGACTAGCCTCAGATGATCTCAATCGTCGTCCCGCTGGTGCCGGAGAGTTCAAGCCCGGAGCTACCGTTATGTTCTACGACCCACCGGCTTAAAACATACAATGATCAGAATCTAAGAGATTTTTCTGAATCAAATGGGTTAAATTAGCCAAAAATAAAAGTAAATTAGTAAAGGGTATACATGCCTGCATCGTGGCTTCCATAATGCTTGCGAAGTGGTCCATCCGCTTATTGAGTGCCGCCACTTCACCGCTCCATTTCTTGAATTCGCCGGCGATTTTTTGCAAGCCTTGTTCCGGTGTAGAGGGCAATGTTGTGCTAGGCATACTATAACATAGAACCACGAATAGAATAAGAGTGGTAATTGCCACCGTAGATATTATATAATTATCAAAATTAGTTGACTTAATCTTCTCTCCGGCAGAACTCAACCAATGATTTTTCTTAGGCATTGTTATGGAAAGAATTCCGCCATCAAACTTTGAACGAATCTCATGCCCATTACAATCTTCTGGAATCTTAACTTCTCTATGAAAGTAGCTATTGATTAGATTAGCCCTTTTTCCCCAAATTTCAACTCCTCCGCGATTGTTGAGTCGAACAATCATTTCTTCGCTTCTGAACCCTACAAAAAGTCGAAAAAAAAAAAAACTACTTTCAATTTTATGTCACATCAATCAAACAAAAAAATAGAAACTTTATTTTCTAAACGCTATTTTAAATCGTATTTTTGAACTCACAAACCTAAACAAACCCTTAAAATAATCATCCTAACAAGCGGTTTAGTAACCACATGTTAAGCCAGAAATCTATAATTAATTTAGTTATACTCCATGAATCAAACTTTGAGTTTCTCTCGAATTTCTTAAGAAAAAATATACCTTGAAGATGAACCTCGAGAACGTCACGGCCTTCTTCTTGACGCCACTGGGAAAAGGGTTCGAAACCAGAGGGCTTGGGCTCAGCTTTGGCCTTCTTCGTTTCCATTTCTTTTAATTAATAGAACACAAAAACAATAGGGACGTCGTCTATTAATCAAGCCTTCTTCTATTTATAATGAATTAACCATTGAAGAAGTTTATTCTTTCTTTATTTTTTTAGCATTATTAATTTATTCAATGAAACCCTAATACTAAAACCCTAACCGGCCCTACTGTTTATATATGGTTATATATATATATATATATATATATGTTCCATTGAGTGTTTTAATTCAAACCAATGACCATTAATTAAGGAAATTAGGTATTTGGATATGAAATCAAATTTCTAAACTACCTTAATTATCTTGAACATTTTTTTTTTTTTTTGAAAAGTTAATTATCTTGAACTTAAAGGAATCGACCGAACATTATGGAAATTAGGTCTTTTATATGAAAGCACATCTCTAAACTATACGTACCTTATCTTGAACCTTTTTTTAGGAGAAAAAAAAAATTCTCTAAACTACGTACCTTAATTATCTTGAACATAATCTTTATATAATCTCTAGCTATTCCAAAATTCCCTTGAGACTTGGCAGCATATTATCATTTGGGATATTCTCTCACTACAAAAAAAATTATTTTTAGTAACGCACATTTACTAACGTTTTAAGACATTAAAAACGTTAGTAAAATTCCTAACGTTCCATTCCTAACGTTTTTGACACGTTAGGAAAGTGGACGTTAGAAATGGTCATTTCCTAACATGCCAGCAATGTACCACGTTACCATTTGCTAACGTGTTACTATTCACACGTTAGTAAATGGGAAAAAAATAAATAAATAAATAAAATTCAACTACTAACGTGGCACCTGTAGAAACGTTAGTAATTGTTTCTCATTTACTAACGTGCCAACTACAGGCACGTTTGAAAAAGATCTTTTTCATTCTCCCACACCCATCTCCCCACCATCTCCTCTCTCATGTGGGGAGATGGGTCCCACGTGAGTCCATGCTAGAAGTAAAATTTAAGAAAAAAGATGGTTGGGAGATGGGTGCAAGAATGAGCTGTAGCATCTCCCTTATCATTTTTATTTTTTTTTCAACATGATTGCATGCTTAAAAACTTTGGCTCAAGATTTTAAAATAAATAAATAAAATTTGAAACCCATCTAAGCAAGTGAGTTTAAAAAGAGTAATGATAGAAGTAGGAATTTGTCTACCATATATCTCGAGTAATGTTAGAAGTAGGAATTTGTCTACCATATATCTCCGAAAATGACGTAGTTTTTAAATTACATTTAGATTTGTGATGAATTCGTATTGAATTTTGATATAATGGTAATTTTAAAAGCCATATTACTTTTGAGAATAAAAAGGTGAATAAAAGTCGGAAAATGATAAAATCACACTTCTAACATTACTAAACAAAATTTTAAACCTTGTTTACTAGCCAATCACATGATTTGGGGTATTTTTGTCAAAAATAAAACTTTATAACCATAGACTAACTTAACCCTAGCTAAACCTTTTCTTTTTTTTTAATAAACGGGTTATTTTCATTGATATAAAATCAATATGGAGCATTTATCATACAAAGCCAAAGATACAGGTTGAAAACTCTATGGCCTCAACACTATCTATATGGAGCATTTTTAGAAGTCCATTTTGTGTCCATCTTAAGTCCATCCAAGAATAATATGACTATTAAAATTATCATTTTATCAAAATCCAATAATGATCAATCACAAACTTAATGGTGATTTCACTACAAAAAAAAAGGAGGTTTAGTAACGTGTCAATTTTGACACATTACTAACGGAAGGGTTTTTTTTTAAAAGAAAAAAAAATTACATTTGGTAACGTTTGAAAATCCAAACGTTACCAAATTTGAAAATCCAAACGTTTCACATTTGGTAAAAAGTGAAACGTTACAAACAGAGCCTGAAAATTTAAAAAAAAAAAAAAAAAAAATTCCAATGGTAACGTTTTACTTTTTGAAACATTACTAACGGTGACCGAAAAAAAAAAATTAATAGTAACGTTTCAAAAAGTGATTTCACTGTTGAAACGTTACCAATGGTCCATTAGCAATTGTACCTTTAGTAAGTGACCAATAGTAACGTTTTTGGCACGTTACCATCCATTAGTAACGTTTTGATTGCCCCCAAAACGTTACCAATGGTTAGTTACTAAAAAATTGGTTTTTTGTAGTATTTTAATAGCCACATCATTCTTGGATAGACACAAGTTCGAAATGTTCTCATCACAATCAGTATATAGATCTGCAGCATTAAACGACGAATCACGTCTCTGGTTGCTATCTCTTTCATCAATGACAATTTTTCATGAACTTGATAACTCCTCCGTCATTGGTCGATAGTTTACTTCCAAAAAAGAACTAGAAGAAAACAAACGACCTATTGGAAACCATTCTATTATTCTTACACAAAACCTAAGAAAACAACAAATCCAAGACCTGCTGCAGCCAGAGTAAACTTGTCTTATTCAAAAGAAACAAATAAAATACATAATAAAAAAAATAAAATAAAAAACACCTCACTCCCAATGAAGACGTTCCTGACATGCTGGCACATGGCCGGCAGAATGATGCATGATGGCCAGCAACTGGAAAGAAAGGGTGGACGGCGAGCATGGTGAGTGATAGCGTGGATGGATGGAACTAATGGAGAAAGCTAAATCTAATTCTAAGGAAAATATAATCTAGAAACCCCATCCGATCCGGTGGGATGGCGATGCATAGAACGTGACAGGACGATAAAGAGTCTAGACGACGGATCTAAGCAAAGGAGGAAAGAAGAGAGGGGAAGAGAAAGAAAGAGGGGCCTCCTCCCTTCCGCCTAGGATTTTTCTTTTTCACTAATCACGAGTTGTTTCTCAAAAATTAAGTAATATTGTGTATATTATTTAATCCTAGCTAAATGATGCAGCCTGACACGTAACGGAAGCAAAGAAACAATACAAGAAAAGGGATAAATAGATCTTGGATCTCAAGTCTATCAAGAATCTAAGAACTCTTCTTTAATAAACAGAGTCTATCTGTGAATCAAAGGAAAATAAAAGAGATCTCAACTGTGAGACGTCTTATTAAGCAAACTGTAAAAATAATAAATCAAGAACTGAATTGTTTGGAGGCTATAAGAATATATTTATAGCCACAAACCTTAAACCTATTAAAAAGATTACATAAATAACCCTCATAACCCTATACCTGATAAAACTACGAAATAAAGACTCCTAATGCCCTAAGACTACTAAAACAATTAAATAACATCGGTTTAATAATAGAAAAATGCGAAAATATAACATAGGCCCCGTGAGCAAATGATCACAACACGGGGGGCGATCGTTCGCAACTGGGCGAACGATCAGGCACACGATCCCTCCTCATCAGTCGCTTCCTCAGTAACGTTGGGCATTTGGGTGCTAGTTCTGCGAACGATCGCTAGCTTGGTGCGAACGTTCCCTGGTTAGCAGATTGGGTCCGAACTGGATCGGATATGCATCATCCTCCCCAGGTTGGAGAGAATTCATCCTCGAATTCAGCCGGTCTTTGCCACTGTCCTTCGGATGTCCGGTCAACTCATTCCAATCACCCTTCCTCAAGATTAAAACAAGGCAACACCCCAAAATAAATGTGACGCTTCTCATCATCGAAATATCTTGATATCTGTCGTGAGCGCCCCACACACCACTTGTTAATTCTTCAGCTTTGCCATATTTTTCTTGTTCCTTTTCTCTCCTACGTGCCATGAAAATGCTCATGAACAGATCAGTTGTTACTTCCCTTATGAACATATAATTCTCCTCATCCATATAAAATTCATCAACATCATTATTATGAGAATTTAAAATATCTTCAACACCAAGGAAATCAACATACTCAACCTTTTTATAATCGGCGATGTCATCTTCTTCATAATCGGTGATGTCATCCGTGGGCTCTCCACCTTCCAATGGGTACTCTTCATTGACGATGCCATCCGTGGGCTCTTCATCTTCCAATTGGCCATCTTCATTGGGGTAGAGGCCGCTAAATATAGGATGCAACCCATATTCTTCGAACTCTTCCTCTAGGTCGGATGCCAAAGGTTCTTCAATTAGCTCTTCTTCATTGACGTCATCATCATAGACTAGTGAGGTATCCCAATCTATAGGTTCTTATGACAGATCTTCATCTTCAATGCATTCATGTTCAAACTCCTCATCAATGATTTCGGATTCCTGAAACTCTTCATCCACAAATTCTTTTTCCTCCTCCATATAATATGGATTCAGTGTATGGATTTGTGGTTGGCAGATATGAGCCCAATTGGCCTGTTGTGGACTCCTCATATCACTCCGTGTTTCCCGAAATACCTTCTTTTTGTCGAAATTTTCATATTTTATCATTACAGCCATAGACCCTTGTCTCCAATTTTGGGGTTGTTGGCCCATGGTATCATCTTGGGGCACGAAAGTGTCTATCATCTTTTTCAATAGTTACTCCTAACTATTGATCTTCAATTTCCCTTGCCGCCTCCTACATTGTTTCAAATGTTGCCACCACAAAGCAACTACTCCCCGAAATGTAAGTGCTACCAAAGGGACTCGTTGTGCATCGGCCACTCTGTTGACTTCAAAGAACTCTTCAACAGCCAACATCCAATACCAAAATTCTGAAGGTTGTAACACCCCTGGGAATTCTGGAATCTTGAGTTTGAACCTGTCCACCCACCGAGTGGCATGAGCTTGCGCATTGTGCTGACTTCCGTGCGTTCGGCGCTCCGCAGAAGGGTTTCTGGATCCATTCCCGTTGTGACGATACAAGTTGGATATTTGGGTAGGCAAGGCTTCTCGTCGATCCTCCAATGCCCGAAATTGATCCTCCTTGTATTGCCGGGTTTCAGCTTTAATTTTGCCTTCCGCCACCGCGAATTGCGGTCTTGGTTGGCGACGACAATCGTTCGGCCCATGATCCATGTGTCGTAAACGAATTGTCGGTTGCTCCTTACGTGCTGTCCCCGTGTGTGCGTACACCTCGTACATGTCTGCAAAGCAATTGCTCCTCCCCATTCATGGAAAGTGACTGAGCTCTGATACCAACTGATGCAGCCTAACACGTAACGGAAGCAAAGAAACAATACAAGAAAAGGGATAAATAGATCTTGGATCTCGAGTCTATCAAGAATCTAAGAACTCTTCTTTAATAAACAGAGTCTATCTATGAATCAAAGGGAAATAAAAGAGATCTCAACTGTGAGACGTCTTATTAAGCAAACTGTAAAAATAATAAATCAAGAACTGAATTGTTTGGAGGCTATAAGAATATATTTATAGCCACAAATCCTAAACCTATTAAAAAGATTACATAAATAACCCTCATAACCCTAAACCTGATAAAACTACGAAATAAAGACTCCTAATACCCTAAGACTACTAAAACAATTAAATAACATCGGTTTAATAATAGAAAAATGCGAAAATATAACATAGGCCCCATGAGCGAACGATCGCAACACGGGGGGCGATCGTTCGCAGCTGGGCGAACGATCAGGCGCACAATCCCTCCTCATCAGTCGCTTCCTCAATAGCATTGGGCATTTGGGCGCTAGTTCTGCGAACGATCGCTGGCTTGGTACGAACGTTCGCTAGTTAGCAGATTGGGTCCGAACTGGATCGGATCTGCATCACTAAACTAATTAAAACTCAAACCCTAAAACTAAACCCCCCACATATATTTGGCGGACCATTCACCTTCTCTCTCACTTTTTCATTCTAAATGATTGTTAGAGCCTTAATAATTTCAAACATAACACACAACACTAACTACAATTGAGACTTGACCCTAAAGGGCAGCTCAATTGGGTAGTAACCACGTTATATAAATCATATATTACTAGTTTAAATCTCATTTCCCCCTTTTCCCCCCTCTTCTTGGTTGGTCATATTCAAAACAAAAACAAAAACAAAAAAACCCACAATAGAGACTTCTACCTTGACAACAACTTCTACTTGTACATTAAGTATAATAAGGTAGTTATTTCACACAAACTGACTCTCATTCTTTTTAACCTTATTAGGATCTTCTATCTTGCTCTCTTGAATTTCTATTTCAACTATTGCCATTCTTTTTAATCGTATACACTCATACGATTGTCCGACTGGAGCCATGGTCCCCCCCTCTCCAAATTCCCAAAAAAAAATTGCGGTTAATTTTTTTTTTTTTTAATTCTAGTCACCCCCCTATTTAAAAAAATTTTGCTTTGGTCCCCCATGAATATTCCTAGCTCCATCCCTGCTAGGTTATGTTCTAGACTTCTAGTGTTCTCGTGTCCTCATAATCCTAGATGAATATTATTTTCTAAAAATTGTATTTTCAAAAAATATATCAGCGCCTACTATTTAATTATATATTTATCCGCTCTTTGTAGTTAGGCGCCGGTAACAATTAGTAGTGATAACCAACTTAGTTCGTCTTCTATTTTATATATATATAGATTGTTTATATTTAACATTAATTTGTGTACATCAAAATCGTATTCATTCATTCATTCAACAACATACTATTAAATAGTGAAATAAAACTCCTTCGACTACTATCATATATATTTAGATTAACGTGAAGTGACTTTATAATCGTTATTGAATCAAATTTTAATTACGATTTATTCCGTCCCTAAGAGGTAGCTTAATTGGCCAAGACCACACCTAATGAAGTGAAGGTCACTAGTTTGAATCTCCCTCCCCCTCTCTTGTGCGGACATGTCAAAGAAAAAAATACGATTTATTCCAAATCAAATCACATTTGGGGATAAAAATAGGATAAAAATCTTGAACATAGCATTATTGTTAATATAAGCTACATAATGTACTCCAAACAATATAAAAACATAATAATAATTGTCTGAAAACACTATTGAACAGAGAAATAAAACATAACATATATCTTAAAAGCAACCAAAATATGTCCAGGTAGCCCTTCAATAGCCATCACTCTTAAGCATCCTCGTACTCACCCTCATACCGGCTGGATTGTCACCTGCTCAACCAAATAAACCTGATATAGATGATATCAGTCGCCTCCCGCCGGCGCTAGAGAGTTCAAGTCAGGAGCTAGTGATGAGGGGAAATATAAGTTAGAAACAGGTTGAATAGAATAGAAAGAGCAATTGCCACTGTAATTATTATGTAACTATCAAAATTAGTTGACTTAATCCTCCCTCCAGCAGAACTCAACCAATGATTTTTCTTAGGCATTGTTATGGAAAGAATTCTGCTATCAAACTTTGAACGAATTTCTTGTCCCTTACAGTCTTCTGGAATCTTAACATCTTTATGAAAGAAGCCATTGATTACACTTTGTCCAGTAATTTCAACTTCTCCTTAGCTGATAGTTGCATCGAACGGTAATTTCTCCTCTTTTGAACCCTAACAAAATTTAGAAACAAATTACTTTCACATTTACGTCACATCAATCCCAAAAAACACCCAAAACAAACCTTGAAAATCAAGCTTTTTTCATAATTAAACAAAAACCCTATTATCTAAACGCAGTCGAACGAACCGACTATCTTTCTCACTCTTGAATTAGAAATACCATGTGTTGTAGGCTAATAATCTTGTACAACTTATGATGCGTTTGGTGTTGCAATGTTACGTATCAAAAGTGTAATTTTAAATCAAATCACATTAAATGTATTATGAAATTATATTTTTAAAAACAGGTAAACAAGCGATTTTTCCATTCCAGAGAGAGAGATCCGTTCCGGAGGGAGAGAGAGTGGCGGTGATTATTTTGGAAAAAATATTTTAATTTTCACCTAAAATTAAAGAGGTAACGGAATTATTTTGGAAAATTTTTAAACCGGTTGAGAAAATAAGTGCCGGTAGTGGGACCACTTTAATTTTAGTTTTTTTTAAAAAAAATTAATTTCCACCTTGGATTAAAAGGATATTAGAAGAGCACCTAGTATTGTGATCGATCACAAGGTCAATGGTGATTTTAAGAGCTGTATCATTTTTAGAAAGACACAAGAAAGACTTATAACATTACTTTAAAAACTTTGTTTGAAAACCATATCAAAAAGTAGCTCAATCCGTTAAAAACCAAGTTTCATATCTCATAAAGCAAAGATTACTGGTTTAAATCTTCATTCTCCCTCTCCCTCACCTTGATTTCACAAAAAACAAAAAATGCTTAAAATTAATTATTTTTTTATTTTTTTTTTTCTACATGTCTACACAAGAAGGAGAAATTTTTTTATTATTATTATCAAAACCCACCGAAACAAGTTAATTTAAAAAGAGTAACGCTAGAGTAGGACTTTTATCCACCTTTTATCAGCAAAAGTAATTAATGTGGCTTTAAAACTATTATTAGATTTGTAACCGATCACTTCTTTTTTTCTTTTTTTTTTTAATTCTTTTAAGAAGAAGACATAGTCTTATAATATCATAAATCAATGAGATAGAGCAATTTGCTCTACTCGAATAATCTCTGAGATACAATCAAGACATTCCTCCCTCCATTGTCTCTCAATGCCCAAACGGGCCGCTAACTTTGCAAGGTTATGGGCTACATTATTCCTCTCACGACTAACATAATTAATTTCACAAAACAAAAAATTCTATAGAAGAACTTGTGCATCCGCCATAATATGGCCACCCTTGCTCCAATCTACCTCCTTCGAATTCAATGCAGTCACAACATTTTTCGCATCACCTTCCAAATTGATATTGGTCAAACCCAAATCCTGACATAAAATCAACGTCTGCACCGCAACTAAAGCCTCTGCTATACCGGGCTCAAAACTACCTCTCCACAAAAAGCTGCATATCATTCTCACTTCCAGTTCGAAATATCTCCTCGACCAGCCAAATGAAGCTTTGTCCAGTAATAGAACGTTTTTGGAGGGCTTTTCAGACTCCCACACATCCATTGCTGAAGAGCATTCCCACAATTTATGACCCACAGTCTCGATCTCTAAACCACAAATAGGACAAAACGGATCGCTTACAATTTTTCTCATCAAATTTTCCCACGTAGGAAGTATGTCATGGCATGCCCTCCAAAAAAAATGTTTTTCCATATTGGGTTCCTTTAGGTTCCAAATGGCCTTCCAGATGTTACTATTGTAAAAGCCATTAGAACTCCCAGCCTTCGTATGCTCCACGTCCTCCTTTTCTAAATGGTATCCACTCCTAACTAAGAGGAGCCCATTTGTTGTTCCAGTCCATATCAGCCTATCATCTTGATTCGTGCAGCTCAAAGGAACAGCTTTAATAGCCTTCGCCTCATCTTCATTAAACAAATCATCAATCACATTTTGGTCCCACAAACCTGTGTCTTTGTCAATAAGCATACACACCTTTGCATCCATTGGAATACGATCAAAGGAGGGATGAGACATATAGCTTCTATGCATCGGACCCCACTTGTCGCCTCATAGTCGGACTTTTTCCCCGTTTCCAATTCTCTAAAGGAGGTAACCAATCACTATTGAATTTTGATATAATTGTAATTTTAAAAGACAAATCACTTTTGAGAATAAAAGATGAACAAAAGTCTAACTTCTAACATTAATAAACAAAATTTAAATCTAGTTTACTAGCCAATGGCATGATTTGGTTTTTGTCAAAAATAAAATTTTAAAACTCAAACCTTGAAGCTCTATATGTGTGTATATATATCGGCTGACCATTGGAAGCTGGTGATAAGAATCCAATGATTTTAATTATCACTTCGAGCCATTGAATTTCCAATTAATAATTCCCAAAAAATAGTTTCGTGATTAATATCTGTATTATAAATTTGCACATAAATTTTTAGTATCCCTTAAAAATAGTGATGATTTTCAAAGGTTGAATGATAACACAAACCAATTAACATTAGAAAATAATTTCTATAACGTCTTCGCACAAATCAAGTCCTTTGTACCCTCTAATAATAAGTTGACACATCAGCTTAGAACAACAAATAATTTCACTATGAAAACACCAAAACCCTCTCTCTCTCTCCTCTTTGCAACCTTATCGATTAAGGTGTACAATTTTGCATGCATTCTATCTACGATCAAGTCATAAGTTTCGTGATTAATATCTGTATTATAAATTTTCACATAAATTTTTAGTATCCCTTAAAAATAGTGATGATTTTCAAAGGTTGAATGATAACACAAACCAATTAACATTAGAAAATAATTTCTATAACGTCTTCGCACAAATCAAGTCCTTTGTACCCTCCAATAATAAGTTGACACATCAGCTTAGAACAATAAATAACTTCACTGTGAAAACACCAAAACCCTCTCTCTCCTCTTTGCAACACCAAAGCCCTCTCTCTCCTCTTTGCAACCTTATTGATTAAGGTGTACAATTTTGCATGTATTCTATCTACGATTGAGTCATAAGTTTTGTGATTAATATCTGTATTACAAATTTGCACATAAATTTTTAGTATCCCTTAAAAATAGTGATGATTTTCAAAGGTTGAATGATAACACAAACCAATTAACATTAGAAAATAATTTCTATAACGTCTTCGCACAAATCAAGTCATTTGTACCCTCTAATAATAAGTTGACACATCAGCTTAGAACAACAAAAAACTTCACTGTGAAAACACCTAAACCCTCTCTCCTCTTTGCAACACCTAAACCCTCTCGCCTCTCTCCTCTTTGCAACCTTATCGATTAAGGTGTACAATTTTGCATGCATTCTATCTACGATCGAGTCATAAGTCTAGAAGAGGTCAATCTTCAAGCGAAGTCAAAACTACCTCTATAGAAATCTAGAAGAGGTTAATCTTCAAGCGAAGTCGAAACTACGACACATAGAATGACTAATGACTATTCCATTAGAAAAAGAAATAACTACTGTCCATGAAAATGAAAGAATGTTAAATTTCCACTGAACTCAAAACTAAAAGGACTAAACAAGAGCCTTGGGTAGTCTAACCTTAGCCATGTAAATGATATGGTGTAACTTAGCCGAAAGCTCTAACCACATTCATATGGGCCATGGCAGCTGTGTGACAATCCAACAACAAAGACAGGAAGACAGTCTGATGACTAAAACTTTATTACTTCGTTTTATCTGAAAATTACCTCAAAATTATTTTTCTTTTGAAAAAGAATTTGTACTGCCAAGAATATCAAACACGTAAAAAATCATTCCCCGATTACATTTTTCCGCAACTGCCTGCTTGCATGTACAACCTCTTTCTTATACCAACTACAAAAATTACACACACCACATGATTTCACAAAAATCAAACCAATTCCAGTGATGAATCTAATCCGGACAAAGGGCTTTCGCGCAACACAATGGAACACATTCTCTACTCCATTAATCTTCAGAGTGACCCAAATGATTGACTTAAAGCCTTTTCTCCATGACGTTCCTTTGAAGCTTTGTATGAAACAAACTTGATGAAGCCCCCTTAGCTTAGATCTTGAAAAGCTACTCTTGTGATGCATTTTCATTGTATCTTGAACAAAGTCTTCAATTTCGCAACCAGCTTCCACTCTTCAATGGACAGATCATCCTGCATATTTTGAAGTTGCAATAAGCAACAATTGCAGCGAAATCCATAGAAGCATAGAAAAATTGTGGGCAGAGATACTCAAACCACTTACCCTATAATTAGCTTTAAGTACATCAATCGACTTCCTTGAGATGTGGCTCACAAGCTCATCCTCAACCTCAAAATGCCTACCAAACATCTTTTGCTGCTCCTCAGAATTGGAGCCAACAATCTGTAAACGCAGAAATAAAGCCAAATATTAGCCAATCTCCAACCAAGTGTAATCTTGCATGACAAATTCTTAAGCATCCAATTTGACATTAAAAATGAAATAAGGATTTACAGCGATATAAACAATTGTGAGACAGTCCATATAGGACCGACCTGCTCGAGTAGGTAGTTGGACGGCCCAAAATTTTATTTGACCAGGTGGGCCTTATATGGGCTCTCACAAATTGTTGCCCAAATTGCTTGCTGGGAATCTCAAACCTTCAAAATCATGCTCAGACAACCAGAAGATATTCAAACTCCAATTTTCAGGGTGTGAAGAGGATCACTGCTAATGCAATGAACTTGAAAATCTCATCACCTACCACCAAGACCATTAACTTATTCGTTTCATACTGACAGCATCTAAGCTTAAGAGTTCCAATTTAACTAAAAGGAAGTACCTTGGACAATTTGTCTAAAAATCGTTTTGGAAATGGTATGATGTCCCAATAATGACCTACCCACATAAAGGTCTTTAAAGCATTATATTAGGCTTCTTTGATGAATTCTTGCAGGATTCTTGGATGGGGGCTTGATGTTTAAGGACGTAGGGAAGATAAGTTCATTAAGATTTAAGACTTAATACTTTCAGACGGGATTTGGTGTGACCACCAATCTTACTAAATGCTCATTAGTGATTACAGATGGAGATTTATAAAACAAATGATCTTATTTTTACAAGCTTTTGGTAGGTAGCTACATCACCACGTTTTCAGATATTCCATGGATCCGTTCGATTCCTATGGGATAGACAACCACCCCTTAAACTGACAAAGCATTCAATACTGCATCAGTGATTCAAACACATACCTTAATTGCAACCTTCTGCCCTTTCTTTGCAATATCCACAGGTTTATGGTTATTTTCAATCGATGCAATTCGTCCAATATCAATGAAACCCTGTTGAGGAACACAAATTGGAGTCCCAACCTGTGCAGAAAACAGGTTAAATCAGATACGTCCAAAAATATAAACCAAATACTTTCATGTACAACACAAACTCTAGAGGCATCTGATAAGCATTTTCCAAAGCCCGCCACATAACCCACGTATATGTTGGGAGTGGCGTTAATTGGCATCAAGACCACTCAGGAATTCTGAGCCATACAAGAAATTTAATGCTGACAAATAAGCCCTAAAGTCGAGCAAAAGACCAGGAAAATTGAGGTAGCCTCGGTCAAAACTTAGACCTAGATGGACCATGCCAGCCTCCTTTCAAAGCAAGAGAGGAATTAAGCATATACAGGGATGAGTTCTAGAGACAGTAGAAATGCGAGCTAAAAGAAGTATCATGCCATATAATTATTAGAAGTACATTCATCAAAAAATACATATATAAATATTAGAAGTATATATATATAATTCATGAGTTTTTCAAACACTTCAATCCCACATAATTAAGATAAATGACATTGCATACAAATGCAGAAGACCTACCTGGAAATTATACTACTTGATGCACAAGATCTAGAACCTAGACTTTGCAGAGACAATTATATGGCAAAACAAATAGTATAAGTTCACAACTTTTGAAAACTCCACTAGCACATTCAATTTGTAGTGGAGTAAGTAAACCCTTTCTAATTGAGCACAGAAAACAACAAAGACATGTCTATTGGTTCTATAAACTTTGTTGGTCATTATTGTGTGACCACCAAACCCAGCCCCCAAATCTCGTAGCACATACTAAGCTAAATATAACAAACATTCGTTCTTGTTTTAAATATTTTCGACATCCCTTCCCTTTTTCTCAACTTTACCAAGATTCAAAACGAGCCCAAGTAGATTAGGAATTATTTTTTTCTCAAATATTTTGGCTGAGTACACGTCTGAAGATGAAGATCTCTTTTCTTGGACTTATCACTACCCTCACAGACATTATAGTGTCCCTTAAACAAGAGAAAACAAGCCAATCAGGCTGAAAATAAATTACCTTAGCAATTCCTTCGACAATATCAACCCCCAATACAATTGGATCCTTCTTGTTGAAAATGCAGTTTGGCATAATCTTAAGAACACATGGAAAGACTGCATCATCAGCAGCTTCCTTCTTCTTTTCCTCCTTGAGATTATCAATATAGGCTTTAAATTGATCAAATAAGTGATATATGATATCAGCAATAAAAATCTTCACACCCGATTCATCTGCAAGTTCTCGGGCCTCTGGTGTAACTTTGACATCAAATGCCAGGATGGTAGCATATTCTTTTTTCTTTTCAAGCATTACACTGGCCTTCATGACATCTTTTTTATGCACAGGGCCTATGCCTATACCACTAACAGGGATGTTTACTGCTGGTGACTTCAAAAACTCCAGCAATGCTTCCAACGATCCTAAGGTAGATGCTTGTACGTAAACTCCCTCACCACTCTTATCAATCCTGCTCATGACTGTCTTCATATCTTCCATAGCTGCGTCTTTAACATCCTCTATATCATCGTCTGGCCCTACAACATAAAGACCAGTCCCAGCAATTGCATGCTCAAGGCCCTGCGTACAATGGGACACATGGAATCAAGAACTTCTTTCAGACGAACCAACAATTCTCACTTTAATTGTGCAAGTGCATTAGTGAAACTCTCAACAAAGCTGAAATTAGGTTGGATGGCTTTGACTTCAATATGTGCAAAATATACCTGTGCCGTGATCTTGATACCCATTGCAGCCTTGATTTTCTTATGGTGCAGGTAAGTCCCCTGAAATCAGTTCACCAACGAATCATCATCTATAGCATTGCATAACTTATAGCTCTTGCTTAAACAACACAGGATATAACTTAACAGTTAAATATTTCATACAGGTTATTTATAGAAAAAAGAAACCCTTTAGAAGTTATTTCACTCAAGTAACACAACTCTGTGCAGAAAGGGAGTTACTTGACACCCATGGCGACCTGTTGGACAAAAGAAAGAGCAGCACAAACCTCTGGCACTCCTGAAGCAGTCAGATATTGCCAGTTTTACCATCTAAAATTGTCCAACCACGTCTGAACTTCAAAAACAGATATGTACATGGCAGACCTTCAGTCTACCCTGAATTGTTTGCTATGTCAACATGACTTGCTAATAAGATTGAGCAAGGATTGTATAATTTATAAACTCTGGTTGTGAATTTCACAAAATACTTAAACATGTTGATGTACAAACGATTAGGCTTCTATTTTTTACTTTTAAAAATGTTTTTATTACAACGGTCACAGCAAGCAAGTCTTAGATCCCTAAAGATCCACAACAAAAAATAAAATAACCTAAGTGGGATAAAAAAGGGATCTCTCAAGCAATGGAATTGCTATAGAACAGATCTACCTTGCAGAAGAAACAAGCAAAAATTTAACTTCTAAAGCCAAGGTGCTTCTAACAACTGAATAGACTACTAAATGTTCATAGTCCCAGACAGAAAGACAACATATTTGTCTGTAAATTCTTAGCTTCTGTGGGGTCCAGGGACTGTTAAAGCACGTTAGCTAGGCTGATGTCAATAAGGGGCGCATTAGCACTTCACTAATATAAAATGTGCTGTCATGATCAGTATGAAGAATAAAAATAAAGTGACTTTAGGGTTAGGAAGGCCCTTAGTAAGATAGCAACAGAGAGCACTACAAAACAGGACTGTACGAAGGATAAAAATAACCAAACTGCTCTCTCTATTGGCAGCCTTCTATCAACAAAGCGCTATCTCTCAGTGTCTTTCACTAAGGGAGAAGCACTCCTTCCCTCTGTCAAGCTAGGGACATTTATCTCAGAAGTTATTACCCAATCTCCCTTACTTCTGTGAGCCCTCCGATTCCAATACTATGGCATAGCCATTCTTAGGTGGTATTATTTAACTTTCTCAATATAATGGCAGTTCCTTGTAAATTTTTCTCTCATTGTATACATTTTCTTTTGCCCATGGACTTTTGTCCTCCAATATCATTCTAAGATTTAAAGTCCCAAAAATTTCTCCCATCCGTCACCATGAGGCATACAGCTTAGCAACCTCTTTAATATCCCAACTATTCAATGGAGTACTATTGCAGATTACCTTCCAAGACCTTGTCCTTCCATGATATTAACAATAATTCCAGTTTCAATTTCTTAACTTTAAATTATTTTATTTAAAAGAGAACAACTAATTTCCTTAGACAGTATCAAACTCAATTGAATAAAGATTCATTTTAAAATCTCTTTTGTATGTTTTAGATAATTTTCAATATTGAGGTCAACTAGCTCTTCTTCACAAGTTAGTTTGCTAGCAGTATACTGGAGTTCTATTTTACCAACCCAAAAACTACAAAAACTATGTAAATATGTGAAAAGAGACCATACCTTAACTCGGAGTTCCTTCATTGGATGTGGTGTCAATAAAGCTCGGATCGAGGTAACAATAGGCCCCTACAAAGCAAGATTCATTTGTAAGAATTTGAAATTTAGCATTAGATCATGTAAGAACATGTTTTAGGTGCTTGCCTGCATGCCACAAACAACTATTTGATCTCCTTCATGAAGCACACCATTGACTAATACAACATCAATAGTTGTCCCATGACCTTCAACAACCTTGACCTCCAACACAGTGCACTGGTACAAAATTTAACCACAATCAGATTTCCATACTACTACCTTGAAGCACTAAACCAAATGAAAATCATGTAAAAAGACTGCACACCTGCATTTCACTGCTGTATGTAAGTTTCTCAACCATAGTTTTCTGAGTCCATTGAACTAATAATAATAACAAATCTGGGATGCCTTCGCCACTGTATTATTCACAAACCCAAAATATCAGGAAATTAGCATAAGAAATGTTGCAGTTCACTGAAGATCCTAAACAAGCTATATCAATGCCACATTAACAGTCCATAAGTTGTACCTAATAGCACTTGTAGGCACAATGCTAAAAGTTTCCCCCATTTCCTTATTTTTATAGTACAATTCAGTATTTAATCCCTGCTCTTTGAACTGAGTGATAATCTGACAACCAACAAAAATAAACCAAATGAATGAGTAATGAACCAAACTGACAAGAATGTAGCAACGAGAAAAGGCAGAATTTATAAAACCTGAGTGAGCCTCATATTGAATTCATTTTGTAAATCCTTAGATTGCTGCTTCATGGCCTTCACAATTGGTGCATTGCGACATACTTTCCAGCCATAGAGCCTGTCCACCTGCAGAAATTGAAAAACAAACAAAATTAAACATCAATAATAATAAGAGGGGGAATAGCAACACCAAAAGCAAATTAGATAATGAACCTCACCTTATTCAATGCAACAATGAATTCTGTATTCCTCATTTTTAAAAGATTAAGTGATTCTATTGTTTGTGGCTCCAACCCATGCATAATATCAACAACCAAAATTGCAATATCACATAAACCCGAACCCCGTGACCTTAAATTAGTGAATGATTCGTGTCCAGGGGTATCAATAACCAATAGCCCGGGGACCTTCAGTTTAGCATCAGCTTTCAGTTCCTTGGTTCTCTCACGTATGTTCTCAGCAGGAAAATATGTTGCACCAATCTGTTGAGTGATACCTCCAGCTTCACCTTCCTGAACATTGGTGCCTCGTATACAATCCAGTAACTTGGTTTTACCAGTATCGACATGGCCCATGATGCAGCAAATCGGGGAACGGAGGTTATCTTCACTCTGCTTGGAGGTAGCCTCTGAAACCAGTACTTCCTTCTTCAAGTCGGCATCTTTTCTCTTATTCTCAAGATTCTGGGATGTTATTGGCTGGGAAGGAATGGTTTTCTTAGCAGTTGCAGGAGGTGCTGTAGATTGAAAAACGTCAGAGCTAGGACAAATGGTGGGGGGGGGAGGGGGAATATACAATAGTTACTCCAAGGGCAATATGCCATACCAATGCAATTCCAAGCAGCCTATGAACTAATTCTATGCCTATTCCAAATTCACAGACAGGTGAATAAAAATACAGACTGCAATCACTATTTTTATTTTTAATCATTTCTTGTTTATATGTGGGGTTTGTAAAAGAGACACCTGCTAACTCAAGAAATGCAAGGCAATCAACACATCTATAATCCTCACTAACAAAATCTCCAAATTGTACAGAAAAACAGACATCTTTCTGAAGAGAAAGACCACATATTCTCATTCTGCACGAGCTATGTTAGGCCTAGGAACAGTAAAATAAGGCATAGTTCAAAAAAAGGGAAATGATAAAAGGAAAGGAAATAGGAGCTATAATAGGATGTTTTCCAGTTAGACTAATTTTGCAAGAACCACCTTCGACATGAAAACACACATACTAATATTTTCTTTTCAATTTTTTCTTTAAGAAAAAGAAAATGCAGTACGCTGGAAATACCACTAAGAAATCAAAGTGTTAAAGAACAATAACCAGAAAGATTTTAAAGCCAAATAAAAATAAATAAATTACCAAACACAAGTTGAGTAAGATCTGCTAGTTGAAATCTCACTGAAATCTTAACCACATACTACCTACCACATGTTCCTTTCCATAGTTAAAAACTTAAAATGACCAACGAGATTAAAGAGTTTTGGTAGGTCAAAATAAGAAAAATGATATTTTCTAAAATGAATTGTTGGTTTCAAGGCCTAGACCTTATATTCTCAATTATCCATTCCCATTATGTCATCCCAATAATTATTACATCGCAATAAGCTCTCGGTTTCGAGTTGAAAATTTTAAGAGTTATGCTTATGTGTTTACAATATACCTTGTTGCTTGATTCATTTCTATGTCTCTCGATTTCTTGAATCTATTCTTTTTGTGTTTTAATTTTGTTTCAGTAGTATATATAAGCCAATGGTGCAGAACATATATTGCTGTATGGTCTGAAGGCTATTATAATACAGTGTTCTGCACATATTGAAAAAGAGAAATATCAATGACTTAATTGTACGAGGCCAGATTTTGGAAACTCTATCAGCAAAAATACCTTTGCAGGGGAATGTAAAGAATTCAAAGAAAACCAAAAAGGAAAAAAGATCCTGACAACAAGCTCATCAGCAAACATGAATACCAGACAGCTATATTTGAAAATAAACCTTACCTGCATTGCGAGAAGTTGGTACTGCACCCTTTGTCTCTCTCTTCACCACTCGCTCAGGCTCAGAATCAGCCTCTTCATCAGCAAATGCACTTTTAATAGAAAGATTAACAGCTACATCATCCCAGCTCTTTGCATCCCATTCATCCTCATCATCATCTTCTTCCAGTCCATTCTCTTCGGCAGCCTCAGCAACTACAATTTCCTCCTCGACACCCATTGATTCCTCATCAACTTTCTCTGAATCTAAGGAATCCATATTGGTCAGAGTCTCTTGTGGTTCTTCCTCTCCCTTATCAGGGGCAGCACCATTTGTTTGTTGGTGAATTGGTTTTTGCTTCTTATTCTGATACTTGGGTCGTTTAGTTTGTACAACAGTGTCTCCAGAAGGAAGAGGCACCCCTGCATTAGCAAGTATCTGATTCCTCATAGCTTCCAACCGCCGAGCCTCTTCCCTCTGCTTTGTAGTCAAAATCTTGCCCTCCGCTTTCTTCCTTTGCAATTTCTCTTTTTCCTTTTCCTTCTTTTTACGCTTAGCTTCCTCTGCTTGCCTCTCAAGCTCTTCCAGCCTACACCGCTCCTCTTCCTCCTTCCTCAATCTCTCCTCATCTTCCCTTTTCTTTCTCTCTTCCGCTTCTTTTCGCCGAGCCAGTGCCTCTTGCATCTCTCTAACATGCTTTGGCAATTTCTTATCCATCCCTTTACTCTTGCCTTCATTCTTTTTTCCATCCGTTGGTTCAGGCTGTACTTCATTCTGTTTTTCCTCCACAGCAGCCGCAGCTGCTGCTGCTGCTGCCTTCTTCTCCTTCTCCTTCTCCTTCTTCTTCTTCTTCTTCTTAGCCGCAGCAGACTCAACATTCTCTTCTTCAACCTCCTCCTCTACCACAGAAATCGATTCGGGCTGAAGCTCAAGTTTCTCCTCTTGTGGAGGAAGAGCAGCCGGTTTTGATACCGTAGGCCCCTCACCAAGCTCCGCAAGAATCTTATCCAAATCATCCTCTTCCTCAGCTGTCCTTCCACTCTTCTTCTTCTTCTTCTTATTCTTTGAAGTATCCTTCGCCTCTTCACTCTTACTACTAGTTCCTACACTCAGTTTCTCAGTCTCAACCACATCCCTAACCTCATCCCCATCTCCCAGCGCACTGAAAACACTAATACCCTTCTTCTTAGACGACTTTTTCTTACCCGAAAACGCAACCACAGAAACATCTTCATCCTCAACAGCTTCTTCTCCATTCTTATCATCACTCAACACAGCACTAAATGCATTGCCACCTGCCTTCTTCAAAGTCTTCGAAGACTTTGATGACTTCTTCTTACCCGAAAACGTAATGGGTGCAACATCTTCATCCTCATCCCCATCATCACCAAGTCCATCAAATGCAGACCCCGTAAAGACACTGCCTTTGTCACCACCTTTGGTTGACTTCTTCTTCTTCCCAGTAAACGCAATCACAGGCTCGTCATCATCATCCTCAACTTTATCAAGGACCTCAGCTTCTTCTTCATCATCATCATCGATTGCCTCAAAAGCCGAGGCAGTGAACAAACTACCACCACTTTTCTTAGAGTCATTCTTTTTCTTCTTCTTCCCAGAAAAGCTCACCGTTTGCTCCTCATCATCTTCCTCGCTATCTTTCTTGCCGGTCAATCCAGACTGCCCATCCTCATCATCACCACCCTCCTCCTCTTCCTCTCCCAACAACCCGAAACCAAAAGCGTTGTTCCCACCGCCTTTCTTCGACTTCCCCTTCTTCTTCCCACCAAACACCACCTCAGGCACCTCCTCTTCTTCGTTCTCGATCTCACCACCATCACCATCATCATCATCCTTGCGCTGCGGAGCTTTTGCGTTCCCCTTTTTGCCCTTCTTCTTCCCTGTAATCACGACCTTGTCCTCCTGAGCCTCTGGCTCCTCAGCCAGCTCAGCTCCGATGGAGTACTCGTCATCGTCAATCAACTGCGACTTCTTCTTCGACTTCGACACGGCAGCCGAAGCGTTCTCGTCGTCCCCACGCGCCGTCGGCTTCTTTCGACCCATTCACAAATCCGTGCTTCTCTTCAAGAATCCTAACAATCAGAGCCTATGAAATCAGATCTGAAATATGAAAAAGAATCCAAAACAAGATTAAAAAAAAAAAAAAAAAAAAAAACCTAATTCCAGAAATAACACACGAACACACATATTTGTATCAATATATTTATACACACACTCTAAAGCAACCCCACAGCATGACGATGGTGCCTTATCAGAAGCAAAATTAACAATTTCTTACACAACACACAGACCCAGAAATCAAATCCAGACTGCGCTTATTACAGTGAAATTAATGAGAAAAATTGAAACTTGGGTACCTCGGAAAGAACCCTAAACCCTACCAAAAAGCAAGGGGTAAAAATTGAGAAGGGAAAGAAGCAGATTTTGGGTATCTGAGAATAGCGCAGATTTTGATGAAAAACGATTCTCTCGGTCGGTTTCTTAATCCTTGAACCGAGCTGCTTTTATCCCCTTCCCCTATTCGATTTTGGCGGAGACAAATACGTAGCAAATACAAATACAAGTACTTTAGAGAATTTTATATATGTTTTTGTCAATCAAAATCAAAAATATTGCTTGAAGAGAAATTGGAAGCAGCTGAGACAAGGAGTGCTTGAGAGAAATGCAGAGAGAGAGAGGGAAACAGGGAGGAGCGAGAGCAAAATATACATATATATACTTGTTCTAGGGTTGTCCTAAATAGTTGTGGATTTTCAATGAAGAAATCCTTGGGGTTATTTAAGGATTTTTGGACCTGTGTTTAAATTTCTTCTAATGGTTATCTTGAGGTGTGATTTGTGAATTGTTTGTTTTTTTCCATAAGCCTACCTCAGATTGACCTAAGTTGCCACTTGCCACTCATCCTAATGACAATGGTTTCCAAAATTATTACCAAATTTAATTTCTTTCTAATGTTTTGATTTTGAGGTGCAGTAGGGGCACAATTTAAACCTAACTAAAATCTAATTATAGGCCCGCATGCTCGCCCACATAGCCCTAAGAAATGGGGCCCACTAGCCCAATGACTAGGTGACCCGAACACAATCTCCCAAAGGCCATGAACCCACCAAAACTTGGTTCCGTGTGAAAATTTTTGTCTCAACGCTCAGAAGAAAAATCTTGTATAAGGCGGCAAATCCCTATGACTAAGAGTGTTCAAACGGTTATAACCGGCGGTTATTGGCTATAACCGGCGGTTATTGGTTATAACCGCTAACCGCAACTGCCTTGGGTGATTAGTGGTTATTCAATTCAATAACCAGCGGTTATAACCACTTTTTTCTTAAATGAGCTTTTAGGTTTTTTAAGTGTTTTAGGCTTTTAATTTGCCTATCTTTTTTTTTTTCTTTTTTTTTCTTTTTTTTTGGCTTATTTTAAGGGTTTAAGCTAAAATGTTCCAAAAAATATGGAAAAAAAATATGTTACTGTTTTGACCAACCAATGTTTTTGAATAAAACTTTGTCCAAAACATCACATACCACATTATATATATCACATACATAGTTTTAAATAGCCCAAATCTATTAATCCAAATACAAATGAAAAAATTAAAAAGAAAAATCCAAATGGGTGTTGTTTTGGATGTTTCATTTAATATTTTATTAATATATAAATTTATATTATTATATATAAATAAAGGTGGTTATAATCGTCTTGTCCTACCTTATAAAACTGCTAACAGTAACCGTTTAATAANTTATTTTAAGGGTTTAAGCTAAAATGTTCCAAAAAATATGGAAAAAAAATATGTTACTGTTTTGACCAACCAATGTTTTTGAATAAAACTTTGTCCAAAACATCACATACCACATTATATATATCACATACATAGTTTTAAATAGTCCAAATCTATTAATCCAAATACAAATAAAAAAATTAAAAAGAAAAATCCAAATGGGTGTTGTTTTGGATGTTTCATTTAATATTTTATTAATATATAAATTTATATTATTATATATAAATAAAGGTGGTTATAATCGTCTTGTCCTACTCTATAAAACTGCTAACCGTAACCGTTTAATAACTGACTTTTAAAGCGATTAGCGGTTAGCGATTATCAGTTAACGACTAACGGTTGGTGAGACAATTATAATTAACCCACTTAAACAACCCTACCTATGACGCTCACACCCGAACACCTTTCATTGCGGAAAAATGTGAAGTGCTTACCGAACAAAAGTTGCTCAATATTCAATAAATCAAATGCTTAAATTGATTAGGAATGGATGTGTAAGTGCATTATGGCCATGGTAGCTATAAAGTTTGACTTTTGAACTTTATGAACTGTTTGTTCCTCATGAAAATATCTTCCCTGACAAGAATTTCATTTCATCATACATGTTCAAATTCTTGGATAATTGTGTGTAGGTTTTCAACTTGTGTTTATTTGTGTTGAAAGAGTGTTTTTCGGTTGTTAATGATTTCGTCATGACGTTTTGATATCAATGCGCATGATTTTTATTATGCCTAATTAAGTTGATAATATTATCTGTTTATTGCTTTTGAGAATATTGCACGGTCTATGTATTCTTGTAAGTACAACCCAAAAAATATTAAGTTAATTTGGATTGGCACGTCAAAGGGAGATTTTTCAATAAAAAGTGCATAGAACACATAAAAAATAAAAATAAAAAGATTCATGTAGGCTTGAGAATATCTAAAAATATCATGTGGGCTATTAAAAAATCTGGATTATGAGAAGTTTGAATTATTGGCTACTGTTGCAAGGAGAATTTGGCTTCGCAGAAAGTAGTTTTAGGTGGAGAATTATCCCATCCCACCCAAATTGTGTTGAAGTGCGAAGGAATCAATGGAGGAATTGAATGAAGCTAAACAAAAGGTGAAGTGAACATACTAGTTCCAAATGATTCTCCCTATGGCGCATTCAAAATTAAATGATGAATGTATGGCATCAATGAATTAAAGGCAGTCGAATTTAGCAAAGATTTGGGTATATAAAATATTATTTTAAAAGGTGATGAGCTAAAAATTGTACACACGCCATGAAAGGAAGAACAGTCATGAAAGGAAGAATAGTCGTAAACGTAAAGTTTGTATGATAATCTGATCGATGGTTTGAAGACTTTACTAAATAGCTTACAATCATGACATGTCCATCACATCAAAGTGAAGTTAATACAGCAGCTCATTTGGCAAAAACCTTCAACAACCACTAGGACAAATCTTGACAAAAGATTAGTAAGAAACCTTCAACAATCACTAAAACAAATCTTGACAGAAGACTAGTAGAAACTCGGGATTGGGATTGCACCGAAGAGCTTAAAAAGTGCTTTTAATATCTGAAAATATATTCAAAAAATAACTAAAACGTACTTCTAACAAAAACTTAAAAATAAAACTTTTACCAAAAAAATAATTTTTTGACATACATGCTCTATTTCTCAAACATGCTCCAAAATTGGAAGGTATTTACGTTTGAAAATATTTAATGAAATCATAAGATTCATTCAAAAAATAATAATCATTTTTCAATCCTTACGTTTTAAAGCTACCAAACCAGACATGCACAGAATTCGTTCTCTCTCCTTTTATTTTCCATTTCAATTTATTTGGATTAAAAGATGCTAATGAAATCAGTTCAAATCCATGCTCTTGGTTCCTACAAGGCAATCGCAAATCGACCTGAAAAGCAGAGAGCAGATGGAAAGTCTAAACATTTGTTGTGGCCTCCCTGACACAGAGTCTAGATGGCACAAGAACCATCCAGATGATATAGATATACAACCAAAGAAACAACCCTTCTTAAAAGTACACTAGAATTCAAATAAATCTCATACAGTATAAGTTTATAAGAAACATAAAAGAAAAAACCCAAACCAAAATCTAACACGCGCTCCCTATAACAGAAGACATTGATGTTAAGATTATTTCTCCAAATCAAGGACTCCAAATCTTCCTATTTGTTGTTGATCAACAGTCATTCATCATTGCTGGGCACATTGGACCCTCTGAGCACCGCCAGGCATATCATCGTCCTCCTCATATGCCTCTTGGGCCTGTGCTTGCTTGCGACGCATTTCGTCCTCAATGTTCACATCATGCAGTGTAGTCTCTTCACATTCATCCACCTCCATGTCTGTCAGCTGCACCGAAGTTCTTGGGGGCAGCACCGTCTCTAGTGCCTTGCACTGCTCTGGGTTGAGGGTGTCTGGGAACTCCACCGTGAAGTGAATATACAATTTACCCTTCATGAACGGCCTCTTGTACATTGGCATTCCCTCATCATTTATGGCCTTGTATTGGTCTGTGCCACAAGCACAAAGATCAGTCCAATGAACAATATATATACCGAGCATGATAACCTCTTTTATGGACAATTTATATGCAGGGTTTTAGTGCAGTGTAGCAAATGAGTAATGCTAGAAACTAAACTTTAATCTCACCACTATTTCAACTTGCTGATGTGACAATATCAATCAGACCTTGAATCAGTCATTTTCTTTTTAAAATAGAGATGCAATAAAAGTGTGAGTTTTAGTATTATGCCTAGAAAACTAGAGATTGTCAACACAAGACTGTAAAGACAATGGATGTCAAAAACTTCTTGTGCATAAGAAGTAAAGACCAGAGATTGTCAACACAAGATCGTAAAGACAATGGATGTCAAAAACTTATTGTGCACAAATATTTCAAATCCTTCTTATGCACAAACTTGAATAATTCTACATACCCAACTCTCATTCTACTGGGCTAATTGGCAGTACCCTCAAGTCTTGGATCACGCTTTATTAAAAAAGTGAAAAACTTCAAGGCCTAATGAACATTGCCACATCACCCAAGTGAGATAGAAGTGGGATGAGAGTTAAGTATTTAGAATTATTCGCACAAACTTGCATAGATGTGTTAAGATTTCTTTTCACAAATATTCATCAACTCCATTGGGTTATGAGTTAGGATTTATTTTAACAAACTTCTTGCACAAAAATATTTTACCAGGCCTATCTTCACCTTTGACTCAAAAAATAAAAATATAACAGTCTGTCAAATGTCTGACATAAAACTGCAGTGATGGACACTCATAGACAGAAAGAACTTAGAAATAGCTCACAACGTCAGTAGTAACCACACAAACATCTCACTTTTCAGACACTGGCAAGAATTTAGGGTAAATAGCTAAACAAGTCAATAACATAGTACTAATGTAGCTTACCAGGCTTGACAACTTCTCCAGGTTGAGATTTAATAAGGAGTTGCCTGCCATCCAAATGGGTTAATATAAATTGGAAGCCACAGAGTGCCTCTGTAAGGGACAAGGTATGTTCAACAAATAAGTCATCACCCTTTCGCTTAAACTTAGGGTGCTCTTTTTGTTGTAAAACAAAAACAATGTCCCCTGTGACAGTGTCAGGCTGCAGAAAAACACAAATCAAATGCATATATTAATAAACGAATGCCAGAGTAACATGGAAAGAGAAAGATGAAAAAAAATAGCTTCGCCCGCCTCAAACAAACTAACCACATTAGCATCGCAAAGACACGAAAAAAAATAGAACAGAGAAAAATACGCATTAGCCTCACCGCTTCATCAGCTTCTCCAGGGAATGTAATCCTCTGTCCATTCTGCATACCCTTCTCCACAACAACTTCCAAAACTTTCTTCTCCTGAACAACCTTCTCTCCCTTACACTGAGGGCAGCGGTCCTTGTCATTGATGGTCTCACCAGTGCCCTTACACTCATTGCAAGCATGCTGCATTTGCTGGATCATAGAGGGGCCAAGGTGTCTAATGGAAACTTTGATTCCAGACCCTTGACAGCCAGAACATTTCATTGAAGCACCAGACTTGGAGCCTTTACTGCAAAATGTCATTAAAATATCCCGATATAAGCAGAATGAGAACAAAAACCAAACATACCAAAACATCTAAAAGTATGGTACTAACCCCTTGCACTTGGAGCAGATAACATTCCGAGAGAGGGATAGCTTCTTGGATGTCCCATTGTAGAGGTCTTCCAGGGAAACCTTGAGGGGATGGATCACATCCTCTCCCCTCCTCTGCCTTCGGCCTCTGCTGCTTCCACCACCTGAGCGCAACAAAACTCAGCACAAATTTCCATATATGTTTCATAAACAACTGTGCATGTATATCATGGCTAAAGATTCATACCGCCAAAAGGATTGCCACCAAAGAAGGACTGGAATATGTCAAACGGGTCATGTCCACCACCTGCACCACCCATTCCTTCCTTAAGAGCATCCTCTCCATACTGATCATAGATCTCACGCTTCTCCGGGTCACTTAGAACCTCATAAGCTTGGGCCAACTCCTTAAACTGAAAGGCACCCCAAATTTGACAAGATTCAGCACATCCACTACTTTACTAGAACAATTAACATAAAGCCAAATCTAACCATACATGACAATAAATTAAAGCTACAACAGGGTGTCTGAAGTGACAAGTTTAGGATTGTAGAGTTATTTTGGCGGTCTAGGGTAGTCCACTTATTCGGTAAAACAATTGGGGGAATTTATGTTATTGCCATACCTTCTACATACATCACAACTTCCCAAAACCAATGAAAAAGCATATACATAAACAATCAATATTTTCCGCAATTTCCTCAACACATAAATAACAAACAAGTCAGTCCACAAATCCATGGACTCCCTAATGATGTTCATTGACGTTAATCTCAGTGCAACAGTTTCATATATAAAAAATAAAAAAAAAATAAAAAAACCAACTCAACAAAAATAAAAACTCATACAAAAACCGAAAAATAAAACCTTCAACGAGAATAGATCCGCCCAATTTGACCCAAGAAAACCCAATTGTGCCAAACAATTAAATAACAAGTCACAAGCTGATCCATCAAAAACCAACAGCAAAAAAACAGAGAATCATAAACGAATGAACAAATCAAGTTAGACCTTTTCTGGGTCACCACCCTTGTCCGGATGGTTCTTGATGGCCGCTTTCCTATAAGCCTTCTTTAGATCATCCTGCGAAGCTTCCTTCGACACTCCAAGGATCTCATAGTACTTCGTGTTGTCGCTTTTCTTCGGTGCCCTCCCAAACATATTTTCTTTCTTCTGAAAAAAAAAATCAAATCCCACCAACTTACATCAACAAAATTTTCACAACAACCCAAGTCAGAGACCGAAAAGATTAAAGAGATGAGCAAACTAACCGATCTAGAACTGTGCGAATTGTATCGAAAGAGACCGAAGACCACCACAGAAGCAAGCGAGACGGCGAGAGAGACAGAGAGAGGGGTGAAAATGAGTTCGGATCTGGGTTTTAACGGGATGGAATGGACGGTGAAGATTGATTGTTGATGAGGCGTGGTAGCTAAGGGGTATTATAGATATTGACTCCAAAGGACGAGTGGAGGTGAAGACCGAAGGATCTAGAACCTTTCGAGAAGTTTGAGGTTTGAGAGAGGATCTGCACCGTTGATCTGGTTCATAGTTGTAATCCACCACAAACATTTTTATTTTTTATTTCTTTTAATTGAAAGTAGGAAAATTGTATTCAACATATTAAAGGTTAAATGAAATTATTAATTTATGCAATTATTCTTATAAAATTTAAATTTGCTTAACAGGCTCTCCAATTCAACAAATTGTTTATAATTCATGGGATAATTATAAATGAATTTGGATGGAAACAAGTAGGTGCAGTGCACGTAAGTTGTTTGTGAATGTTTTTTAGATTGAATTTTTTTTATTATATTTTTTAAAAAAATTATTATAATATAACATAAAACTAAATATATTAGGATTATTTTATTTTAAAAATATTTATTAATGTTTTTGTTTTAAAAAACGAAATCATTTTATATTGATTTGAGGAAAAGGGTAAACAAGTAACCATTCTTAAAGGTGAAAATGTTAAATCTGCAATTTTTTTTTAATTTTTTGACACGTATCACATCAATCACTCAAAAATTAAACACTCTTTAATCATATGCTAACGTTTGTTAATAAATTGTAAATGACATATGGGTTTAATACTTTGTAGGGTGAGAGGCCCTCCATCCATTGAAAAAAATGTTGGGCCTAAAAAGTGAGAGAGTTAATGACAAATGAGTAATGCTATATATATTTTTATTCTCACATTTACTGACTTTATTTTATTTTATTTTTTTATTGAGAATCTTCCAAAATTCATTGATAAAATATCAAGGGCATTACATAGCATAAAGTTTTAACCAAATGCTATGAAAATTACAAAATCATAAATACAATCAAAAAATTCTTACAATCAAATCATCAAATCATACCTATGACATCAGCTTTCACTAACCCATATATAACTTCAGTTATAAAATAGATTTGTTCTAGGTAGACTAAATCTAAGATATGGGTAATCCAAATTCTAAAAACTTATTTCCTGACCTTGAGAGATAATCACTCATACCGATCTAATATTTCTCGGCCCAAAGGTTAAGAATCAACTCACGTTCTCAACCTAAAAGTCATGACAAAAATAACAAAAACTAAATCAAAACAAAAAAACTAAAAACAACAAAATCCCACCATAAGCAATGGTAGATGAGCATGGTATCGTAAATATCTATAAAAAGACACTACTTGGTGCGTGAGATCCACTAATCGGCATGTGTGATTCACATTAATTGACTTTTTTTTTTTTTGTTTGGGATAGAAAGTTGCATTCGCACTACATATTAATTGACTTAAAATTATCATTAAATCAAAATTAAATAGTAATTACCCGAAATGGATTGGATTGATTATTGGAGTGAATTTTATTTATGTATTTATTATTAGAGAATAACTTCAATTCGGATGGGGCAAAAAGGTGATGTTTTTTGCCCACCACTCATATGTTGACACCTCACAAAGAGAGAAAAAAATGCAAAAACAAATTCTACACCCTCCTGCACGAGACCCACACTGCTGAAGAAGAAACTTCATGATGGAGCAAGAAAGAAAAGAGAAAGAAGAGAAAAGAAGGAAGAAGGAAGGATCTCGTCGTCGCTGGGTCTCGCCAAAAGGATCTCGTCGTCGCTCTAAGACACCTCGCGGCCGACCCACTGGCCACCGAGACCCACTTTCTTTTTCCTTCCGGTCTGATTCTTTTGGGTCTATGAGGTTTAATGGTGAACATAGAGAGGAGAACAACAACTATTCGGTCCTCGTGGATCGTGCTATAGGGTTGGGTTACAAAATCTTTGCGGATCAACATTCTGATGAGACAATTACATTAATTGTGATCTTCAGCCCAACTCAAATCTAACTCCGCCACTCTTTTAATTAAATCCAATTAGTAGATTTTGTAGGACTTGAAAAATGTGATAGAAAAAACTAATTATTCAATCAATACTTTTTTTTTTTTTTCAAGTATTTATCTAGCCTGAGTTTTAATATCACATCATCTAGTTATATACCAATTGTACAAGAGTTTGCGAGCATATTTGAGTGTGTGTTTGAGAGATTTAAAAGTATGTTTAACACTCATAAAATCCATTTGAAGAAAAAAATATGTGTTTCGTTAAAAAATTGAAAGCGCTCTTTTTAAGAATCTAAAAAGCTAAAAAATAACAAAAACGTATTTTTGACGAAAGTTTAAAAATAAAGCTTTTGCCGAAAAATGTTTTATGACTTAAAACTTTATTTCTTAAATATAATCTCAAACATGCTCTATAGGGGTGTTTAGGACCGCCCCGCCAACCGCTAACTGTTTATAACCACTTTTTAATAACCGCTAACCATTAACCGCTTTGTAAAGCGGTTTGTTAAAAACCGTTAACCGCTTAAGGCGATTGCGATTAGAGGTTTTAGGAGTATGAAAAAGCGGTTATAACCGCTAACCGCTTTTATTTATATATATTTATATAAAAATATATATTAATTAAATATAAAAAAAAAAAATCCAAAACGACGTCATTTTGGTTGGAGAATGAGATGAAACCTAAGGCTTGTAATATTTGTTTTGCTTATATTTATTAGTTTCAAACTTTCAGTAATTTGTAGTATGTTTTGGTTTGGGTCATTTAATAGATTTGGGCATTATGACTATGTATGTGAAATAAGCCAACAAAATGGCATACTTTTCGTTCAATAGGGCAAAATAAGCCCAAAAAATATGACAAAATGAACCCAAAATATATGAAAAATGAATGCCTAAAATATAAAAAAATCTAAAAAGTCATTTTTAAAAAACCGGTTATAACCGCTAACCGCTGGTCATAAAATAACCGCTAACCGCCTAAGCGGAGGCAGTTGCGGTTATTAAAAATTCGATAACCGCCTAAGGTGAAGGCGGTTACGGTTATAACCACTTGAACACCCCTAAATTGCTCTACATGCTCTACTCTTATAGCATTAGAGCATATCTGATATTGAAGTTGGAAAATATTGCTTTTAAAGTCAATAAGAGCTTTTCAGGAAAAAAAACAAAAAGACCTTCATTTTAAAGCTTTTATTGTAAATTCGTTTTGACTATTTTTAGAGTAAAAATGTTAAATAAGTGCTTTTAAAATTTTTTACTAAATATGCCAATTTTTTTTGTTTAACACAATTTTTTAAGTACTAAAAGTATTTTTTAAGTTCCTTAAAGCAATTTATGTGCGATATCAACTCGGGAAGTGTTTTTTTAAAAAGAATAGCAGTTTGAAAATGTGAAAACTAGAAGAAAAATGAT
Organism: Carpinus fangiana; assembly: GCA_006937295.1. Classification (NCBI taxonomy): domain Eukaryota; kingdom Viridiplantae; phylum Streptophyta; class Magnoliopsida; order Fagales; family Betulaceae; genus Carpinus; species Carpinus fangiana. The sequence goes on from CM017324.1 coordinate 20,000,327, forward strand.
AAAAATCATTCTTTTAACCATCTCCTTATAGTGAATGGGTGAATCTACCATTGAATTTTTATAGGACCTACATGAGTGTACAAATCAATAATGAATTTATTAGATTTGCAAAAAAAAGATAATTAAGAAAATGATGTGTAACATATATATCTCAAACTAGAATAGTATTTCCCCAAAAATAATGGCTTTACAAAATGGATACTTACAACTAATGATTCCATTTTTAATTTAGTGTGAATATGGCTCTATGCATGGCTAGATTCATAACAAAGGAATTCAAGTTAAATTTATAAATTAACTAACTCTCCATATCAAACTAAATTTTCAAATTTTAATTTTGTAGATATCTATTCATATGTGTGGCTAGGGTTATTGGAACTAGAGTTTTGTTTTGTTGCTTTATTTTCTTTAAAAAATATTTCCTTTCAAAGAATAAAGTTAAAATATAAATTTTCTTTTGTGGAAATCCAATTAGATGCCCTCTTAGTAATAATCTTGATGTTTTCAAGAGATAGCTCAATCAATTGGAGACCACGCCTCATATAACTGAGGTCATTTGTTCGAATCTCCTTCTTCTATTTTTCTCCCCTTGCGTGGACATGTAAAAAAAAAAAAAAAAAGTACTCATGTTTATAATAAGCCATCAATCCAATCATGCCATTTGGTACAAAGCTTTAAAATTAAATTATTTAGTTTATATTTTAAGGGTATTTTCATCCATTCAACTAACTAACTCATTCATACTCTTTGCACCCCATTTACCTAGGATAGGGCTAGAAATGACTCTTTATATTTCAAGCCAATTTAACCTATAATAGGAAGGAACATACATGGGTGACCTTGGGACTGAGTTTTCTTCAAATTGAGTAGGATAAATTTCCTTTAACTCAGTTTATGAAAATAACATGTTCATTTACATGTGAAAAAAATATATTTTTTAATAACATTTAATAAAAATTTGTTCCAAAATTTGTCATTGCAATTAAAAAAAGTACGTGCTTCTTACTTGCAAAGAAATACATTTTTCAACCCAATTTGGAAGAAATCTTTATTTGTTAACTTCGTCAACTCAAGCTGATGAAAAACATACTGATGCTTAAGTCAATATCTCTCAAGGAAGAAGAATGGTGAAACTTATAAGATTGTTTTGAAATAGTTCTCATACCTTCAATAACTCTTTTTCTCCATGTCATGGGCGCTCTTTCCTTTGCATGGGCCTTGCCAGGTGTTCCCTTCCCATTGGACAATGCTCTAAGTAGGTGTTGTGTTTGGTTACTAACCTTAACAAATCATACTCATGTCGTGTCTTGCCTTTTGTGGTAATACAGGTATGGGAAGACCACGATGTCAAATTAAATGTCATTTGTTATTGTTATAGGGAGGTAAAAGAATGACATGTGTACCAAAGACTAAAGAGTAATGTTGTTTGATATTTGATATTTTGCTGAGAATGTAGGAAGTGAGTGAGTGAGATAGGGTTGTCATGACTATATCCCATGCTTTTGTGGATGAAGTGTTAAGGAAGCAAACGAACCCTCAAGAAATTACTAGTCACGTAGTTGTTGGGCTTTCTAGAAGCCTGATTAGGCCTGGGCGTCACAATGTTGCCTGTCAAATGGCTCTTGTTGGCTTTATCTCGGGCCTAGAGGCCCATTACTAGGAGGGATTTTTTTAAAAAAAAATTTTAAAATTTTTTTATTATTCAATGTTGAGGAAAGGAAATGGAAATTACAAGAAGAAAAAAAATGCAACAGAGTTTTCCTAAGAACCCTTGAGAATAAGTCAAATAAATGATCCGATCCATCAAACAAACCAAAACCACCAAAAGAGGCAGCATTAAAAGGCAAAGTTTTGTAAATGGAACAAAACCCAAAAGGGCTTGCTGCATGACCATTAGCAGCCGGCTGAAGAAAACCAAACAAGACCATCAATGGTCAAAAGAAAGAGGGAAAACTCTATCAAAGACTCAAACGAAAAAAAAAAGAAGAGAAAAAGCCAGCACAACAAACTAGCCATAAAAACAAAGAATAGAAAATTAAAAAGACAGTAAATAAAATTCCAAAACAGTAGATCTAGTGGATGGTAAGGTAGTGGGAGTTGGGAGGCAAAATTCCTTAGGGTGGTCGAACCACTTCCACCCCCAAGGTGGTTCGGCCACCCTAGATCGGCTAATTTATGGTGGTCGAAACTACTCCCAGCCAAACAGGGGTGACTGAGCCACCCCCAAACCAGCCAAGGTTTGTTGGCCACCCCTTAGAACAAAATGGGGGTGGCCAGCCACCATTTTCTAGTTTTTTTTAATAAAAATTATTTTAATTTTTTAATATTTTTAATCATTTTATTTTATTTTATTTTATTTTTTAATTATGCATATGGACATATGTCAAATTTTTAGGATGCTAATGTGGATTTTCATCAATAGTTGGATGTAATTTAGACAGAATTATCGAGGTACCATCTGTGATACAAAATGAAATTGAAGAAGAAAAAACAAAGTTTTAAAACCACATGAGATGAAGAGTATTTAACTTTTTCCTTTTATTTTATTTTATTTTTTTAATTGGGTTTCCAACTTTTCATTGCTCAATTTTCCTCTTACTCAGTAAGTATACAATCGCATTCATACGTCTTTAAAATGTATCTCAATCAGTTAAGACTACGCCTCATAAAATAGAGATTACTAATTTGAATTCTTCGTTCCCCTCTTATGTAGACATGTCTAAAAAAAAAAAAAATTTCTCATTCATACATGTTGAAAATTCCTCTCTCCAGATCGAGCTTATCCTCCCCTACTGAATAAAGCTAACTTGGTTAGTCTATGTGTAGCTGCATTGGCCGTACGTCTAGCATGATCCACCGTTCATGCTTCGAGTCTATTAAGAATATATTTATAGTCGTTCAACAGTTGCCCATAGTTTCCTCAACACCCTCCATCTTTCTGAGTGCTCGAACAATCTCTAGTGTGTCTGCGTCTAGAATAATATTTCGTAGGCCCATGTTGTCACTTAGTTCCACCCCCTTGGCCCTTTCCATGCAGCCAGAGAGCTTCTGCTGTGGCAGGATCAGTAATCAGGGGTGGAACCAGAATATTGAGTGTGGGAGACAAATTTTTTTTTTTTTTCTAATTAAAATGGTAAATTGGAGAGATCAATTGTCGTTATTTTACTTGGGTGTGATTATAGTAGCATCTATTTATATAAGGAAAATTACATTAAAACACCTTGGATCGGCACTCGAATTTTTTTAAATCCCTAATATCACAATAAAATCTCTGCCGTTAAAATTTTGTTAACTGCCATTAGTCTGAGTTAAAACGGGTACATTTTGACCTATTAAAATATTAATTTTTAAAAATTAATTTTAAAATTTTAAAATTTTTTTTTAAAAAAAAAGAAAAAAAGAAAAGAAAAAAAGAAAAGAAAAGGAGAATGCAAGAGTGACCGAATCACCCCTTAGGGGGTGCCCTATGGCCTAAGGGGGTGGTCCGGCCACCCCCAAAAGCCAAAACCTGTTTTGTTTTTGGGGCCTTTTGGGGGTAGCCGAACCACCCCCTTGGCGCAAGGGGGTGGCTTGGCCCCCCCATATGGCCGGTCTAGGGGTGGCCGAACCACCCCCATGGCCAAGGGAGTGGTTTGGCCACCCCCAAAAGGCCAAAAATACCTTTTGGGGGTGGTCGGACCACCCCCT
>CM017324.1:20006692-20076586 GCA_006937295.1 Carpinus fangiana
AGTGACTTCCGCTTCATTAGGCGTGGTTCCAGCCAATTGAACTACCTCTTGGAGACAATTTTATTGTAACTCTTACTACCACTAACAAGCGAAAGAATGCCAAATAAATTAATAAATTCAAACCCATCAAATATTTAAGTTAATTAACAACAATGAAAGCTAAAAAAGAAAATTTGTATAATTTTTGTACATCAAAATACAATAAATACTTATTCAAAATCTTAATCTTTTGGCATCAAACACACAATAGCATAAATTATTAGTAATATAAACTAAACACAATTTATATAGTTCAAGAAAAATTGTATGAACTGTTTCTCCTAACAAAATGCCCTGAAGCTCCCAACAACAATAATATTGAGAGTCTAAGACAAGCAAAAACAATACGGCAGCCTGCAATAATAAAGATAAGCCAAATTTTGATCTCATGAAATCTTAAAAAGTAGTTAAGTCAAAATGTTAGTTTTAATCTTTAACAACTAAGCCATACAGCCCACACTTAGAGCATCTCCAATAGCTCTTTCAAATTGACTATAAAGTGAAATTTTTAACAGGTTTTGTGGTATTTTGATGCTCCAGCAGCTCCTTCAAAATGAAAGTTTTCTAACAATTTGGTACAGTGAACTTTCATATATGAAAGTTCACTGTAGCACCTGTAAGTATTATTATATTTTATTTTCTCTCTCTCCCTCTCCCTCTCTGTCACTCTCTTCTTTCTCTGCCCAAACAAATGCAAGCTTCAATGACCCAACACCTCCCTTGCGCTTCTCCCTCTGGCACTTGTTAGAAACCTCGCCGGTGACGAAGCTAATGAACTTTGACAAGCACTCCTGCACCGTCTCCTTGGCGTCCTTGGAGATCTCCGCGTTCGTCGGCAGAGCCTTCTTCATGATCTGGCTCATGTTCGCGATCGGCAAGACCAAAGATGGGTTAATCAGCAAGACCAGAGATCGTGTTCGCTGGCAGAGCCTTCTTCATGATCCGGCTCACGTTTGCGATCGGCAAGACCAAAGATGGGTTGATCGGCAAGACCAGAGATCGCATTCGCCAGCATGAGCCTTCTTCATTTAAGGTCAGATCAAAGATGGGGACCAGAGAAGAGGAAGAGAGATAGGGAAGAAAATGGGAACGACAGGGTGAAGAAAATGATATGCGGGTGAGAGAGAAAATGAAAGATAAAATGGAGAAGAAAACGAAAAAGATAAAAATAATAAAATAATATTAAAAATGATATTTAATTAAAAGGGATGGTTAAAATAGAAGTTCTACTGGAGTATGTAATGAAAAGTTAGTAGCTAAAATGAAAAAAATGGTATTTTAAGTAGCTAAAATGAAAGATGTTGCTGGAGATGCTCTAATAACTATTAACTAAGCAGTCTTGGCCTAACCGTCTAAGTCACTATTTAATTTAATTTTTTTTTTTTTTCTAATTCACTAAGCCACTAACACACACTCACTTGACCCTTGAAAGTTGGGACACTTGGCCACTAAGTTCACACTCCATGCCCCCTCCCTCTGCAACATTGAAACTTGCAATTTTGCAAGACTGAAAGTATGAGTGTTCAAGCAGAGCGGTTATAACCGCTAACCGCTTTTATTTATATATAATTATATAAATATATGTTAATTAAATATAAAAAAAAACAAACCAAAACAACGCCACATCCCATCTCTCACTCGTTATATATTATTTATATTATATAAATCTATAAGATGAAACCCTATCTTGTTCTCCCAGACATTCACATTTCAAACAAGCCGCAGCCTCTCTCTCACAAAGTCTCACTCGTTAGGTTTCATCTTAACTTTGAGTTCTCCCGAAGCCGCAACCCCTCTCTCACTCGTCTCCATCTCTATCTCACTTTCGTCTCTTAGACTCTCACTCATTAGGTTTTGGCTGTAGTATGTTTTGATCTTGGTTTCAGACTTTCAGTGACTGGTTTATAGTCTGAAATAAACTCAAAAAATATGAAAAATGAAGACCCAAAATATAAAAAAGTCCAAAAGCCCATTTTTAAAAAAGCGTTTGAAAAAGTGGTTATAACCGCTTGTTAGCGGTTTAAATAACCGCTAACCGCCGGTTATAAAATAACCGTTAACCGCCTAGGCGGAGGTAGTTGCGGTTATTGAAAATCCGATAACCACCTAAAGCGGAGGTGGTTGCGGATATTGCAAATAACCGCCGGTTATAACCGCTTGAACACCCCTAACTGAATAAAAAATATATATCTAACAAAGTGACAAATTAACAATGCATTTAAGCTACAAAGACAAAGGATTAAAGGAACATAGAGATAAGATGAAGTAACGAATAGCCTGCACAATTATTTGTTGAGAACTGAGGTGAACACCAAATAGCAAGACTTCGTTAAGATGAATTACAAGCAACAAGACAGGTGACAGGAGTGGACACAACAAATTACAACCAGTGGTAAGCCTTTTCTGGTCTTAGAGAGATAGAGTCTGGTTTGAGAGAGAGAGTTCGAGAGGAAAAAAAAAAAAAAAGTCTTCTGAGAGAGAGTCTGGTGAGAGAGAGAGTTTGGGGGGGACATTTTTTTTTAAAAAAAAAAAAATTAGAGGGACAAATTTCTGAATTTAGGGGATAGATATATAAAATATATGTACTTTATAGAAAATTTCGAAAAGTTTGGGGGGACAAATTTCTAAATTTAGGGATAGATATATAAAATAGGAAAATGTTAGGGTTCTCCCCGTAGTGTTCTCCTGGCATTCTCCTAATCTTACGTAAAACATGATTTAAGAAAAAATAAAATTGTAGTGGCCTCCACCACTTATTTTTTTAGGCATTAACACTAAATTTGAAGTATTAGCACCAAAATTGAGGCATTAGCACCAAATTTAGGATGATTAAATTCATGGGTGATACCATCCCTAAAGGGTTAACCTTTTACCCTTAGGTTTTAGTTTTAAATCAAAAAACAAGTTTTAAAGCATTAGAACCTAACTATTAACTCATAAAAATTAATATGTTGGCAAAAAAATGGTACTACAATTTTATTTTTTCTTAAATCATGTTCTACGTAAGACTGGGAGNTCGAGAGGAAAAAAAAAAAAAAAAGTCTTCTGAGAGAGAGTCTGGTGAGAGAGAGAGTTTGGGGGGGACATTTTTTTTAAAAAAAAAAAAAATTAGAGGGACAAATTTCTGAATTTGGGGGATAGATATATAAAATATATGTACTTTATAGAAAATTTCGAAAAGTTTGGGGGGACAAATTTCTAAATTTAGGGATAGATATATAAAATAGGAAAATGTTAGGGTTCTCTCCGTAGTGTTCTCCTGGCATTCTCCTAGTCTTACGTAAAACATGATTTAAGAAAAAATAAAATTGTAGTGGCCTCCACCACTTATTTTTTTAGGCATTAACACTAAATTTGAAGTATTAGCACCAAAATTGAGGCATTAACACCAAATTTAGGATGATTAAATTCATGGGTGATACCATCCCTAAAGGATTAACCTTTTACCCTTAGGTTTTAGTTTTAAATCAAAAAACAAGTTTTAAAGCATTAGAACCTAACTATTAACTCATAAAAATTAATATGTTGGCAAAAAAACGGTACTACAATTTTATTTTTTCTTAAATCATGTTCTACGTAAGATTAGGAGAACGCTAGGAGAACACTACGGGGATAACCCCTAGCAAACCCCTATAAAATATATGTGCTTTATAGAAAAATTCGAAAATTTGACGTAGTTCTACCCCTGTTAGTAATGTATGATATGGTCGTACAAAGCATTGCTATCACACGTCCTCCTAATCTGCCTCTTCTTATCAACTTAAATTTTTAGGATAATTCATGATAATTTAACACCCCCACCCCAATTGAGTTTGATACATCCAGGTGGTGGTTTCTGCCATGCCTCTCCTCGGCATTTAATCTCCCCCATAAGCTTAATTATCGAAAAAGCTCAGGAAATTAGCTCCACAAGATGTGCCCCAGTGTCAGGCTTTTACAAAAATGGATATATACTTGCAACTAATGATTCCGTTTTTAATTTAGTATGAATATGGCTATATATGTATGGCTAGATTCATAACAAAGGAATTCAAGTTCAATTTATAAAATAATTAACTTTCCATATCAAGCTAAATTTTTAAAATTTAAATTTGTTGATATCTATACACAGGACAGNTGATATCTATACACAGGGGTTATTAGAACTAGGGTTTTGTTTTGTTTTTTTTTTTTTTTTTCTTAAAAAAAATATTTTCTTTCTAAAAATAAAGTTAAAACCTAGTGTAAAATTAATATAATTTTTCTTTTGTGGAAATCTGATCATATGCCCTATTAGCAATAATGTTGCTAATAAGCCAATAATCCAATCATATCATTTGATACAATGCTTTAAAATTAAATGAACCGAAAATGATTATGTTCCCATTTACATAGGATAGGGCTAAGAATTACTTTAGCCTAAAATTGGGGTCATTATACTCCAAGCCATTTGAACCTATAATAGGAAGGAAAATCCATTGGGTAATCTCGGAATAATGCTAGAACTTAATTACTATTGTGTTTTTCTTGTATCATTCAAAGAATGATGTAACTTCTAAAATCACCATTAGTCTTTTAATTAATTATTATTGAATTTTAATCAAATAATGATTTTAAAAGCAACATCATTCTTAGAGTAATACAAGAGGAGCATAAGAGAGACTTCTAGAATTACTCATAACCTCGAGACTGAGTTTTCCTTCAAATTAGGTTGAAGGAACTTCCTCCAATTCAGTCTATAAAAATGATATGGTCGTTTGCATGTGAGAAGAACATGTTTTTTAAATATCATTTAATAAAATTTCTTCAAAAATTTGTAAAAAAAAAAATTGTGTTTCTCACATACAAGGAGCCATATGTCATTTTTATATACTAAGTTAGAGAAACTTTTTCTAACCCAATTTGGAGAAAATCTTTGTTTAGTAACTTTGTCGGCTGAGGTTGATAGGAAAACGCACCAATGCTTTAAGTAAATAATCTTTCATGAAAAAAGAATGATGAAACTTAGTGTCCATTTGAGAGTGCGTTTTTTTTTTTTTTTTTAAAAAAAAAATCTACGTTTTTAAATTAAATCACAATTTTGGAGTGTTTGGAATTGCGATTTTAAAAACACAAATTTTAAAATCATGGAAAAATCTGCGATTTCAATAAGCTGACTAGATAGTGTTTATTTGAAAAGCGAATTTAAACCAAAATCACGATTTCGCTTAAAAAAATATTTAAGGCAATATTTACCTATTTGGTCTGAAATCGCAATTATATGCTAATTTTACCTTAACACTCTATTGATATAAAAGTACTTTTTAACATATTTTACCAAACGCTTGTGCAATTTTAAAAAGTGGCGATTTCAAAAACATAATTTTTAAAAACGTAATTTAAAATCGTACTTATTGAAATCACACTCCTAAACAAGCCCTTAGAAGATTGTTTTGTGATTGTATAATGAATAGAATAGTTCCCTTACCTTCAATAACTCCTTTTCTTTATGGCAGGGCTCTCTGTTCGCCGCATGGACTCCACCAGGTGACCCTTTGTTATTGGGCAGTGTTCTGATGGGGTGTTGTGTTTGGTTACTAACCCTAACAAATCACACTCATGTTGTGTCTTGCTTTTTGTGGTCATGCGATTATGGCAAGGCCATAATGTCGAATTAAATGCCACTTGTTACGGTTAAGGAGAGGTAAGGAATGTCTTGTTTACCGAAAGTGTTGTGTTGTATGGTATTCTACTAAGAGCCTGCTTAGGGTTTGGATGCGCGTTAGGGAGAGTAAAATGTACCTCTAATACCGATAAAATTATGTCTAATACAAAGCTGACATGTATGGTAAAATATTTTAAAAGTAGTTTTTTAGCGTTTTACTCTAAAAATTGTCAAAACGCATTTTTAAAAATAACTTAAAATTGAAGCTTCTTTTAAAATGTTATTTTTTACTTAAAAGCTCTACTTCCTAACAAATTTCTAAACTTAACTGTGATTTTTTTTTTTTTTAAATAACTATCACTTTAAACATTAAAAATATAAGAATAAAATAAAATTCTCCATCACTGGATATTTAGTGAGTGAGGAATAAGTTGGAAACCATTCGAATGAAGTGACATCCAGTCAAAGCCAACTGTTCTAGCTTGTTGATATAACCATGCTTCAATACTCACAAGCACTACCACCTTCAATCAAAACTCAAAATAAAAGAGCAAATAAATTTACCCAATAATATCAAGAACGGGATCTTTCTCAAGTTCAAATGATCTACGTCCCAATGGGTAATTCAATCGGTTGTGAATAACGTTTCATAAAGTGAAGGTCATTAGTTCGAATCTCTCATTCTCCTTTTCTTGTATGAACATGTCAAATAAAAAAGAAAAAAAAAATGATATTCAATTAGTTATATTAGAAAAAATTTTTATTTTTTATTTTTCACTTTTTAAGATGATAAAATTACCATTCTAATATAATTAATTGAAAATCATATCTCAACTCTTAATTGATTATATAGTCAAGAGAGACTGTCAAATTTTCACTAAATAAAAAGCAAATATTAACGACAAAATACGAATATGAATATAAAAAACGAGTATATTGTGGATAGAATTAATTATGATTGATCAATTAATGCCTAAAAAGACATCAACATCATATGCATTAGGGACACAGTAGATGGCGGTGCCCAGGAGATGCTTTGATAGAAAGTAAAGCCAATCAGATGGTTCCCTTTTTTTATATCCGGTGGAGACGACTAAAATGGATTACAAAGTGTAATAATTTTGTCTTTTATCTACTTCATTTCTCTCATTTTTACTACTAAAATCAAGAGGGGCTTTTACAAAGTGAAACAGTCCAATGATGCTTCTTGTAGAGCCATCCAATATTGAAGTCTAAGGAGGGAATCAAAAGAAAGCAAAGATGGGAGGGTTACTTTAGAGCAGGTGGAGACCATCGTCTTAGAATATTAATTAAATATTTTTGGAATAAGTGATGATATAACACGGTAGCTATGAGTTTGAATATTGATTCTGTTATTCACTTCTTATTTCAATTAAATACTTAGAGTATATTTGAGATTGCATCGAGAAATAAAGTTTTTAAAGTTAAGAAAAGAGCTTTATTTTTAAGATTTTTCTAAGAGTATATTTTTGCAATTTTTAGAGTGAAATAGCTAAAGAAGTACTTTTAAATTTTTTTACTAAGAGTCTATTTGAGCTTGCGTTTGAGGGGCATACAAGTGCGTTTAACATTTAAAAGCTCGTTTGAAAAAAAAAGTACTCGTTTGGTAAAACAAAATTTGAAAACGCTTTTAAGGATAAAAAAAATGGTCAAAACGCACGTTTGGCAAAAGCTTAATTTTTTAGCTTTTACAAAAAAAAAAAAAAAAAAAAAAAAAGCTTTTTTATTTAAAAGCTTTATTTAAAGACGATCATGTTAGAATATTATTTCTCAAAAGCTTTATTAAGAGTCGGTTTTTTATTTGGCATAGTTTTTTAGGTACTCAAAGTATTTTTTTAAACAAACTCTTAATATGTTGGGCTTCATTTATTAAGGACCTGTTTGGGAGTACAATTTCAATAAGTGTAATTTTAAAAATTGCGTTTTTAAAAATTATGTTTTTAAAATCGCACAGACGTTTGGTAAAACATGTTAAAAAGTACTTTTTATCAATTGAGTGTTTGGATAACATTAACATATAATTGTGGTTTCATAGCTAAATAGGTAAATATTACCCCAAATATTTTTTTAAACGAAATCGTGATTTTTGTTTAAATTCGTACTTTTTAAAATAAATACCTTCTAGCTTACTTATTGAAATCGTATATATATATTTTCTATTTTAAATTAAGTGATTTTTAAATTGCAATGCCAAACGCCTTACGTTTTGTGATATCTTTTAAAAACGCAGATTATTCTTGCGAAATCGTAATCCCAAACGCATCCTAAGGGTGAATTTGACCTTACACGTGAGAAAAAATGTTAAAATATTGATTAAACAATTGTAAGTATCTAGGGTTTATTTTATAAAAGTGGGTTTGACGACCCAGTTTTAAAGAGATTTCACGTAAAAAAAAAAACAACCTATTTCATATCAATTTAAACTTTTGAAATAAATAATGCTTTAATTGATTGTTTGAGACGGTGTTATCGGGCAAAATATGGGAGTGTGACTCAAAAGGATCGGGATACATGCCTTTTATGCGGTGATATTTAGGTTATGTTTTGTTTGGTTAGTGGCCCTTCAGGGAATGGAAGAGATGAACAAAAAGACTGGGGTGAGGGATTGGAGGAGATGAGGAGGAGAAATGGAGGAAAGAGTATAAGAGAAGCTCACTTTATTTATTTCAACTTTAAATAAAGTTATATCTCGAAAAAAAAAAGTTATTTCAACTTTGAAAAAAAAAAAAAAAAACCCCTTTGTTCTTAAAAAATTGAGGACCAAGTATCAAAGACAAACCATGGTGAAGTTTAAACCATTTAAGAAACTTTGGTAATTTAGAAGGATGTCGTTTTCTTTTAAATTAGGTCACAAGAATATTCAATTCAGTCTATTAAATTAAGGTTTTATTAGTGTTGTTAGATGTCATACTCTAAACTTTGTTAGTGTTTAATTTTTGAAACCAATTTATTTCTAACTTAGTTTTATTCTTCTACTAGTTATAATTATGATTTGATTTTTATGCAATTTTTATTTCTATTCTAACATTAAAAAACAAAAAAAAAGTAGTTTTTTTTTTTGGTTTTCTTTTCTTGCAACTCCAAACCAAATCTGTTTCTGTTAGTGCGATCAATCGCATTACAATATACGCTCGATCACACTCGAGGCCAGAAGAACTGAAGTGCCTCTCGTGGCGGAAGCAATAGGCGCTTTGAGAGCAACAGAGTTTGGTTGTGATTTGGAGCTACAAAGTATTATTTTGGAGGGTGATTCATTACAAGTAGTCAATGCACCGAGGTCAATGGCCTTAATTGGAGCAAATATGGACAAATCGTGGAGGTCGGGTCATTAAAGTGGTCCTAAATGGGTTAATGAGCGGGTAAATTTGTCATACCAAGAGAGAGACTAATTGTGCTGCGCATAGATTAACTAAGGCCGCCATTAAAAATGTCACAAAAAGGTGTGGATGGAAGAAATTCTTAATTATATCTGTGATGTAACTTTAGAGCAACGTCTTCTTCTATCTTAAAGATAAATTTGTCATACCAAGAGAGAGACTAATTGTACTGTGCATAGGTTAGCTAAGGCCGCCATTAAAAATGTCACAAAAAAGGTGTGGATGGAAGAAATTCTGAATTATATATGTGATGTACTTTAGAGCAAAGTCCTCTTCTATCTTAAAGGTAAGTTTGCCATATTAAGAGAGTGACTAATTGTGCCGCGCATAGGTTAGCTAAGGCCACCATTAAAAATGTCACAAAAAAGGTGTGGATGGAAGAAATTCTTAATTATATCTGTGATATAACTTTAGAGCAACTTCCTCTTCTATCTTAAAGATAAATTTGTCATACCAAGAGAGAGACTAATTGTACTGCACATAGGTTAGCTAAGGCCGCCATTAAAAATGTCACAAAAAAGGTGTGGATGGACGGAATTCTTAATTATATATGTGATGTAACTTTAGAGCAACGTCCTCTTCTATCTTAAAGATAAATTTGTCATACTAAGAGAGAGACTAATTGTATTGCACATAGGTTACCTAAGGCCACCATTAAAAATGTCACAAAAAAGGTGTGGATGGAAGAAATTCTTAAGTATATCTGTGATGTACTTTAGAGCAAAGTCCTCTTCTATCTTAAAGGTAAGTTTTTCATACCAAGAGAGTGACTAATTGTGCCGCGCATAGGTTAGCTAAGGCCGCCATTAAAAATGTCACAAAAAAGGTGTGGATGGAAGAAATTCTTAATTATATCTGTGAGGTAACTTTAGAGCAACGTCCTCTTCTATCTTAAAGGTAAATTTGTCATACCAAGAGAGAGACTAATTGTGCTGCACATAGGTTAGCTAAGGCCGCCATTAAAAATGTCACAAAAAAGGTGTGGATAGAAGAAATTCTTAATTATATTTGTGATGTAATTTTAGAGCAATATGCTCTTCTATCTTAAAAGTAAATTTGTCATACCAAGAGAGAAATTAATTGTGCTGCGCATAGGTTAGCTAAGGCTGCCATTCAAAATGTCGCAAAAAGGGCGTGGATGGAAGAAATTCTTAATTATATATGTGATGTAACTTTAGAGCAATGTGCTCTTCTATCTTAAATGTAAGTTTGCCATACCAAGAGAGAGACTAATTGTGCTGCGCATAGGTTAGTTAAGGCCGTCATTAAATTGTCAAAAAAAGGTGTGGATAGAAGAAATTCTTAACTATATCTGTTACGTAACTTTAGAGCAATGTGCTCTTTTTTCTTAAATGTAAATTTGTCATACCAAAAGAGATGTAAATTTGACATACCAAGAGAGAGACTAATTGTGCTGCACATAGGTTAGCTAAGGCCAATTAGAAGTGTCACAAAAAAGGTGTGGATAAAAGAAATTCTTAATTATATCTCTGGCGTAACTTTAGAGCAACGTGCTCTTCAATCTTAAAGGTAAATTTGCCATACCAAGAGAGAGCCTAATTGTGCAGCGCATACGTTGGCGAAGACCGCCATTAAAAATGTCACAAAAAGGGTGTGAATAAAAAAAATTCTTAATTATATATGTAATGTAACTTTAGAGCAACGTGCTTTTCTATCTTAATGATACTAATAAAAGTTGAAATATTTCGTCTCCAAGAGGTAGTTCAATCGACTGGGACCACACCTCATGAAACGGAGGTCACTAGTTCAAATCCTTCCTCCCCCCTCTTGTGTGGACATGTAAAAAATAAAAAAAAAGAAAAAGAAAAAAGAAAAAAAAGAGTTGAAATGTTTCCTTTAAAAAATAAAATAAACAATATTACTCACTTTAATAACACATGTCAATTAATTGAAAATTCTTCTCAAACTTTTTTGTTTTTTTGTTTTTAGTCAATCTCCTCAAACTTAGATTGAAAGAAAATTTTGATGGTAGGTAAACTTGCCACTGATGCCACCACATAAGGCAACAAACAATGACACCACATCATTCATGAATGGATTTATTTTCCATAAAACTATTAATTGCATTCTCATGCATATATCCAGGTAATAAAGTAATATTATTTTATAGATTACTATATAATTAAGATGAACAATTAGTCATTAATCTTTTTTATATTTTTTGAAAAAATCTATACATCCTCTTTAAACTAACAGCTGCTAATATCTTCCTTAAACTTTCAATTGAGACAATGTCTTTTCAAACTATCAAAAATTGTTGATCTTCCTTCCAATGATGAAAATATCATTAAAAAAACTAAAACTAAAACTAATTTTTTGTTAAAAAAAAAAAAAAAGAGGAGTACTATACATCCCAATTTTTTTTTTTTTTTTTTTAAAATAAGTTCTCAAATGATGCGTAACCATCTCATGAGATTTATTATTTTGGGAAGTGTGTCACCAACTTTTAGAATGGTAACATATCATTTGAGAACTCATTTTTAAAAATAAAATTTGAGATGTATAACCTCTCTAAAAAAAAAAAAAAAAACAGATATAGAATTTTTTTTCCTGAATTTACTAGAGTACTTTTGTCTTATAAAAAAATATTTAGTGTTATTTTTTTCTTTTTGTTGGTGTTGGGGGACATTCTCGCAATTTGAAGTTTGGAGTTCCCTTTTTTTTTTTTTTTTTTTTTTAATCTTTTGCAATTATATACTAATTTTTACTGTTACTTTATGAAACTATCAGTCAGTCGTATAACTGTTTAAGAAAAATAGAATTACTCATATATTACTTAAAATACTCAACTGAAAAAATATACTCAAACTTAATTTGAGAGAAAATCTCCTCAAAACATGGCAAAGCATCTATGAGCGTAACCCACCATCCATAATAATAATAATAAAGCCCCTGCCTTTTTTTTCTTCTTTTAATTTATGTTTGGAAGATAAGAAAAGGAAAGAAATGAAAAAG
Organism: Carpinus fangiana; assembly: GCA_006937295.1. NCBI lineage: Eukaryota > Viridiplantae > Streptophyta > Magnoliopsida > Fagales > Betulaceae > Carpinus > Carpinus fangiana. Next base: position 20,018,729 of record CM017324.1, read on the forward strand.
ACTGAAGCTCACCCAAATCCTAGCTTTTCTTCAAAACCCCACCNCCCCCCCCCCCCCCCCCCCCCCCCCCCAACTGGTAATCTGTACAAAAGCCTCCCCCTTTTCTTGTATCCTACTTCTCCACCAAAAGCAAAAGGTAGGGAACCATAAACTTTAAATTATATGCATTTTTTCAACTCTTATCTTTATCCTTTTTCTTTCCTATATTTTCTCTCCCATATCTTCTTTCATCATCCTCATCAGATTCCACTCAACACTCTCATGAACACCACTGTACTCTAAGAAGAACCCCTTCTTTTTTTTTTTTCTGATCCAAAAATCCAAAACTTTTGTTTTTCTTTCTCCACAAACAAACATGTTTTCATCCACCCCATTTGTCCTCTGTTTTGCTCTGTTTCTGTCCTTACCGCTTCTCTTCGTATTCGGCCCTCAAATACTCCCTCCTACGCGCTTCTCCGATGACCTCGCCGACCTCGCCCTCTTCCGTAAGGCCATCCGCGCTTCATCTGCCGCGCGCACGCGCTCCACGCTCTCACGGTTGGGCACCGCCACGAATCCCAAGCCGAAGATTGCCTTCCTCTTCCTCACGAACTCCGACCTTTCTTTCGCTCCCCTGTGGGAGAAATTCTTCCATGGCAACCGTCACCTCTACAACATCTACGTCCACGCCGACCCATCTGTGAAAATCACCCCTCCCGGCGGCGTATTCCAGGGCCGGTTCATCACTCACGCGAAGAAGACGGAGCGGGCGTCGCCTGCTCTCATCTCCGCCGTGCGTAGACTACTTGCCACGGCGCTTCTCGACGACCCATTGAATTCGTATTTCGCTCTCTTATCCCAGCATTGCGTCCCTTTGCATTCCTTCCGCTTCGTCTACAAATTCCTTTTCCGCAACACTTTAAGGTTAACAACCATGAAAGAAACACTCTCGTCGCCGCCTGTCCCAACGTATCAGAGCTTCATCGAAATACTCTCCGACGAGCCCACCTTGGTCGACCGCTACAACGCTCGCGGCGAGGACGTCATGCTTCCCGAAGTCCCGTTCGAGCAATTCCGGGTCGGATCTCAGTTTTTCACGCTGACCCGTAAACACGCGCTGCTGGTATTAAGAGACAGCAAGCTATGGAGGAAATTCCGGCTGCCGTGCTTGAACGTCGACACGTGTTACCCAGAGGAGCACTACTTTCCGACGCTTTTGTCCATGGAAGACCCCGGTGGGTGTACCCATTACACACTCACGAGGGTGAACTGGACAGCCAGTTTTGACGGGCACCCCCACCTGTACACGCCGGAGGAAGTGTCCGCTGAGCTTCTGTACAAGTTGAGGGAATCAAATTCGAGCTATTCGTACTTGTTCGCTCGGAAGTTCACGCCCGATTGCTTGTTGCCGTTGATGGAGATCGCCGATGATGTCGTTTTCCGGGATTGAAGTGAACTCGGGTATGCGTTCTTTTTCACTCTTATCACTTGCTTAATTTTTTTCTTCACTCTTGACTTTAGTGGAATGCTTATTTTCTTCAATTATTGACCCCAAAAAGATCCCATTTTTTTTTGTTTTTGGATTGAGTTTGGACGAGTTCTTGGTTTGGTTATAATTAGGCCGAGTTGACTCAGTTAGAGTCTGAGTTGATTGCCTGAGTCTGTTTAGTTTCTTCTTTACTGCAAAGAACTGTTACCATCAGTTTCGCTTAGGGATCTGGATGGCAGTTACTTTGAATACAGCAATTTGCAGTTACTTTGAAGAGAATTTGCAGTTACTTCTGTGCTCTTGCTAGTTGCTACTTTTGTTTTAACAATTAAGGTTGGATTCTACCTTTGTCCATTGTCTCTGCTAACCGTATCCACTACAATTAGGTCGTCGGAATTTCACAGAAATTCGAGCAGTTTAAGAGGGAGAAGCTATAGGACCTACTTATCTCGGCTGGGTTGTCAGAATTCCATAGGTGGGCATCATAACCTGGTCTCTTAGTTTGCTCAAATTTGGTGAAATTCAGTCAGCTTAATTGTAATGAATCGTTATCCTTGTCCATTTGTCTTTAGTAGCTGCTCTGTATCTCTGCCTATTATGGGCATTTCATTCAACTCAATACTTTGGCGAGTACAATTTTGGTTCTACCATGAGGCTGGTAGGTCAGCCATCAATATGTAGTGGTTAGTGTGGAGCTTTTTAGGTTGTGAATGGAAGAATTTTAAAAGACTTCGGGATACCAAATTTAGACCTCTTTGGCAGAATGAGGATCCCCTGCACTTAGGCGGCTTGAATTGCTAATTTGCTGGCATATGGTATATATCCGGATCCTTCGTTGGCATGGCATCTGGTAGCAGGCTCGCGAGTATCAATGGCTAAAACTATGTCTATTAGGGGCACTTTATTCAACTCAATTATTTGGTGAGTTTGAAGGGGCACCTTTGGTGCGGTTTAGGTGTGAGGATGTGACTGGTTACCCTTCAATATGTAGTGGTTGATGGGGAGCTTTTTGTGTTGTGATTGGAAGATTGGGAAAGACTTGCGCTGCCAAATATTTGCTTCTTTAGTATAGCATCTAGCACCACATCTGAGATTTCTAGTCCTAATGATCAAATTGAGTAATGCTACTCTTAATATCGATTGTGGTTTCTCATATCAGCTGTTTAAAAAAATAAAATAAAAGAAAAGACACTTAAAACACGTCACGTCAATCGGTATAAAATAGGTATGATAAATGCATTTGAGATTTTTGGTCCTAATGATTAAATTGAGTAATGTTACTCTTCACACCCACTAGCGTGTGTTTTAAGCGTGCTGTTTAAAAAAACAAAAGAAAAGGTATATCATGTCAATCGGTGTAAAATAGATATGATGAATGTGTGTAGAGTTCAAACTTGTGAGGCATATGTATCTTAGAAGAAGATAAACAAAATGTTTGAGAGATTGCAGATTTTTGGCCAAGGATTAGCATGGAATTAAGGCTCTAATTTTGATGTATTCTGTCTGTTGCCGACAAGGATGCTTTTTGTCATTGAAAAATACTCGGACTTTTCTATGAATTCACGGGGAGTTGGGACAAGGTGTCTGCTCCTTGAATATTATTATTGAAAGGGACATTTAGAAGAAATATAATAAGGTTTTTTTTGTAAGAAGCAATAAGCATTAAGCACGCAAGCTGTACAACGTTGAGACTTTGAGATTTTTATACGGTGAAATGTTTACTAGGCTTGAGCGACCTGGTGAAGCTCGATTCTGTGGTCACGTGTCATTTGTAGATCTATTTTAGGTTCCTTCTTTCATAAAGCTTCTGTGGTAATGCGATAACGTGTCATTTGCAGATGTGCTTAACGCTTTCCTTAGATCGTTACATACACAACCGACTAATTAAATGTTGTATCACTTTAGTATAAGACGAGTAACATTTGACCTCCTCAAACTAGTACTCTGTTATAGTTAACACACTTCGTTAGCATTTTTCATTAAATTGAACGGAAATTGTGTCTCGTATTGCCCATCTGATTTTGTTGTCAATTAGGCTTATAGTTTGCCATAGACTGAATTTTTATTTATTTATTTTTTCAAAATCCCAAAAGAAAAGAATTCCAAAACACTTAACATTTACACCTCACCAACTATGAAAGAAAGGTTTTGTAACTATTGACCATAAAATGCTTGATTTGTAGTTATCTCATTTAACTTACCAAACGAGGAATGTGACTTGAAATGGAGAGGAACTATTTCTTGGTTCATATTAGATTTCGCAACATCTAACAGTGTATGTATATATTGCCCATGTTGCCATGGCATTAAAATTTTTTAAATGATATGGCACCATGTACACTGTTATATGCTGTAAAATCTAATCTAAACCATGAAATAACTCATCTCATTTTCACTTGAAATGAAAAGGATCTTATTCCACCAAATGAAGACACTTGCTGTACCTGCTCAATTAAAATAGTAACTTTAATCTTGTTCTCACATAAGAACTTCTCCATTTCACTTCAGAGAATTCACATTTTACGGTGCATATGGTACTATATTATTTAAAAATTTAAATGATATAATAACAAATAAACTATTAGATCAGCGGAATCTATTCTGGACCAAAAAGTAGATCACCCATTTCATTTAAAATAGAGATGTCCATGAACCCCTCGATGTTAACCAGAATGTTATGAGCTTAGGTTGCACTATAGAATATAGTCTTTATCATAAGATTATAGCATACATTCAATGCATATGACCATGGAAGACCCAGATCTGAAAGTTGTCCCTGTTGTTTACTAGACCACCACCCATTGACAAATATGAAAACATTTTTTCAAAGGAGAAGGGTCTTTAGCTCATGTACTCATGTGGATTTTTATTTTTTTATTTTTATATCTCTGATTATTCTTTCAGCAGATCTGATCTCTCTCTCTCTCTCTCTTTCTTTCTCTCAAGTTTCCCACTCACGTGACTCCGTTTTTTTCTTTCATTATTTCTCAGGACATTGAATGGGAATCTCTTGGACTTTGGGAGTGGTGATGAATTATGTACGCTTGGTTTGTGGGACAAGACCCACACCCCAACATGAACTCTAAGGAAGAAAAAAGCTTTAATCGTAGCTGTTTGTCTGTATAGAAGGTGGGATCGTGGTAAAGTGTGATGGCTTACCCTTTTTTTGTTTTTTTTTTTAATGTATGTATGTTTATATGGACGGTGGGCTTAGCGTGGAGTAGGAAAAAGCAGTAAGCAAGGCATGTTGCTTTTTTCTTATTTTATTGGAAGAAAAGTTCTCCCATTTGCCTTTCCGCAACGTTCTCTAGTTTCAATGTGGCGTTTTCTTTCATATTTCTCTCGTCTTGTGCCCCTGATTTTTGGTATGTATCAATAAAATGGAGAAACGGAGAGTAATATTACCCTATTTTGCACGGCCCGACCGGGCTTCGAGTACCATCCAAATACGAAGAGAAACACGGGGGTGGTGTCGGCATGAGGCTCACAGGGGAGCTTCCGACGGTCAAGTTCATCACTGTGTGTGTGAGAGAGATAAAAATGGAGTTAGGCTTTGGGTCCTAGCTTATTTTCTTTCGATATCAAATTTTATAAATATAAAAATATATATATGTTGTCACGTTATTTAAAATTGATATGATATCATGTACATCAGCGTGTTCTATGCACGTTAGTAAATGCAACAAACAAAATTTTGCTAGTGGTTTTTTGAAATGAGAAATGCTATGCATGTTATCAGTCTCGCACTCTTAAATGCACATTTTTTGGCGTGACAATAAAAATTACTGATTTAATAATAATTCTTATGAAGTTTAAAGATAATTTTCTTGTTAGCCAGAGAGTGTACGAGATTACTCAAAATGGACTAATCACACGGCTAAACTGTTGAGAGAAGTGTAGTGCCATTGGCAGCGAAAGTCAAAAGGAAATGGTGCAGAAGAAAATACTAAAAGAGATTAGGTCGGCTGCTCAATTGAAAACAATATCCCAAAATTTTAAAGTGTCAGATATGGACAGTGAGACAGATATGAAATCTCATCTAATGTATACCTGATTTTAGATATAAAATAAGTTATAAATTGATTTGGTTTTAAGATAAGTTATAATTTATTTTTTTTAAAAAAAAGTTAATAATAAATATGATTGAATTGGTAATAAATGATTGGTTTTTTTGGGGCAAATATGAGGTATTTGAAAAGATTAATGTCATCATTTGATGCATTTTAATTAAGATACTCTTTAATTCATTTGAATCTGAATAATATCTTATTAGTTATATTTTAGGGATATTTTTGTCTACTTGAAAAGTGAAAAAACAAGAACACCCCTTCAATGTAACTAACTATATATTTTACAATTCAAATGATCTTGTTCCATTTTACACAGTTTTAATGTTCATCATTCATTGGCATCATTGTTGTAGATGACTCTTTCACATTGCATAAGTTATTGGATTCGGATCACCTCAAATTTTTAAAAATATGAGATTTTCAGATTTTAAAATTTGATCCATTCATTACATCTAACGATTTATAGAGGTTTTTGTGTTATTGATGCAAGTGGGTTTGGCATGTGGAAAACTAAAATTACTTATCTCGATAACACACACCAATTAGATGTAATGGAAGACTCAAATTTAAAAGTTGACGATCTTATAGTTTTAGAAAATCTAAGGAGATCTCAGTTCTAAGTTATCCAACATTCCAACCCCTCCTTGCTTTCTATATAATTTCTTCTCTCTCTTTCTCTTGATCTTTTTTGTTTTTCTTTCCTTTGTGGGAAGAAGGAAGCTTTATTATCACCGCCCATTCACCTCCTATAAATATAAGAACAACATACTATATTATTCCCGGGACGAGTTTTCAATATTTGCCTGAAGATTCTCTTGTAGATACCCAAACATATAAAAGAAAACTATGTTTTGTGTGTAGAGCGACTATTACTCTCAACCTAATTTTCACATAATGACCTAAGGAAACCTAATGGACAAACTTTATTTAATTATATATAGGGTAAGAATAATGAAGGCATGTCGTTCTTAAATACAACGACATGCCTTTACTGGCTTCCCTGCCTCCAGATCCACCATAAGCCACCGCCAACCATCCTTTCCACTAGTGTGTGAGGCACACATGCTGCCGCCGCCTCCTCCGGTGGTATTCAGTTCCACCTCTGCATCTGAGAGCCGATCTCCACCTTCCTTAATAACTAAGTGTTCTTAATTTAATTGGTTATAGTGCTACAATTTTGCAAGTGATGTAGACAGTGGTGGAGCCAAAGTCTACTTGTCCATTGGCTTTCTTATTCTAAGTTTTGCTCAACCAATTTGCGGTTCCCTTTGATTGTCGTCTACTTTAAGTATATAAACTTGGTGGCAAGTTATTGATCACTAATTATCACTAATTATCTATCTTATATATAATATATATTAGGGTTAAATACCTTTTTGACCCCTGTGGTTTAACTACATTATTTTTGCACCCTAAGGTTCAGTTTTTATCACAGGAGGTACAATGAGTTTATATAAAGATGAAGATGATACCTTTGTCTAAATTCCGTTCAAAATTTGACGAAGTCACATCAACACCATTAAAATATTGACATATGTCCATATACCTAATTAAAAATGATTTTTTTTTTTTTTTAAAAAAATTATATCTAATTAATTAATTAATTTTTTTTTTTAAAAAAAAAGGAAAACCTGCTATGTGGTCTGTCTGCAAAAGGTGAGTTTTGCAGCACCCACTAGGACAATGACACCTCACGTAAAAGTAAAAAAATGCACAAAAAAAATCTACACCCTCCCACAGCTAATTTTCATCTAAAGAAGGAAGGATTTTAAGATCCCCTGAGTCCTCCCCATCATCGAGAATTCATCATTCTCCCAGAAGAGTCTCAGTCCATTAATAGAAGCTTTTGGAGAGACCTCCTTCAGGAATCCTTCATGCAAGCAAGCGCGAGAGAAGCAAGAGTAGAAGCTTTGCCAGTAAAAGAGAAAGAAGAGAAAAAAAGAAAGAAGAGAAGGAAGAAGACGTGGGTCTGCAAACCCATAGTGCAAACGCATCAAACCCACAGCAGGCTTGGATCTGGCCGGCCACTAAGACCCATGGCCTGGGTCTCGCCGGCCGTGGGTCTGCTGCGTCTGCACTGTGGGTCTTGTTCTGGTAGGTCTATTTTTTGGTTTTTTCTTATATGTTTTCTCCGGTTTGGGTATAGTTTTTTGGTTTTTCACATGGCTCCGACGACATTTAGGGTGATAAAATAGCCGATTTTAGGATGATAAAATCCCTAAAAAGGGTTAACCTTCTCCTCTAGGGTTTAGTTTTGAATCAAAAATAAGTTTTGAAACATTAGAATCAATTTTTGAGGCATTAGAATCGATTTTTAAGGCATTAAAATCGATTTTTGGGGTTAGATTTTTCGTTTTTTGGTGTTTTCCGATTCGCTTTGGCCGAAAATGAAAAAAGTCGCCAGAGATGGGTCACGGCAGACCCAGGGTTGGGTCTGGCCGTGACCCAGCCGCTAGGTCAGGCGTGAAAAATAGAGTGGTTTTGTTAGCCGTTGGGTTTGGTCGGAAATGAAGAAAGTCGCCTGTGGTTATGTTGTCGCCAGAGCATGTGGGGTGTTTTGGTTCTTTGTCTAGGTTTATATGGTGTTTTGAGCTTATTTTGTAAAAATAAGTTTGGTAATGTGTCACTATGTGGTTGGATGCCAGAAAAACCCCCTAAAACCCCCTTTTGCAGATGGACCGCATAGTAGGAGCTCTCTAAAAATAATCTATCTGGGGGATGGTTTGGGGGTAGTTGGCCACCCCCTTTGGCCATGGGGTAGCTTGCCACCTCAAATCCAGCCATTTGGGTGTGGTCGAGCCACCCCCTTGGCCATATGGCATATGGCCACCCCTCAATGGGTTTGGGGGTAGTTTCGGTCATCCCCATTTGATCACCCCACGAACCACCCCATGGGCTGTGGCCAATCCAACTAGATGGAGTTGGCTTGGCCCCATGGCCAAAGACCACCCCCAATTTTTTTTTTTTTTAAAAAAAATTAATTAAAAATAATTTTTTTATATTTTTCAAAAATTATTATTATTTTTTATTTTTAATTAGGTATATGAACACATATCAATTTTTTAATGGTGCTGACGTGACTTTTTGTCAAATTTTAAACGGAGGTACTATCTTCTGTCTTTATATAAACCCAAGATACCTAATGTGATAATACTAAACCCTATGAGGCAAAAAATAAAATTGTTAAGCCACAACAACAAAAATGTATTTAACCCTATATATTATTATTAATATATATATTTTTTTGTAGATAACCCTATATATTATTTTTGTATTAAATATAACTAAAATCGACATTTAATACTTTGCCTATATCTCTTATAATAAGAGAGATATTCTCATATAGCTATAGTGGGACTCTATGTTTCCCTTGGAAGCTATTTATATTACCACAAATTTTCACACAAACAAAACAACCATGCATGGCCACTTCTCGCTGGCCTCTTTTTCCGTATTATTTTGGTCACTCTCTTGGCATCGATCACTAATTATTGCTTCAATTAATTGTTTTTTCTATTTCATTTTTAATTTCTTTTGTATTTCTCTCAAATATTTGTAGATCACTCACCGACGTATTTGCTCGATGATTGAACTAAAAACATAAAAAAACATTGACAACGATGTTGTCGATTTAGGTGAGAAAACGGTGAAAACCCCTACTATTTGGTACAAGTCATATATATAAATGATCAAAAGGGTAAATCGAAAAGATTAAGGTTTCGTTTACTTCGACGTAAAATGGTTTTTAGGAAAATGATTTTCGTATTTTATGGTGTTTACTGAGACGTAAAATAATAGTCAATGAAAAACATTTTCCCTTTGACTGAAAATTCTTCTTTAATTTTCGAAAAATGGTTTACGATTTTCATTCTCAAATTAACGTATCCTGTCAAGACTCACCCGAGACCCGACCGGGACTTGACGGGGACTTGCCCGAGACCCGCCCGGGACCCAACCTGGACTTGCCTGGGACTTGTCTGGGACCCGCCCAGGACCTGCCCGAGACCCGCTCGCGACCCAACCGAGACTTGACCGAGACCGGCCTAGGACTTGACCGAGACCCGCCCGGGACTTGATCGGGACCTACCTAGGACTTGACTGGGACCCACCTGGGACTTGTCCGGGACCCGCCCGGACCTGCCTGGGACTTGACCAGGACCCGCCCGAAACTTTTCCGGGACTCGCTCGGAACTTGATCGGGACCCGCTCGGGACTTGTCTGGGACCTGCCTGGGACTTGATTGGGACCCGCCCGAAACTTGTCTCGGACCTGCTCAGGACTTGAGCGGGACTTGCCCGGAACTTGTCCGGGACCTACCTGGGACCCGCTAGGGACTTGATCGGGACCCACCCAGGACATGCCCGAGACCCGCCCGGGACTTGCCCAAGACCCGCTTGGGACTCGCTCGGGACTTGATGGAGACCCGCCCGGGACTTGACCCGCCAAGTCCCGGGCGAGTCTCGGTCAAGTCCTAGGCGGGTCCCGGACAAGTCCAAGCCGGGTCCCGGTCAAGTCCCGAGCAGGTCCCAATCAAGTCCCGGGCGGGTTCCGGGCAAGTCTCAATCAAGTCCCAAGCAGGTTCTAGCGGGTCCCAGTCAAGTCCCTGGTGGGTCCCGATCAAGTCCCAGGCGGGTCCCTGACAAGTCCCGGGCAGGTCCTGGGCCGGTCTCGGTCAAGTCCCGGGCAGGTCTCGGTTGGGTCTCAGGCCGGTCTCGGGCAAGTCTCGGGAAGGTCCCGGTCAAGTCCCGGGTGGGTCCAGATCAAGTCCTAGGCAGCTCCCGAGTAGGTCCCGGTCAAGTTTCAGGGAGGTCCCGGTCTAGTCCCGAGCAGGTCCCAGTCAAGTCCCGAGCGGGTCTCGGTCAAGTCCTGGACGGGTCTTGGTCAAGTCTCGAACAGGTCTCGATAAAGTTTCGGGTTGGTCCTGGTCAAGTCTTGAGCAGGTTTCGGACGGGTCCTGGGCAGCTGCCGGTCATGTCTCAGGCGGGTCCTATTAAAGTTTCGGATAGGTCCTGTTCAAGTCCCGAAGGGTCTTGGTTAAGTCCCGGCGGGTCCCGGGCAAGTCCTGGGACTTACCCGTAAATTTAAAGTTTAATATGATTTAATGAATATATATATAAATTTTGTGATTTTCTGTACGCGCGGTAAACACCGTCAACGGAGACCATTTTACATCGAAATAAACGGAGTCTAATTGTGATTATCTTACCTGTGCATGACCATAATATCAATTACTCGCTGGGAGCCGTACAGGAGAAGCCTAAATAGTGGAAACCGCAGGCATTCCCTCAAGTCCGACTGATCCATAGCCTGATCACCCAGTCCCACTAGAGCATCAATGGGAACCAAAGTAACTAATACTAATTAAGCATATGTGAAAATTTTTCATTGCTAAGATTCGAATTGACGTCCTAGCACATGCCTAACCACTAGTAGTGACTTGCTAGAAGTTAAATTGGTTGTGCTTGAAACACGCAGGTATAATCTCTTTTGAAAAATGCTATATTTTTCAACAAAAAAAATAAAAATAAAAAAGTTAGTTTTTAAAAGATGTGTCATAATCCCATGAGATTGTGATATATATTTCTAAAAAATAAATTTCATATAATGGTGACACATTATTTAGAAACCAACTTAAAAAAATTAAAAAAAAAAAAAAAAACACAAGTATCACTTCTCATCTCTTGTTAATAGTTCTTGTGTCTCATCTCTTATTAATAGTTCTTGTGTCCTCTTCCTTGCAGCCTAATCTTTGTGAGATTTGGCTTAGTTACTGTGAATAAAATTTTAATTGTTTATATTTAATTTTATTCTTTTTTTATTAAAAATTTAGAATTAAATTATTTCTATTGAAAAAAACTATAAAACATACAATGGCAGAACCAGGATTTTTAGTGTTGGGGGACGGATTTTTTTTTTTTTATAAGTTGGGGGCACAAACTTATATAAATATAAAAACACATAGATACATTAAAAACACTATAATATAAAATAAAGGCATATAAGTCTTAAATTTAATTTCATGGCATCACAAACACACAATAATATAAACAATTAATAAAATAAACTAAACACAATCAATATAGCTCAAGAAAAATTTTACCAAAAACAAATATTGTAGACACAAATGACTAGATAATAATTAAAAAATAGGTATTTTCATGGTATTCTACATTTTTCCTCCAAATAAAATAAATGCAAGGATAAACAAGATGTGAGGAAGATGGCTAAGAAAAAAAAAATACAAATTGAATAACTCATAAAATGTTTTGGGGGGACAAATATATCATTTTGGGGGACAAATTTTTAAAATATAGATATTTTATGAATAATTTTAAACATTTTGGGGGGACTTTACCCAACACATAGATTCGCCCCTGAAAACATATGCTATTATTTTTTAGTAATATTATATGTCTTCTTATAGTCATCTTAGGGTCCTCATAAATGTGATGTGGCTTTTAAAATTAACGTTAAATTTGAGATGTGATTTATTGAACTTTGATCTATTGATAATTTTAAAAGTCACCTCACATTTTGGATGACTTCAGGAGGACTCTACGAAGACTTATAGCATTACTCATAATTGTTTTTAGAAGTACTTAAACCAAATTTATATTTGTAAGGATTGAAGCTGTCCCTTGAATTCAGAAAAATTTATGCCAAGTCACGTTCAATTGGAATATTGCACAAAAATCACATTTTAACTTTATAATAGCACGTACACGAACTTTAATGGCCAAGTGGTGGTGTTAGGCTTGGGTCATGGGTGGTGTTGGTGTGGTCCAACCTGGGCGGTGTCGATGGGTTTCTGATCACAGCTGTGGCCGTGGTTTTTATAAGAGAAAAATATGAAGATAGGGTTTGTTGAATTGGGATCCTCTCCAGTTCAAATGAACTGGATAATATCCCGTTAGTTATCATGAAAGGGTATTATAATCTATTCAAAAAGTGAAAAATAAAAAATACCTCTCCATTATAAGTAACTAAATATTATCTAGTTCAAATGAACTGGAGAGGTTTATTATGAAATTGGCATAAATGAGGGATTTTAGATATCAGATTTAGTGTTTTGGGTGCATTTGCTTTTCTTGTTTCGAGCTTGTGTATCAAATCCCCCCACTATTTCTCAAAAAATTCAACTTTTAACATTTTTATTTTTTATATCTTATCGGTTTTCATTTTTCACACAAAACATTCTCTTTTTTTTTTTTTTTCTTTTATTACACACACAAAAAAAAAAAGGCTCAAAGGAGAATACACTAACTGCTAGGAAACAAAGCCATGTAGAAAAAACAAACTCTTGGGCGCACGTGACATTAATTCAAGTGAAAGAAGAAAAAAGTACAAGTTGATGGAGAGATAGACAATTATTGCATAAGTGTGGCACATGATAGATAGAGAAATTGTATTGCATAGCAGCAAAAGTTTACTGAGTTAGAGCAACACCATTCTCTACAGCATGATCCACAAGAGCTAAGCCAGACCCCTCCAGTTTCATGCTGCTAATTTCATCAATCTGCTTCCCCATTTCTGGTGTCAAGATGTTTTTCCAGTCCCCAACAACACCATTCCTGAAGAAAGAACTGTTTGGCATCCCAACCCAAGGATCCACACCATTTTTGTTTACTTCCAAGTTCTTCAGCCTCCCCAAGCTACACCTCCATATCAGCTCCTCAGCCTCTTTCTCCTCTGCAAATTGCTTTCCTAGAAATGAAGCAAGCCTTTTCACTTGCTCTTTTGGGTTCCTTTGCAGATCCTCGTACTTGAGAAAAAGAATTTTTTGAGGCTTCTTTAAGCTCTCATTCCAGTACTCTAAAACATGGTCGAAAAAAGGCCCAAAGTGGAAAACACCATTGCAGAAGCTCTCAACAGTGTTTTCTAAGGGATATGGACCTTCTTCTGGTGTCCTAAGCTTGTTGAAGAAGTGCCACATTGAAACTAAAGTGTCTTTTGGGTTTCTGGTTATGTAAACAATCTTGCACTTTGAGTTCTTGATAGATTCAGGTAGTGCACTATAAGGCAAGTGGGTGTGGAAGAGTCTTGGAGACTGAATACCTGCTAAAATATAAATTAAATAATTAAATTTATCATTTTCTATTAACTTAAGCTTTTGAGATACAGAAATAATCGCCAAATAATTAGAATAATTTGACAGTGAAAATCAGCCCTTGATATAAAGGTTGATTTTCACTGTTACAACATCTCATTTGTATGGCAGTCGTGTAGTAGTTTATAATAATATGACGAATGCTACAATTACTCCTATTTCTTTTTACAATTTTTCAACGCCCATAAGTAGCTTTTAAAATCACAATTGGATCAAAATTCAATAAAAATTAATCTCATATCCAATGGTAATTTTAAAAGTTACCTATAGATATGCAAAAATTATTACAAAAGTGAGAATAAATGTGACATATAATTACTCTTTAGAATAAGTAGTGATGTAACATGGTATGAAAATCAAATGTTATAAATTCAAACTCGGTCTTTGTCACCACCAACGTGCTAGTTTCACTTATTAAAGGGAACGTGAAAAGGAGAGAGTTAAAGAGTAATACTACATACACTCCCACTTTTACGCTTTCTTGCGTCGTGTGGAAGTGAATGTTAACGATACCTGAGAGATCAGGAGGAGGCTTTGCTGTGTAAACCTGGACTTCCAATGTCTGCACATAGAATGCAGGGTGGCGTAGGGCCAAAAGGTCCTCCTCATCCTTCTTGAGCTCAACATCACATTTACTCTGCATAATGCAAAAGCAGAGGGCTTTGAGCCAAGTGCTGCCTGTTTTCATGGCAGAAGCCAAAATAACATCATCATCACGAGCTTCAAACTGAGAGTGAGAGGCCATTGCGGCTTCAAGGTGACGGGGTCTGTACCAGAAACCATCCCTTCGGTACAGCTCAAGGCCCTCAAAAAAGGTTCCCTTAGGAAGATGGTCTAGTAAAAGCTTTGCTGAGGTTGGTGGATCCATGACAAAGTATTTTGGTTGTTGTCTAGTCCATTAAGTCGTAGAATTTCCTCTTCTATTTATACTAGGTAGAAACCTAACTACCCAACAGTCTCCGGCAATTATTGAATAACTTGTGATCAGAATTTAATATTCGTATATACAATGATGTGCATGATGGGAATAGATTCTTTTTATTTCAAATCAAATCAAATGTACGGTAATTACTTTTATAAAGAAACTTTATAAAAAACTGTGATTTAAAAAAATTATTCTAAATATTTCAATTTCAACTTTAAACTTTAAATTTGATACAATTTACAATTCCTTCATTTGTTTTTGGACGTTAAAAATGATAAAATGATTTTTATATCATTGACACTTTTATAATATTTCAAATTTACACTTAATTTCAAAATTTTTTAAACAAAAAAAGAAAATTGAAAGGTAATTTTGTATTTTTAGTGATTTACGTTAGGGTTTAACAACAAAAATTGACGAAATTAATTGCATCAAATTGAAACCTCGTGGGGTGAAATTGAAAGTTTTTGAAATTTGGGTGAGGATCTGCTTAAAATGTGTAGTAGTTCAAGAGTTCTAAATGAAGTTATCCCTATATTTATTGTCAAAATTTAAAGTTATGGACTTTTTTTGAAAGAAAGATGCGAACTTCTTATTAATCAAACCGTGGAAGATACAAGTTGCTCTAAAGCAATAATCTCCTGAATACAAGGGGTTAGATTAGAAATCCACACTTAATTCAAATTCTGCTTCATCGCCAGTCTTGCAATTTCATGTGCCACTCGGTTTGCTTGTCGGTTGGTATGTGCAATAGTTCACATGGGGAACTTCTGCAAGCTTGGACCTGGGGTATGTATCTAACGGTGTATATAAAATTAATATAGGCACGTTTTAAAAAAATTAAATAATATGAAATCATATATGTTATTAGATACACAAACTTTAAATCTTGACCATAAATTCATTTCATTTAAAATGGAAAAGATCCTTGTCCTACATGATTGCATGTAGTAAAGTTAGTGAACACATCTAAATGGTGTATATGAAATAATAATTAAATCATGTGAAATCATGTACATATTTTTTTTTGAACAGAAATATGAGGATTCATTGATTAAAGATCACGCTCTGACAGAGTAGAGCAAAAAACTCTTACAGCATAAAGCTCTACAAAATCATAGGCACATGCTATGAGGTTACAAAGTCATATATATATATAAACAAAAATTCTTACAATCAAGTACTATCTACGACTTCAATCTCCTACTAGCCCATGTACAAATACAGTTAAATAGCATATTTGCTCCGAGGAGAGGAGGGATCCCTCCTTTAAAATTATGTATATTGTTAGATGCATCAACTTCAAATTTTGACTATAAAATAGATACTATTTATTTCATTTGAAATAGAGACGAACATTTTCGTACATGATGGCATATACCTAATGTATTGGAATGATGTGTCATTTTATATGTTAATTATTAGATGTAACAACATATGATGTGTCATTTTATATGTTAATTATTAGATGTAACCACATATGATGTGTCATTTTATATGTTAATTATTAGATGTAACAACATTAAATTGACTCATTTTTGTTTCAAGTGGAATGGATATCGGATAAGGATATCAGAATATATCCTTATCCGTTGGACAAATAAATGATGTATTTATCATTATTTCAAGCTTGTTGTATTTAATAGTGTACCTGGTATCATGTTATTAAAAATTTTTAAATAATGATACAAAATATTTATTATATTGCATCACATACAACATTAAATGTAATAAAATAAAATCGACATAAAATGTTTTCTTTCCATTTCACTTGAAAGTAGTGTTCTGATGGTGTGAATTAGGGCTAGCAATTTTTAACATGACAGGCAAACTTGGTACAAATCCAACATGAATTTAAAGGGTTAGGGTTGGAAAGTTTAACCAATTTTATTAAATTGATCGAGTTAGAATTGACATATATAGTTTTATACATATGCTTTGATACGACCTGAACATGATACACAACATAATGACAGACAATTTTTGACATGACCCCATCATGAATCCAATACAAAATTAGAGGCTTAGGGTTGAAGGGTTTAACCTGTTGGTTTAGGTTATAAAGATTGACATATATAGTCCACACACATCCCTCGATACGACCCAAACTCGATGCGCAAATATAAATTGGCATCCCTTGTGTGGATGTTGGATATCAAATATTATACTCTAAGAAATAAGTCAAACTAAAGTATTAAAAAAGAACCCCATATGCCTCAAACAATGTTTAGGATCCTTTCCCTAAAAGCCAAATAGAATAAAGCAACAAGCAAATAAAAGGAGATCCTCGAGTGGATGTTATTCTAATGGCATGAATTATGCATCTTCCTGTTGACGAGGCCCCGATGTGATTGGAATAAGATTCTGTGCAATGGTTAAGGTATTGAATTCCATGCAATTTTTTATATATATATATTTTTTATTTTGACCATTTATTTTAATTTTTATTTAGAGTACTCGTTTAAAATAAAATGGTTTAGATCCCTACAACACATAGGAGAAAGAAAAAGAAAAAGAAAAAAAGTATACTTGTCAGTCCAACAAGTGTCATGCAAGCTGTCAGGGTTGGTTCGTAAAATGATCGAACCACCATTTTTTACCATTAAGGTGATTCGACTGCCCCAAGCTAACTTTTGAAAATAGTCAAACCACCATGATCGATCAGAAGAACGATTTATCTTTTCTTTGAAACCGATTATTGGAGAGCGGCTGGACCACCCTTGCCATTCCATGATAGCCACCCCGATGCCATACAAGATACCATTTCTTTGTGCTGTTGAGAATGAAAGTGTTCATTTTAAAACGGTGTGAACAAGATATATTTTGTTTGATAAAACTTTTTAGAGGATTTTTTGTTTAGTTGAAAAAATATTTTGACTGACATAAATATAAAAGTAGTTTAAAATAGTTTGTTATTACTTTTAAGTTTGTTTGATCTTTTTAAAAATAAAAAAAAAAATAAAAAAAAAAAACCTTGTTTCGTCCTTCTTTCGAATCAAAACACTCCTTCATCTGCGATCCAAAAAAGGCTACGTCAGCTATCCTCTCACTTTTACTTGTTCCCAAAATAAAAAAATAAAAAAATAAAAGTCATCATCCTTTCGTCCCTTTGTCAATGTTCATGCACAATTTCCCCCCAAAAAAAAAACAACATAAAAAACTTTATAACTTTACATATATATATGTTACTTATTATTATTTAAATAAAAAAATCATCAAAAAATAAATATTTTCACTTTTTCATAAAAAAATTCAAAATTAGATATCACATCAATTATTTTTTATACAAATATTCTTCACTTTTTCTAACAAAAATTTATAAACTTCATTATGTTTGATATCATATCAATGAATTTCTTTCTCTTTTTTTTTTTTACGTAAAAAAGTGCACAGTAAGCCTAATAATTACTACACCGATCTCAATCGCCCTAATAATTGCCCACTGGGAGGGATTGGGTCCGCTGAAAAGTTTCTTCTGGCGTAGTTGAAGAAGTAGTGGGTGGTGCCTTTATTGGCGGCCTGCATGCCTCGATCACTCATGGTTCCGACGAACAATACTATTTTGCCTGGTTATTACAAAAGCTTCTAACAGGATCTCAACAGTTACTTTTAATCATTCTAAGAAAGAATAGTGTTAAAAGAAACTTTTACAATATAGCGTGGCATAAGAGCACTAGTGGCACATATCCTATAGCCCATTTTTTTATGTTTATGACTTTTTTTTTTTTTGAAAAAATTACAAAAATTTACCCATGTCAGTTTTTTTAAATTTAACCAACACCCTTGGGTAGCTATAGTGTTTCCCCAATTGAGATCTCCTAAAATTTTGCTTAAATTTGATATTTTCAAATTCATAAATCTCAATCATTTATCTCATCTAAACGTTTAAAATAAGTCATGTTTCAAAATTTAATGAAAAAGCTACTAAGTGACAAAAATTATGGTAGTTTTTTCATTAAATTCTGAAACATGGCTTATTTTAGACGTTTAGATGAGATAGATGACTGAAATTTATGAATTTAAAATGAATTCTAGGGGATATCAATCTAGTGTTTTCCAATGTGTAGACAACCAAAAGTGATTCCCTATACATTATTTTAATATAAACATTTCTCTTTTATTTTTCATCTTTTTGTCTTTCATTGGAGATTGTGTTAGAATTTTGTGAAAAATGTGAGGGTAGATAGGAAACTTATATTTTGTAAAGAAATAATATTTTAATGGTATAGAAAAATGGAAGGAAAGCTATTGTGAAATATAATTTGATAGGGAAGCAAAAAGTAGTTTTATTTCCTAAACTTAAAAAAAATCAAATGAAAATTGCTGCTAGTGCTCTAATATAATTAGATTTTTCAAAAGTTGAATTTATCATACTATGTCGTATCATATTGTAAATTGTTTTTTGTAAAATTTGTTTGTAAGCATGTATTAAGAAATGGACCGATAGGAAACCCATATTTTTTCTTGGGTATGGCTATCTGCTCCATTTTCTTTAGCTTTTCTCACCCATTTTGCTTAGTGCCATTTCTAAAGAGCGCCATTTTCTCTCCACAAAATTTTAAAAATATGACTGTTAAAAAAAATACAAAATTTTAAAAATATTACAATTAGAATAAGATAAATATTCAAAAATATAAAAGTTAGAGAAATTATAAAGAAATCTTTGAAAATAATATTTAAATGGAATAGTGAAAGATGATTGTTAAAATAGTAAGGCTGTTGTGGTGCTTTAAAAAAGTTGGTAGTTAAAATAGAGAAAGATGAGTGTTACACATCCCAAATTTTCTTTCAAAAAGTTAGTTATCAAATGATGTATCCCAAATTTTCTTTCCAAAAGTTAGTTCCCAAATGATGTGTCACCAACCCATGTGATTTATTATTTTGAAAAGTGTGTCATCAACTCATGAGATAGTGACACATTATTTGGGAACTAACTTTTAAGAAGAAAATTTGAGATGTGTAGCATTTCTCATCATAAAGAAAAAGTGTACTTTGGACAATTTCAATGATTAAAATTTGGTAAAGCTACTAATAATGCTAGAAGAGTCGATGAGAGCTATTAATGAAGTGATATGAAAATATTGTATTAGTGAGATTATTTTCATAGGCTTAAGAGTTCGTTTAAAATTGAGTTAAGGAGCTTAAAATGTGCTTTAATTATTAAATAAAAGATGTATAAAGCAAAAACAAGTTTGTTTGGTAAAAAACTTAAAAAAACACCTTTTTTGAATTTTTTTTTCCTCTAAAAAAATCCAGAAATTATGTTTTGGGAGAAACTTGAAATCTAAATGTTTTGTTTATAGACAAAAACTATATTTTTCAACGCAATTCCAAACATTGTGGACAAACAACCAGCCTCTTCATTTCCTACAAGGATGGTGAGTCAAGCAGTCAGCCAAGCAATACTTAGCAAACATAAAACTTAAGTTGCTAAAGCAAACAAAGAAAGCCAAGGGATCGTGCAAACAAAAATCCATGAGTTCACCAACACCAGTATGGTTTAGTACAACACTAGTAGTGGTGGTTTAGTAGAGTCAAGGAAATTTATTAAATGATTATGTATTAGGTGAAAGCTTGACTTATAAAATAAGAATTCTTAATCTTATTAGTATTAATTATCTGCATTGAGTTTTATTGATGTTCTGATGAGGCTGAATCAAAATATGATTCGGTTGAACTTGAAGAAGTCCATGCGANATTATTTTCATAGGCTTAAGAGTTCGTTTAAAATTGAGTTAAGGAGCTTAAAATGTGCTTTAATTATTAAATAAAAGATGTATAAAGCAAAAACAAGTTTGTTTGGTAAAAAACTTAAAAAAACACCTTTTTTGAATTTTTTTTTCCTCTAAAAAAATCCAGAAATTATGTTTTGGGAGAAACTTGAAATCTAAATGTTTTGTTTATAGACAAAAACTATATTTTTCAACGCAATTCCAAACATTGTGGACAAACAACCAGCCTCTTCATTTCCTACAAGGATGGTGAGTCAAGCAGTCAGCCAAGCAATACTTAGCAAACATAAAACTTAAGTTGCTAAAGCAAACAGAGAAAGCCAAGGGATCGTGCAAACAAAAATCCATGAGTTCACCAACACTAGTATGGTTTAGTACAACACTAGTAGTGGTGGTTTAGTAGCGTCAAGGAAATTTATAAATTGATTATGTATTAGGTGAAAGCTTGACTTATTAAATAAGAATTCTTAATCTTAGTAGTATTATCTGCATTGAGTTTTATTGATGTTTTGATGAGATTGAATCAAAATATGATTAAGTTGAACTTGAAGAAGTCCATGCGATTTTTACCGTTTAAACTCCTCATGTGCAATTCTTATTGGACAAATACTACTATAATTACACCTAACTAAAATAGTTACAATTGATCATTCCGAAAAATTTTTGTGAATTAAAAAAAAACCTATAAAAAGAGCCATAAGTACATGACATGAACTAGGCACACTAAAAATCACGTCCAAGTAAAATAGTTGAAATTGATTCTTCTCACCAATCTTTGTGGAAAAAGAAAAAAAGAAATGAAAAAAGAGAAGCCATGAGTACATGAAGTAAACGGGGCACACTAACAAGATAAAACGACAAGACACAACCTCTTTCATAAATGCAGAGCAATGGGATAGAGACCTCACAAGCCTAGGCAACTAACATGAAATGAAATGATTAAAAGCAATTAATAAAGACCCTAGAGGGATGCAAGTATGCAACCTTCTAGGGTCATTTTATATTAAAATATTGATTTTTTAAAAAATAAATTGAACTAGAGAGAGTTCAAATTCAAATGCAGAGTAATGTTATAAGTTTCACTTATTTTATTGTTACAGTTCTTTAAGAATGATGTATCTTTTAAAATTACCATTAAATTTGAAATCGATTATTATTAGATTTTGAAAGTTAAGGCTACCTATGTTTCATAACATTTTTTTGTTACTCAAGAGAACTGCAGAAAAAAAGTCCCCTATCCACAGGGAAAGAGTCGGAGATGTCACAATTAAAGTTGTCTGCATGTCTCCTAAAAACTAATGATCATATTTAGCTATTATTAAAATATTGATTAAATAATTGATTTTTTTTTTTTATTATTTTATAAACTTAAACTTACAAGACAAGTGATAATTTGACATAATATTAAAATTTGAGGTCTTGAATTTAAATTTGACTCGTTCAATTTACCTCATTTAAATTAAATATTTTTTCCACTCAATCTTACCTATTAAAAAAAAAATTAAATCAACTCGTGACGAAGAATATTTACCTACTACTGTCCCATCCTTAATTCTTCTAAGCGAAATGGGTAAATACATTTTAACTAGAGAAAATTTAAATTTGATTTCCGTAACGTTCTAGGGTCAAAAGATAATTCTTTCCTTCTATATTAAAACATTGATTTGGTTTTTTTTTTTTCAATTGATTTGAAGTAGAGAAAATTTAAATTCAAAGAGAATGAAAAAACGCGTGTAACTGTGTTGTTGACAGTTGGAGCTACCCATGTTTCCTATCATTTTCTTGTTACTCAAGAGAATTGCGAAAAAAGTCCCCCCTTTATTCACGGGGAAAAGAGTCGGAGATATCACAAGTAGTCAGCCTCCTAAAAACTAATGATCATATTTTGCTATTGTTAAAGTATTTATTAAATGATTATTTTTTTTGTTTTTATTTTTAATAAACTTAAACTTATAAGACAAGTGATCATTAAACATAGTATTAAATTTGAGACCCTAAATTCAAATTTGACTCCATTAATTCTCTTCATGTATATGGCAGAGAAGAAATCAAGTGGTCCTTCGGGAGGCTTTTAATCATCCAAACTAGGTATCTACGGAAGGTAGGAGCTTGGTGGAGTGGTACTAGAAATCTTTAAGGAAGGAGAAGAAAGAGATCCCAATTCTTTACGTGGAGGTAACGGGCAAGTGGCGTCCTTCACCTAGGGGAATGTTTAAAGCAAATTGGGACATGGCATTGCATCCAGACAAAAACCTGATGGGAGTTGACATTATAGTGAGGGACGAGCAAGGGAGGGTGCATGCAGCTCTTACCAAGACTTGGGAGGCTTACCCCGAGGCTGTTATCGCAGAATTTACGGGTGCCTTAAATGTCATAGAATTTTGCAAGGATTTAGGGTTACAAGAAGTTATTTTTGAAGGGGACGCTAAGCTGCTGGTTAAAGCGGTAAACAAAAATACTCTTATGTTGTGTCGGTATGGGACCTATGGATAAATTGTAGAAGACATGAAATGAGTTCTAGCTAGTTTTCGTATTCAGGAGGTTGTTCATGTCGAAGAGAGGAGCTAATGAGGAAACCATGGTAGAACATATTGATAAAGTTTGGATAGAGATGATCCCCAGTAGCATTTTGAACATTATTGGCAGTATACTCTTTTTGTTTAGAGTTTTTATTCTAGATTTTATATGAAATGAGT
This sequence comes from Carpinus fangiana, assembly GCA_006937295.1. Lineage (NCBI taxonomy): Eukaryota > Viridiplantae > Streptophyta > Magnoliopsida > Fagales > Betulaceae > Carpinus > Carpinus fangiana. Next base: position 20,041,727 of record CM017324.1, read on the forward strand.
CTGAAAGATTTCTAAAAAAAATAAAGAAAAAATTAAATATTTCATATTTAATCTTTTCTTTTAAGACTTGTAACAGGAGAATATTGAATTCTTACCTACTACTGTCCCATCCTTAATTCTTCTCAGTGAAATGGGTAAATACAAAAGGAATACCTACTCCTGTGGGCACTGTTGACCTGTTGCAGTTTTTATAAGTAAAACTATATGTAATTTATGTTAAAATATTCCCTCATTTCCATTACATGCATTCATCATCATCAAAGCTAGCTGTGAGTGATGTCACTGATATGTCATGAATGTGGGTGTTTGTGACTTTTTAAATTTTAATATTTTTTTTTTTTTAATTTTAAGTTTTTTGGGGAAGAGACTGATGTGGGTTGATGAAGAGCTTTCAAGAAGAGACAGGTAAACTTTACTTCTGAATTTCTCACTTTTGTATTATCTTCAAAATTTCAAAACTTCAATTTACTGTATTCAATTTTTAATTTTATACAATATCACTATTTCATAAAAAATTTCTGTTAAAATTTTATTAAAATATTAATTTTTTATTAGATAAAAAATTATAAAGATGGAGGAATAGGTAATTTTGCAAATTCCATTAAATCCTAATCAATGCGTAAATTTTTGCATTTTTTTTACAAAAAAAAAAAAATGTAGGGTATTTAGTAATTTTAATAGAAAAACCTACTAAATTTAGAATTTTTAAATTTAAAAGAATAAATGTAAAAGTGATGAAAGTTCAGGAGCATAAGAGATGAAGTGAAATTTTTCCAAAATATAATTAGGGTTCTACCCACCCACAACATGAGAACTGGAGTCATATATGCTATTGATTATGCATTAGTGGAATACATGTAGGTCGATATTAACCACTTGTACTCGTGATCCGCTATCCATACATGTGGATGCGGTTAGCAAAAACCACTATCCACGTGTGAATGCGGATCATGGTTTGTAAACCTTATATATAATATATTTTATATATTTTTATATGTATTATATTTAATAAAGTCACTTAAATGACTTCGTTTTGAATGGTATATGTGATCTTTACATTGTTTTAGGTTTTTTTTTTTTTTACAATCATTTGGGTAAAAGGACAAAAATGATGTAATCATTTAACCCTAAAATTAATTAAAGGTACTATTGATTAAATCATTACTTTACATTTGATTGAAAGTATTGATTAAATCATTACACACTTAATAAGCATGATAGGACTAGGAGTACTCGGCCCACGCCAAAAGCCATGAGATTAAAAAAACTGTTACCAGTAATAAAAACAGTTTTTAATATTGTTAATTATAAATTTAATCATTTAATCAATACTTTTAATTTAAAGTTGAAAAAAATCTCCTACATGGATTCTTCCAAGACTAATGGAGGTATTTCGGCGATACTTTGTAGTAGATCTAACTTGAATCTAGAAATGGGTTGAAGCAAATTTGCTCCCAAATTCGGCATCAAGCATTATTATTTTCCTATTAAAGAGAGGTAACGAGAAAAAATATGTTTGGTAACGAGTTTTGTTGTGAATTCTTTATTTGATTAGTAATAATAAATCATTGATATGATATAAAAGTGGAATAAGACTTAAATTTTTTACGATAAAATTGTAAAAAAAAAAAAAAAATTGATATTAATTTTGAAAGGAGATTGACTTTTTTGAAAAAAAATGAAAAAAGAAAAGTAGAGTTTGTTGCCGAAAGGTGAGTAACCTTAGGTTAAAAAGATCGGAAATATTGCACTTAGAAAGCCCCACAACGATTTGCTTGGTCCTTGGAATTAGATTTAGGCGCGCACCAATGCCAATGACACATCCACTTTGATTTCAGAGGAAGAAGGACCACCACCACCACCCCCCCCACCTCAAAGTGGGTTTGTTGACAAATAATTTTGCTATGAGATTTGATTTCAGAGGAAGGACCACCCCCCCGGCCCCACCCACTTCATGACCCACCTCAAAGTGGGTTTGTTGACAAATAATTTTGTTATTGTTTTTTTTTTTTTTTTAATAATAATAAAAAATGATTAATGTGATGTAAATATAAAAAAAACGTGAAAAGAGTTATCTGATAATAGTTTTGAAAGTAAGTTGACTTGCTTTTAAGAAAAAAAAAAAAAAAAAAAAAGGAGATGGTGATTTGCCAAACTCTCCAAAATAAATAAAATTGATAGTATTAATTTTATGGTTATAATTTAAAGGGATAAATGTAAAATTGGTCTTTTTGGTTTGTCTAAATTACAAATCACTTTATGTGATAAAAATAATAATTTATAGGTCCACAAATCACTCCTTGTAGTATACAAAATAATTTATAGGTCCTCAAGGTAGATCAAAATAACAGTTTAATCCCTGAAATCAATTTTAATTAAGTAACTTAACAAAATCTTTTACTTTGTCATCACATACCCAATAAAAATGCAACATATGTTATTATTAAGGGTTAAGTACCCCATTAGCTCTTAGGGTTTTAAAACTTTATTTTTTCTTCCTTAGGGTTTAAAAAGTGATTAAATTAGTTCTTGTGGTTTTGAAAAGTGGTCAAATTAGTCATTCCGTCAGTTGACCATTAGTTGACTTAACGGACTTATGCGTTGACCAATTAAAAGTTAACACGTGGCTATCTAATTAAATTTTTTATTTTTTATTTAAAAAAAAAAAAGTGAAAAAATTTTTGGGTGGCCATAGGCCATTCTCTCGCACCATGGGAGCGTCGACGCCTAAGATCTCATGTGGTAGAAGGATTGGGATAGCTGTAGGGAAATTTCTCTCCTCACGAGCGTCGACGCCGTACATTTCATGTGGGAGCAGGAAAGCGAAGGATTTTTTCTCCCTGCGATTGCGAGCGTCAGGACTGAAATCAGATTTCATTGGAGAATCTGCCAACTCAGACATCCTTGCAAGATTGATTGATTTCTTTCTGTGTTGTTGTCTTCTTTGGCTTAACTAGACTGATTATATATATAGTGAGTATAACAAATCAAATCACTGCAAGAGTCGGATGGGGGTGGCTCAAGGTGCCAAGGGGGTGGCAAATTTTTTTTTTCTCTTTTTTTCTTTTTTTGAAAAAATATTTTTTAAAAAATAAATAAAAATTAATTAGATAGCCACATGTCAACTTCTAATTGGTCCACGTATCAATCCGTTAAGTCAACTAACAGTTAACTGACGGAATGACTAATTTGGTCACTTTTCAAAATCACAAGGATTAATTTGATCACTTTCCAAACCCTAAGGAGAAAAAAAAATAAAGTTTTAAAACCATAGGGACTAATGGGGTATTTAACCCTATTATTAATTTCTGACTTAAAAAAAAAATGATCACTAGGATTTTTTACATCATTTTAGGACGCTGGTTAAGATTACACATCAGCTCTTACTCCATGTCATATTATTATAGTAAATTAATCTAATCTTTTAGTCTTATATCTTCAAAATTTTACTCCGCGTGTAACCTTCCCCCATTTTCATCTTGCTTGCCATGATTTGGAAGCATTTTGTGAGAATTTATTGACAGCCGCATTTTGTGAGATTTTGACTTGAGGTAAGGGCTGATGTGTAATCGTAGCTGGCTCCCTAAGATTATGTGAAAAGTCATAATTGTCATTTTTTTAAGTACGAAATTAATAATAATACATTTACATTTTTATTGGGTATGAGTGTATGACATGTTAAAATAATGGATTTTGTAAAGTTATTTAACGAAAATTGATTTCATAGAGTAAACTGTTATTTTGGCTTACCTTAAGGATCTATAAATTATTTTTTATACCATAGGGATTGATTTGTAATTTAGGTCAACTAATGAACATATAAATTATTTTTTAGGGATATATGCAAAATTAGTCCATGTGGTTCACTTAAATTACAAATTGCTCCATGTGGTATCAAAATGATCAAAGCTCCCTAGGGTATGCCAAAAAAATAATTTAGTCATTGGAGTCAAATTTCGTTAAAATATTTGACGGATTTCATTAAATGTTACGTCAACACCAATAAAATAATGACATATGTCACTCTTAATAAAAAGATAAAAATATATAAATCCAAAAAAAAAAGAAAAGAAAAGGAAAGGGGTGGCTGCCCAATCGGCAGCCACAACTTTTCTTTTCTTTTTTAACCAAAAAATAATATTTTTATTTTTATTTTTTTTAGTTTTATATATTTTATATTTTTAATATATATTTATTTTTTTATTAAGAGTGACACGTGTCATTATTTTACTAGCCTGTGACGTGGCACTTAACGGAATTTAAACCTAAGGAATAAATTGTTTTTTTGGCATATCCTAGGGACATTTGAGTTCATTTTGATACCACATGGAGCGATTTATAATTTAAGTCAACTACAATGACTAATTTTGCATTCATCCCTATTTTTTATACCACATGGAGTGAGTTGTAATTTAGGTCAATCATATAGACCAATTTTCCATTTGTCCCTAATTTAAAATTGGTACATAATGATGTATATAATTTTACATTATTTTAATTGTTTAAAATACATATCAACATTGACTTCTTATACATCATTAGATAACCCAACTTTAAATCTAAAGGATCCTTGTCCTATAGGGTACATATCTAGACTAATGCATTTTATAAGTGATTGAGATCGGGTTCAATATTTTAAATTTGGCCGATTCAATTTTAAATAAAGAGCTCAAATATCTTGTTAAAAATTTAAAAAACTTTATCTTTTTAGCTGTTGTCAATTCCTCTTAAACAGACACAAAGAGAACTTACAATCGTCATAACATGAACATTTGAATGACATATAGCATCACCCTTTCTATCTCAAGTCTCACGAGATGACTTATTATGCAAGTTGAAAGGCAAGGCGTCTAGACGCTTTTAATAAAGAAATTAATAAAGTGTAAGCATTTTTTTTTTTTTTAACATGGTGTAAGTACAAATTAAAGTTTGTCAAATTAACCATTCAATATGGGTCCAATTGGCCAAATACTTTTTATAAAGATATTAAAAAAGCATAGCTTATCAATATATAGACCCACAAGGCCACAATCAAAGTTTTACATGTTAAATCATTATACAGGTAAGAGGATTGCATTTATTTTTATTTTTTTGGTGTGTGTGGATATGAGTAAAATGCTAGTTAGATTTTTATTTTTATTTTTGTTTTATAATTGTGTGCATTTGCTTGAATTCTGCGCACTTGTTAATTGAATTTGACACTTCGATATATATCCTGAATTTGTCCATATTCACAAGGGTGTTTCCTCTTTCTTCATTTTTTTTTTGGAACTTGGAGACTTTCATTAATCAATAAGAGACATCTCGTTGAGCAATTACAATATCACCAATGAACGGAGGAAAGCCTTCCATCCAAACCTAATTGAAAGATTGAAAAATAACCATCTTAGCTAACTTGTGAGCCGCTTCATTTGCGTTCTTTTTAATATATTCCACAGACCATGACTAAAAATTGTTCAGAAGAATTTTTGCATCATTCATCAAATGTCCATATCTGCTCCAACGGCTCCCATCTCTACATAATTCCTCCTGTCTTATTCTTATGTGTAGCCCTATAATAAAGCTTATGCTGCCTTGTGTTGATCTTCTTTTGCAAAAGACTTCTTGGAAGATCCAAGTCTCAAGTTCGCAATACGTACTATGATATTTATGACTGTGGAAACTAGATAAATCTTGTATATCATAAAAAATAAAAATCTATTTTGCTTATGAGGTCAATTAAATTCACATATATTGTTAGATCAATTCATAAAATTAGATTGACAATTCCCTCCCCGGCAATGATTTGATTGCATGGACCATTCAAGTGCCATTGTAATTATCATGACAATATAGGTGCTTGGAATTGGGAGTTCACCTTTTCTTTTGTCTTTTTTTAATCAATAATTTCTTCTTTATAATCAACTACATGGTCCAAAACCCTTTGGGAGCATATGCTGCAACCATAAGAAAGTGATAGAGGGTCATGATGAGGACTCTCCTAACACTAAATAACAACTGGACCAGCCCTTTGCTCGATGGAACATAATTCTCTCTAGTTCATTTGAATTTGATAATATTCAATTAGTTATAATATATGAGTATTTTTGTTTTTTTCACTTTTTTAGGGAACAAAAATACCACTCTACTATAATAATAGGAATTAGTATCCTCTCCAGTTCAAATGAACTAGATAATATCCAGTTAGTTATAGTATAGGGTATTTTTGTCTCCTCAAAAAGTAAAAAAATAAAAATACTTCTTTACTATAACTAACTAAATATTATCTAATTCATTTAAACTAGAAAGAATCATGTTCCCTATTAATAAATCAAATGCTTTTAATTGAGTCAGTACCCCGCTAATGTTGTTTTATTATTTTAAAAAAAAAATAGAGAAAAAAAAGTCAGTTCATTTGGTTTCACTGAACAATTATCCACTATACGTTACAAACGCTTCCGCTTCAAGTGATTTATATCTCACGTACCTCTTCATTACTACTTTAACTCATATAACTTTTGAGTAGCCTTTTGTCAGCTTCTTATTCTCCACGAATTATTTTTTCAAATATGAAGGAGTATGTTGTTAATTAAGGAGTCTTGGAGCAAGGAGCTAATTGTCATTGAAATCTCACATCAGGATTGGATGACTTTTAACTTAATTATATTTCTAGAGAATGGAGACATTCTAACATTATCATGTGGTCGATTTTACATCTACGATCCTAAAAAGGAAAGTTTCAAAACCCTAGTGCACCATGGGAAGTTTGGGAAGAGTGTTCTTCATGTTCCAAACTAAGAGGTTTTCAATATTAACCCCCCTTTTTCACAGTTTTATTTTGTATTTGCTTGCTGAAACCTGGGGTCTTAAATTTGTTGCTACCGCTGGCTTTTACCAACATTAGTTTTAATATGAGTAAATATGTCTATAGTTAATTTTGTGTGTCCTTTGGAGTTCGAATATGGTTGAAGGATATCGCAATGATGATGCCCCCACTTTCGAGAGGACTTGATCATTTTTTGATCGATTTTCTACTGTTTGATTGTTTTTTTTGCATTGTAATTAATTTCTGCTTTGGGTCTATTGTTAAAGAGCCTATTCCTTTTGTTAGGTCTTCCACTCTCTCTTTCTTTCGGATTAAGAGTAAAAAAAAACCCTTCATTGTAACATTTTTCCCGTTCAATTAGAGAGAGAGAGAAACAAAAAAATAAAACAAAAAACAAAAAACTAACTGTCATCCATCTCAAGTCTTACAACTAGCATGTTATTTAATGCAGAAGCCTCCTTTTTTTCACTTTCTTTTAAAGGAATTGGGGTTACTCCATACAGGGAGTTATTAATAAACTCTGATTTGTTTCATTAGCTGATACAATTAAGGCTTTTAGTGATCCTGTGATCCATATATTGCATGGGGATTGGGATTAATGTTGTTTTCCATATACCATTTTCATTTTGGTACCACTTCTACAGTTTTTGTTTCCAATTGAATATATGAAACTTTAATTTATTTCTATGAGGGAAACGATGACCCCATTCAACTAAACAATTTGTTTAATTGAAATGAAGAAAAGTCATTTCATAATTTGGATTTAATGTTGACAAACCAATAAACTCTATGCGGCCTTCTCAAAGGAGCATAGCAAAATGGCCACCACCGGTGAGTGGTGTGGCGCACCCTAAGACCACTGTGGTCCGCGGAGGGACAATCAAGGGTTGGACATGGGTGACTACACTATCGATGACGGCTTATACCCCGACAACAGAGCATCCCAATAGTTTTGTATTTTGGAGTTACGTATTAGATTTGTGATATAGAGGCACTTGTTTTTAATCTGTTATCAAATTGTTCCATAAGGTTCAAATTTGATCGAATTACTCCTTGAAGTAATTTAATACTGAATTGATACTAAATTTGTTTTTATATATTAGTTTAATTTTTAATCCTAGTATATTTCTCCTTCATATTTTAACCTCTCTATTATAATATATTTTTACAAAGTGGCCCTATCTCGGATCAGCCCTTGTGTGACCCGACATGCCACCCCAGATCTGCCTTGAGGTGGCCTCCCTAGGGGTGGCCCACGAGCCACCCCAAAGGTGGCCAAGACCTTTTTTTTTTTTTTTTTTTTTTTTTTTTAAATAGTGTTATGTGTGAGTGAATGATGAGAAATATATTTATTTCAAAAAAAAAAAAAAAAAGAATGATGAGAAATATTAAAGTTTTTGGGTGTGAATGGTTGTTATAAATGCAAACTTTGAGCAGCAATATTTCTAAAATTAGGGACGTTTGAACAGTAAAACACCTCTAATTAGTAACGTTTTCCAAAATCGTTCCTACTCCAAACGTTACTAATTAAGCATTTTTTTTTTTTTTTTGTAATGACCAGAGATCGCACCTTCTCTTTGATAATTGTAGCTCGAACGTTAGCAATGCTCCTCCTTCAACAGCATCCAATTAGTTGTTGTTGCATTAACTTTCAAGCAAGCTGGACTCTTGCCTTGCTTCAAAAACTAGCCCTTTTGAACTTCTACGCATTTTGACATAACTCCTCCAATGTGAGTCCATAATATAACATGTTGAGATATCACTCAACTTAAAAGCTTAAGCGTAAGAGGTTTCAGTCTAATTAAGCTCTATTAATCATTTATACTTATGACATCTTTCCAATGTGTGACTCAAAATTATATATACTCACTCGTATACGCAACAATCTCCTCTTTACAAGTGAATCCATCATCATATTGTAACACCTCCCCTAAGACGAAAGTAGTTTTCTAAAAAAAAAAAAAAAACTTTTTTATCAATCTTGTGCATGTGCCCTATCAAATATCACTTAAATGCTACGTGGGTTTGCCCGCGTCACACACCTTTGTTTCTACTTTAGGAACTCTCATTTGTACCTGTGCCATAAACCTTTGCACCTTACTCCATTGACCCTGCCCATGCTCACACCTGGCATCTTTATCCTTATTCTAAGAACCCTTATACAAGCCCACGCCATGAGCCTTTGCCTCTTACTCAGAGGACCATTGTCCATGCGCAAACCATCTTCCCTTTTCCCAATAACGCCTTGTGGCCCTTGTTGGATCAAAAGACTTTTCATCCTCCTTTTCCAAATAAAGAAATTGTGTTTCCCATTGAATTTTTTCGCTTCATACTTGGTGCTAGCCATATTTATCACGATCGTCAATCTGAATACTAGATCTTAGCTCTGATTCTAGTTGTTGGAAATATTGATATCTTGAGGACTCTTTTATTGAACCATAATATAGCATACTGAGACACCATTCAAACAAAAGCTTAAGCCTGTAAGCTTGAGATTAACTATGCTATAATAATCACTTACACTTATGACATCTTTTCAATGTAAGACTTAAATCTTCTCTTACACATGTGAGTTGTTATTTTATTATAACTAATTAACTATTGTCATACGAATAACTGCTAGGGTTTTTAATGAAAAATTGTGACATGTACGTAGGTGTAAGATCATATTCTAATAAAATAGCTTCATGTATATAGTTGTGACGCATCAACTTAATTGATACATGGAAAAAAAAAAAACAAAAACAATAGAAAAAAAAAAAAGAAAAAGGAAGAAGAAGAACGGGAAGGGAGGTTGGTGGTGGCTACCCACCCACCACCTTATAGAATCGTTGGACACAATCTACACCTGACCCTAGACCAACGGGCAAAGATGACGATGGAATGATCTTCCTCAATCAGCCCCTATTAAGAATCAAAATTAAAAATAAATAAAGTTCCAATCTAGTTCGAGCTGAGCCTAGTACTCGATTGGGTACTTGGTTAGGGTCTTGCCAACCTGAGTTTGAACAAACTTCCAACACTCGCTTGAGTTCGATCACCCTGATTGTTCTGGTAAGCCAATTAAAACTCGACTCGATTCGACGACATGGTGGCTCGTTTTTTGCGAAGCTTTTTAAGGTAGTTTTTTTTTTTTTTTTGGGAAAAAAAAAAAAAAAAAGAAGCCATTTTCGTTTGGGCGTGAGATTCTTTTTGTATTTTTTTCATTTTTGTTTTCTATTTTTAAAATAGTGAATACCGAAAAAATTGCAGGCTTTTTCTTTCACGTGGGCTTGTTGATTGTCTATTTTCACCAGCATACGTCCAGATTTCTTGCTAAGCTCCCAAATCAAGATTGGCCTTGTTTTCATTCTTTTCAACCGGGTTGGATTAATCAAATCCGGTACCAAAGTGGGTAGGCTGAGTTCGACTACAAAGTCAATTGGATTTGGCCCACAATCAACCCAGATATGAATCAGAAAAATAATAGGGGAAACTTTAGGGAACCCCCCTGAACTTCCACCCGTTTTGAAATATTCTCCCTAAATTTTAAAAACTCTTAATTTACATCCCTGAACTTTCAATTGATCTCAATTTGGACCCATCCGTACAAATTAGGGCACAAAATTTTTTAAAAAAGGCCAAAATACCCCTAATTTTTATTTTTTAAAAAAATTAAAAAAATATCTGGAAGTTAGAATTTTATACAAAAGTCACCGTTTAAAATTCACTATTTAAAATTTCAACTTCCAAAATGTTTTTTTTATTTTTTTAAAAAATGAAAATCAAGGGTATTTTGGTCTTTTTTTAAAATTTTGTGCCCAAATTTGTACGGATGGGTCCAAATTGAGAGCAATTGAAAGTTCAATGGTGTAAATTGAGAGTTTTTTAAGTTTAGGGGGGTATTTCAAAACGGGTGAAAATTCAGAGGAATTTTGTGAAGTTTCCCCAAAATAGTAATAATAATAATAATTGAAAAACACTCCTACCTGAACAAGCCCTTGAAACCAGAGATGGAGCCAAAGCTTGGGATGGGTAGGTAGGGGTGTCAAAAAATACTGGAAATTCAGGACCAAAACTAAGAAATTGGGAACCGGTTCTAGTTTCAATTTTTGGCACCCGGTTATAATAGGATAACTAGGTGAATATATATAGGGCTTTTATTTTTACTTTTTATTTTAGGTTTACATATATTATGTAGGTGAGCTTTTAAAATGATTTTTATGGCATTTTAAAAAATTGAATTTTTATTTTTCAGGCCCATAAAGGCAAAAACATCGGTTTTTTTAGAATTTTTAGGCTTTACTATGTTCCTAAAAAACTACCAACCAAAATGGGTAATAGTTTATCGGGACAAAAAGGCTAATACTTTCTTCTTATTTTTTTCTTTTTTTTTTTTTAAAAAAAAAAAAGGGAGAGGGGGGCGGCAAAATGATTAAATTAAGCTTAAATTTTAGGCTCAATACTTAAAATAAGCCCAAATCATAATTTTTTTTTAAAAAAATCGGTTACCCACTCCGAATAACCGGGTACCAACCGGAACCAGCTAGTTATTGGGTATTCGATTAACCGGGTCCTAGTTCCCCGGCTTTGGTTTCTGGTTTTTGCCAATAACCAGTAACTGGGACTGGGTCGACACCCCTATGGCTAGGGACAAAGGGCGAAAAAATTTAATGGGTAGGGGCCAATAGCAAAAAAAAGTTATACCTTATAAATTTTTTTTCCTTGGATAGGGGCCAAAATTTTTTACCAAATATTTTTGGACAATACTACCCTTCTAAATGCATTAATTGGAGGAAATAGAGAGGATCTATTTCCAGGTTTTGGGGAGGCATGGCCTATACCGACCACCCCCAGCTCCGTCCCTACTTGAAACACCCAAAAGTCAAAACAATTATCAACTTTATATCACATAGTACCTTCTAAAAAGCTTTGTAAAACTATTATGTTAGTATTCTTACTAGTCTCACCAAAATAATCAAAAGTACATTTTTCTCTATTTTAACAATCCACTTATTTAAAGCACCACAGTCTCACTATTTTAACTATCAACTTTCACTATTTCATTTAAATATTCTTTTTCAAATACTTATATATATATATTACTTTTTAAAAAAATAGAGAAGGAAAGAGAAAATTTATAGGGGTAATTTACTTGTTTTCCCCATGAATTACAATGCATTTTTACTTTGCCCCCATAAACTACCAATTGTGACACACAACCCCATGAAGTACCATTTTATGCCTAAAACCCATATTCTGTCAGTCAAAGACATTAACTCAGACGGTCAAAGTAACAATGCGTTGTAGTTCATGAGGACAAAGTGACTGGTAGATCGTTTGAGTTAACACTTTTGACTGACGGAATGAGGGTTTTGGGCACAAAATTGTAGTTTATGGGGTTGGGTGTCACAATTGGTAGTTGATAGGAAAAAATGTCAAGGCGTTGTAGTTGATGGGGAAAAAGATAACTACACCGAATTTATATTATTCCTTATTCATTTGGTGAGTAAATAGTACTTACTAGTTACTATCTTTAGTGAGTACTGTTCACTCACCATTTATTTTGGGCTAAAATAGTGAGGCAAAAAATGGAGAATTTTAGCCACGTTCACCAAATTATTACTACACTTTATTTTACCACTCCCTTTTGAAATTTTAACCGCAGACAAATTCTTAATATTGTTCGTATCTTTTTTGTTTTATGAGTACTAAATACTCATCTCTTGCTCTCACCACACTTTGATATAACTAAGCTGATGTTGTAATCTTATCTGCTATTGAAATTTTTTCATTTTTTAATAAGGACAGAAATTTGCTCTAAATCAGTTTGAAGGAAATTTCTTATTTTCCTTCAACATACTTCAATAGGTGACAAGTGTCTTCTCTCACATATTTTTTTTAAAAAAAATATTTTTAAGAGTCATTTTACTAATCTTGGAACCTAAATATTAATTTTTGAGAAATTCAAAGATGTTGAATGATACTTGTCACTTATTGAAATAGGTTGGAGAAAATTTTCTCTAACCCAATTTAAAGGAAAACTTTGTCTAGATAATAAAGGTTGATAAACGTTACTATAGTAGGAGTAATGCTATAAGACTTTCGAGAGTCTTCTTAAAGTCATTCCAAATGTAATGTGGCTTTTAAAATTACCGTTGAATTTTAGATGTGATTTATTGAGTTTGGATTTATTGGTGATTTTAAAAGCCACATCACATTTGGGATAACTTTAGAAAGATTCTAAGAAACCTTATAACATTACTACTATATTAGTCTAATAATACAAGAGTGGGATGAGAGATGAACTTGTTTTATACCGAAAAGTTAGGAAAAAGTATATATACTTTTCTCGAACTATCACCACAGTGTCAATGTTTTCCCACCCAAAACTATCAATTGTGTTAATCTTCATCGTAAACTATCAAACCAAAATGTCAATGTCTCCCAATGATAAAAATATCATTTATATATATTTATAAAAAGAAGGAATTCTTGCAATTATATCAAAAAACAAATAAATAAACTAAATTTGGTTCTTAAAAAAAAAAATTAAAAACCAAGGGAGTCCTTTTTTTTTTCCTTTTTTTAAACAATTAGTTTTTGTTTATATTTTTTAGGGTTCGTTTGAGATTGAGATTTCACAAAAATAATTTGTGTTTTTAAAAGACATTGTAAAACGTAAGGCGTTGGGCATTACAATTTAAAAAACATTTAATTTAAAATTGGAAAAAAATATGCGATTTCTATAAGCAGGTTAGGGTGCTTATTTGAAAAAAGTGTAAATTTAAACCAAAATCATGATTTCGCATAACAAATATTTCATTAAAAAATACTTTTTAACGTGTTTTACCAAACGCTTTTACGATTTTAAAAAGTAGCAATTTAAAAAACGGATTTTTAAAATCGCACTTATTAAAACCACAATCCCAAACGGACCCTTAGTTTTTTTTTTTTTTTTTCTTTTCAAATTTATAAAAATATTTTGTCTTACTAAATTTTTTTAATGTCATTGTTGTCTTTTACTGAATTTGAAGGGATATTGACATTGTTTTAGTAATTTAAGAAGACATTTTGCATTCATGTGGCAGGTTCGAGTCATGTCAAGGCATGTGTATAAGACTATATAGGTCAACTTTAACCCTGCCATATTTAATTAAATTGGTCAAATCCTTCATTTATAACCATTTAATTTTGTATCGGGTTTATGTTGGGCTAGCAGATTATGTCAAAAATTAAGGTAATGTAAAAGCATGAATATAAAATTATATAAGTCAACCTTAATCTAACTCTTTTAATTAAACAGGTCAAATTCTTCGNTGCGATTTCTATAAGTAGGTTAGGGTGCTTATTGAAAAAAGTGTAAATTTAAACCAAAATCATGATTTCGCATAACAAATATTTCATTAAAAAATACTTTTTAACGTGTTTTACCAAACGCTTTTACGATTTTAAAAAGTAGCAATTTAAAAAACGCATTTTTAAAATCGCACTAATTAAAACCACAATCCCAAACGGATCCTTAGTTTTTTTTTTTTTTTTCTTTTCAAATTTATAAAAATATTTTGTCTTACTAAATTTTTTAATGTCATTGTTGTCTTTTGCTGAATTTGAAGGGATATTGACATTGTTTTAGTAATTTAAGAAGACATTTTGCATTCATGTGGCAGGTTCGAGTCATGTCAATGCATGTGTATAAGACTATATAGGTCAACTTTAACCTTGCCATATTTAATTAAATTGGTCAAATCCTTCATTTATAACCATTTAATTTTGTATCGGGTTTGTGTTGGGCTAGCAGATTATGTCAAAAATTAAGGTCATGTAAAAGCATGAACATAAAATTATATAAGTCAACCTTAATCTAACTCTTTTAATTAAACATGTCAAATTCTTCGACCTTAACCCTTTAATTTCGTATTGAATTTGCATGTTGTGCAAAAAAATTGATAGCCCTAAAGATATTGACATAATTGAGAATTTAAAGAGGACATTAACAATAGAATGAGAGCTTGACGGCATATAGTTAGGGTTGGCAATTTTTTACATGACTCGTGAATCGAACATGAAATTAAAGGGTTATGGTTTGGTATAAACGGGTTTGGATCATAAACTGGGTGACCCACTTGACCCGTTTATAAAATTATATATATAATAAATACATATTGAAATGGGTCATGTTTGGGTCGAAACAAGTTAAACAGATCGTACTGGATTTGGTTAAACGTGTTAAACAAGTTGTGTTTGGATCTAAATGGGTAAAACAAGTTAACCTGTTTATTAAATGGGTCAAGTTGGTCATGTCAGGTCACTTGCAGGTCGTGTTTAGGTTTAAAGGTCTGACTCATTTAGTTAAACGAATCATGTTCAATTTTACCAGACCCACCAACCCATTTTTTCAGCCATCTTTAATCTTCGAGAAAAATGCATAAACTCCACATTTAGCATATATAAACCCATACCTGCGTATTTTGTTTTAAAACTTAAACTATTTTTACAGCCCTTTTTGAGAGGATTGAGTCATTTTATGACTAATTTTCTACTTTTTACTTGTATTTCTTGCACTATAATTTTCTTTTTAGGTTTGTAGTTCCAAAATTCACTCTATTTTTAGTGTTTTAATCATAATAACCATTTCCTTATGAGAAATGCTATCGGTTAATATTTTTTTCATATTTGACTAATCTTATTTTACAAATTAACCATTAGATAATTTAGATTTATAGACTTATTTAGATTCTACATAAGTCAATAGTGTACCCCATAAATCTAATGGTTAATCTATTGAATTCGTACGACAATATGAGCTAAGTATGAGTTAATTATGATAACCTTCTTGTCCGTAACATTTCTCTTTCCTTATTTGCAATCTATATATATATATTACATAACTTTATTTTAGTATTAGTTTTTTCACCACAAATTGAATGCTGAGAGCATCCATTGCAACCTCACAAAATTCATTTTTTGGTTATTTTGGTGAGGCAATTTAACCAAAATGGCTTAAAATGCCACTTTTTAGCCTCACCATTTTAACGAAAAGAAATAACAAGATGAATAGTAATCATCAAATATAAAATTTACTATTTACTCACATATTCATTAAACAAATATATCGTATCTCTCTTCCTTTTTACTTTTCATTTCTCTCTTTTTTAATTTTTTTTTTCCTCTCTTAGCAGTTTTTTTGCCACAAATTGAATGCTGGAAGCATCTATTGCAGCTTCACAAAATCCATTTTTTGGTTATTTTGGTAAGATAATTTAACCAAAATGACTTAAAATACCACTTTTTAGCCTCAAAATTTTAACCAAAAGAAATAATAAGATGAACAGTAATCATCAAACATAAAATTTACTATTTACTCACCTATTCATTAAACAAATATATCTTCTCTCTCTTCCTTTTTACTTTTCATCCCCCTTTTTTTTTTTTTCAGCAATTGGCGCTATTTTTCCTTGATTTTTTCCCCCTTAATGTTTGTTTAGGCAACACAAAATGAAGGTGGAGAACAGAAAGAAAGATTAAAAAAAAAAAAAAAAAAGTCTTAGAAAGAAAAGACAATCAAATCAACCAGGAAGAAAACTAACAAGAAATTCTATATTTTTTGTTGCCTATTTTATTTTAAAGGAATATGCTCATTGAACTGAGATAGAAGATGGCATAGGTTTCGGAAACACATGAACAGAATTTCAAGTGGCATCACAAAGATTGGTTGAAATATTATGATTTTTTTTTTTCTTACGATCAAATCCTCAACTTAAAATAAGATAAATAGTCTTAAAATAGATTATTAGAAAAATATAAACATTCAAAAATGTAAAAGTTAGAGAAAAAATAAATAAATTTTTAAAAAATAAAATAAAATAATAAAAATAAATTGTTAAAATAATAAAGGTAGAATGAGTGCTAAAAAAAAAAAAAATTGTCAAAATAAGTAAAAGTGTGATAGTAAAATTTGATTCAGCTGCTGGAGTGTTCTGACAAGACCTACGCTTTTAAAAGTTAAAAACCCACGCCCCCCCCAATTCGTACGCTTTTGGCACCCTGCTCTAACCCAGCAAGTGGGAGAGACACTGCAATATGATACTCTGAGTGAGAGAGAGAGAGAGAGAGACGCACACACAGAACTGAAGGATTCATGTGCTAAGGATTTGTGGTTTCATGTATACCATCCTTCACCCTCTCCCTTTGTTTGTCTCTGTCTCCTTGTTTCTGAAGAAATAAACAGAAAAGGAAAGGTAAGCCATAGTTCCTCAAGAAAAAAGAAAAAATGGACAATTGCTACTCCAAAACAGAGGATTTTTAAATTTTGTTTCCTTTTCTTCTTTAAAAGAGTTGATTTGGTTATGGGTTTTTTCACTTGGGGCTACCTGGTTGGGATTTCATACTGTAAATAACCATTTATATTGATTTTAAGTTTCTGTAAAGTTTTTATTTTCCTGTAAATTTGGGATCTTATGTGGTTATTTTCAATCCTTGGTAGAGTTAGATTCTTACTGCGTAGTGTTAACTGTTGCATTGATTTTAATTTTTTTTTTCTTTCAAGTTTGATATATTTAATTATTTTTTCCTATTAAAATGTTGAATGTAGCTTTTTCCTCTGGTGCTTTGTTATCATAAGTTGCTTTAGGAGGCTTTTGGACTCTTATACCTTGACAGAATTTGTGAAGTATTTCTTGTCCTCCTGTTGATTGCTAAGAAAGTGAATGAAAGAAAAAGAATACAGAGTTTTGAGAGTATCTCAAGTTTCTGACGAAAACCAATAGCGACAGAATTAGAGAAAGAAAGAAAAGGAAAAAACTTTAAACTTGCTTTTAATGGTAAATACTAGAAAAAAAAAAAAAAAAAAAAAAGAAAAAGAAAACTGAATATGGTATTCACTCCCATTGATTGTTCTAGAGAACAACTTATTTTCGTAGTACTTTTTTCTGCTATTGTTTCTATACATTAGCAAATATTTTTGGGGATTGTGAGTGTGCATCTTGTAATGTTGCAAAGAAAGTTTATCTTTTTTTTTTTTTGGTAATTTTCATTCTAAGTTTTATCACACAAATCATTGTTTTTTTTTTTCTCTTCAGTTAAACTTTTGTTGTGTCCTTTTTTGGGTTTTTTTTTTTCAACTTTATAATTTTTGTTTTCCTCTTGTAAAGTTCTTTTCCAGTAAGTTAGGCTTATAGAGGGACGAAAATGTTGTCTTCTGTTTTGGTCATAAAAGAGACAGAAAGAAGTTTAATCATGGTAAATAATGAGAAGCCAACCAGCACCCTGTAAATTAAGTTCACCATGTCAAGGCAAGCTCACCTTCCTCCACGATGCCCAATCCAGAAGAAACCCATTGCTGGCATTCATGAATCTGTCACTCCGCGGCACCATAAGTCTTCCTCCCAAAGCTCCAGGCCGGAGGAGCTGCCAACATGGCTTGATGACTTATTAAGTGACCCAGACTCCAACTCCAAAGGAATGTACCATCGTCGATCAGTTAGTGACTCTATTGCGCTTTTGGACACGTTTCCAAGTCTGGCTCCTCATAGAGATGATGAGAACTCAGTTGTTAATGAGACTTGTAATGGGTTGGAGTCAGCTTGTACCTATGGTCCTAATTCCCCTCGGAAGAAAAGCAATTTAACATTTGTAGAGAATGCCATAGTTTCAGCATTGTCTGAATCTGTTTCTCAGAACCCTACACATTATATAGATGGGAATCTTCACATTTCTGCAACTGCTCATGCTGATTGGAAAGGAGATGACTGTCATTCAGTTGGTGATCTAAACACAGAGAACAAGCCTGTAAAAGGGTTAGAATCTAAACTCACTTTGTTAATATGTTGACTTCACTTGCTATCACAGGTATGGTTCAAGTATGTATTGGCCAAAAAGTGTTATGATGTGTGCTTTACATATTTATTTTAGTAGTATGTTTTAATTAGGGACATAGTTTCTGTTAATAGAAATGTTTATTTTATGTGTGTGTGTCATTTTGATGATTCTGGATTTCTGGTAGTTGTAGATATTGCCAACATCTTGCTAAATTTGGCTGCTTGTGCATTGCTCTTGAAATGGATACCGCAACAGCCAATTGATAACCTTTCTGCACCTTCTGGCTTCCAAATTTCCAAAAACAAAGATAAAATGAAGAGGGAAGAGATGAAGGGAGAGAGGTGGCAGAGGAGGATGGGAGGGAGAGAAAACAAGGTACAATGCTGCCAATGGTGGCGGTGTGTGAACTTCATGCTGGAGGAGGGACAGAAATGAGGGAGGCTTGTGGTGGGTCAGGGGCGGGGAGGCCAGGGGGAGGTGCGTGCTAGACGGTGTTTTCCAGGCGGTGGTAGATCTAGCTTCCAAACTCACACCAAAAATAAAAGATAAAAGAAGAAAAAGAAAGAACAAAAAAAAAAAAAGGAGGAAAAAGTGGTATGGGAGAAGAGGAGAGGGGGGGAAGGGATGGCCTCCCTCCTCCCGAAGGGGTCACAGTGGGGGGGGTTCAAATGGGTTTTCTGGGAGGGGAGAGAGAGCGAAAGTAGTTAGTTAAGTGCATTGAAGAGTAGTAGTAGTAGTTAATCTTTAAAACAACCTTTTGTATTCACTGTGCAGTTAGGGAGCTTTGCATTTTTCTAGAATTTATTGAAGGCTCTGTGGATCAAATGTGCACAGATTTGTCATATAGACATTGAAGTGCTTTTCAGTATTTATAATAAAAAATTGTCATAAAAAATGTGGAAAGTTCAGGGAAAAGTCAATTCTGTAGTTAATAAACTCTCATTAATCTAATGACGTTACAAGCATCTTGGTCCCAAAATGCCCAGTCAAGATGAGCTTTGTTCTTTCCCTTGAAGAAGGCTATATAGATATATCTATGAAGTATCCAAGAATTGGGAATGTGGTATCCAAGAATTGGGAATGTGGATCCTGGGGAAAAAACATGGAAAATGCTAGGGGTTCTCTCCGTAGGTTCTCCTGGCGTTCTCCCAGACTTACGTAAAACATGATTTAAGAAAAATAAAATTGCAGTGACCTCCACCACCGGTTTTTTTGGGCATTAGCATCAAATTTGAGGCATTAGCACCAAATTTGAGACATTAGCATCAAATTTGTGAGGCATTAGCACCAAAATTGAGGCATTAGCATCAAATTTAGGATGGTCAAATTCATTTTTGGTGATATCATCCCTAAAGGGTTAACCTTCCACCCATAGGTTTTAGTTTTGAATCCAAAAACATGTTTTAAAGCATTACAACTTAACTATTAACTCATAAAAATTAATCTGTTAGCAAAAAAAGGGTACTATAATTTTAATTTTTCTTAAATCATGTTCTACGTAAGACTAGGAGAACGCCAGGAGAACCTACGGGGAGAACCCCTAGCAAACCCCAAAAAACATTCTACTTAATATGTATTGGTAGAGAGTGATTACACTTTCAGTATCATAGCCTTGTGCTGTTGGGCCTCAATTTTGGATGACTTGTAATAGATGAGGTTATGTCTGGAAAAGAACCATGGAAGTCCATCACTGCCCATATCATATTATATCCCTTGTATATACGCACGTTTCCTTTACAATTTTCATATGTATTTGATGATAAATCCATAAATTTTGACATTCAACCACCAAAGTGTTTTTATACAAGCCCATTTGAATTTGATTATGTATCTGTGCAATTTTCAAAATTTGACTGGTTTGATGACTTTCTACAGGCACTCTGGCCAGCGATCAAGGGTTCGTAAACTTCAGTATATTGCTGAACTGGAAAGAACTGTAGATGGTTTGCAGGTAACTTTTGAGGAAAACAAAATGAGATAATATGGAACTGTCTGCTACTTTATTCAAGTATACTAGGACTGGTCTTTGTTGGGATGACATGCAAAGATCTCTCATTATTCAAACGATAAACACCATATGTCACCAAGATTATCTAAACTTCTGAGGTAAATTATGTTGCATGTCGTAACATACATACTGCTCTTTTTAGCCACAAATAAAAGGAGAAAGACAATCTGAATCAGCTTTAAGTGTCAATATGTGGGTGCATCCAGAAGGTCGAAGTCAAATATTTACACTTTTAAGTGTCAATATGTGGGTGCGTCCAGAAGGTAGAAGTCAAATATTTACACTAAGGATACCTTTTCCAATTCCCATGTTATAATACCCCCCCCCCCCCCTTTCATCACTATTTGAGGATTCATTATCTCTAATGCTTTGGAGTTTGGCCATATCCATAACTTAGGCTAGATCCTCCATTTTTAATGCTTGTGGGCATCATTGCAGTTCAATATGTCAACCAATTTACTACGTGAAACCGATCTATTATTTTCTGTGGCTGGTCCTTGTATCCTATAGATCATGCACATTCATTTTCTAGTTCCATATCCGTTTTTTGATGAAATCTTCATGAAAGCTATTGGAAGTGAATGGGTTCTTTCACATTATGCAGACTTTGGAATCAGGATTGGCAGTCCAAGTTGCTGCTCTTCTTCAGCAACGTGTGTCTTTGTCCATGGAAAACAGCAAATTAAAGCAGCAGATGGCCAGACTGCAGCAACAAAAAATAATAATGGAGCGTAAGTTGTTATATCTTTTTGTTGATTTCTATGGGTAACTCATAAATTAAGGGATGGTTTCCAAGAGTCCAAAGTCATTTGACCCTCGACTATTTTGAAAGCTAATGAGATTACTTACATATCTGATTGTTAGTGGTTTAATCATATGAAACCAATATCATTGCAGCATTATTCATCTTTTAGTGAAAAAACTAAATTTATCTTTCAAAACAATCTGAGAATACCATTCCTGAAGTATAGTGCCAAATGAAAGAAGTAGTAGAAAAAGGTTCCTGAAAAGTCTGGAAGATGTTAATTTTAAGTGAGTATGATTGGTTCTAAGAGACATGATTAATTCATCAATGATGGATGTTTACACAATAAGAAGTTTGCCGAACTGAACACTATCAAGTTGAAAGTAGGTTAGACACAGCAGTGTAAGAGGTATGCATTTGGTCACTGTGCTTTGGACTTCCTGATTAGAAGCTGGACAGAATTTGTGTAACTCATTATCTTTCTAATGATATAAATTTTGCAATTTTTTAATTAAAAGGGTTTTAAAAATCTTTGGTGTGGTCAACATCAGTTCCAATCAACTTTTGTAAACAAATAATTTTTATAACAATATTATGATCTCCTGAATTTAAACACATTTAGTGTCGATTAGCTATCATATATGTTAAATAAGAAAAAGCCTGATTTGTTTTCTGACTTAATTAAGTTGCTATGCCAGCTCCAAATAAGTGGTTTCAAGTAACAGCAATCCAAAGGATAATTTACTTACAACGAAAAACTGAAAAGAAAAGAAAAGAAAAGAAAGGAGTTTTGGGTGTTAACAATAAAACTACATATTATGAAAGTAAAAGGGGCCATCATCAAACATTTATCAAACTTACGCAATCCTCTTGACAAGATGTGCCACTCATGGTGAGCGTTAACATAACAGGCAACTTAACTTTTGATATGAAATCTAAAAAGCTTTTTGATTAAATTGGATAGATGAAATTAATTAATTTTTACCTTTAACACCATGACATATGTGTTGCAAGTAATTGGTAACCAAGGATTTAACCCCTTCACATGTTAATAAATTTTGATAAAATTTTTAATTCTTATAATGAAACATTCAAATGATTGAAGAAAGCATCTTAGGCAATACATTGTTATGCAATGAGAACATAATTGGACAAAACTGTTGCTTTACATTTAAATTATACAGAAGATAATTTATTGATGGAAGTTAAATGGAAATGGCATGGTTTACGTATAACTCTTAATCTGAAATTTCATTTGCTTTAATTTTGTTCCAAGGCGTGGTTTTCAGGTGACCCTTAATCTGAAATTTCATTTGCTTTCGTGTGTATTACATATTTTCATGTTGGTAAGTGTTAATTTGCATGCGGCATTCTTTGTCAACTTTGATATGCTAGAAAACTTTTCCAAGATCGAGAGAGAATGACCTGTGGTTGGTGGGATATAAGTTACTAGTTCTAGTTGAAATTTCTAGTCTTAATGAAGATACTCATAATTCCTATTTTAAATATGTGGCGGCAACTGGTGGTGGGGATGTTAGATCTCATACCCCTACCACCAAATATGGCAGTGATTGGCCGTGGATCCCTGCCATCAAATCTAGCAGCGACTGGCTCCAGATTTTGCACCCAAATAATCAAAACACTCAATCCTCAACTTGTCACCACCACAGCATTGACAAACACCAAACCGCCCAAAATCCAAAAGCCTCAAAAGACGAACATGCACCACCAGCAAATACTGCTACAACTTAAACATTGAAAAACCTAAGACGGAGGGGCCGAGAGGTGAATATGTTAGAAAAAGATTAGGGTTTCTCGTGTATGCATATGAAGACACAAAATCAGGTTGGGTCGTGTTGTTTGTAACCCAAATACCTATTACTGATTTCCAACCTGACAAGTTGGAAATAAAAAGTTTTAAACACTGATCCCTAAACCGACATGTGTTGGAAGTCGGAATCTTTGGGTTTGGTCGGTTGAGGCAGTGATATGCACAGCCCTGGCTGGAGCAGGCAGTTTACTGTCTTTAATTTGCCTTTGATTGTCTCTGTGGGACGTTCTCAAGTGGTTCAATCAGCTATGGACCATGCCTCATAAAGCGGAGGTCACTAGTTCGAATTCCCTCTCTCCTTTTCGTTTTGTGGACATGTCAAAAAAATAAAAAAGATTGTCTCTGTTGGACAGCTGGCAGTACCTTTCACGAACTTGTCTAAGACAGATGGTTGACAACCTTACACTATGGCCACAATTAACAACACCCAATTTGGACATATTTAGTATTTTCAATATTCTGATGATATTTGGAAGAAATTGAACTGGAAAAGCGTATTTTCTACTATTTTTTTTTAATACCGGATTTGTCGTAGAAGTTTCAGAGTTCTCTCTGGAAATTGCAACTTAAACAGCATGAGAAACTATCAACGCAATTACGATCCAGGATTTAGGATTTCAATAGTTGCTTGTATATTTGGTTTCTCATTTCAATTCCTTTCAAAAGATGCTGACAGTGGTATTATACTTCTTACTTGACCAAAATTATGAGATGGCATCTTTTCTAAATACCATGTCAACCTTTTTTGTTACAGGCCAATATCTGTCTCTGAAGAAGCAACTTGAGAGATTGAAGATTTGTTTTGCGAAATCCCCAGATAGCATGAGTAGCACATATTTTGGGTCTAGTCCGGCTGCGGACGCAACTAGAGTCGACGCTACTTGGCAGATGTTAGATATGGGAAAACTTGACATTAGTTGGGCCTGAAATGCTGAATCATGATTTTTAGGTTGATTCCCTGAAAGCTGTGGCTCTTTTGCTTCATCTGCGTTATGTTTGAAGTGGATGCAGCCTAAGCTACAGCATGTTATTGATAGCCATTTCTTTCTGTCCACTTATGAACTATAGTCTTTAGAAGGCTTGTAGTACTTTATGTTCTAGTAACTTATCTTTATCATGAAGTGAAATGTGACACGAGCTTCTGTGTGCTTATCTATGAAGGATTTGGCTTAGATGTTATAAAAAAACTACAGAAGATCAATGACATTAAATATGGACCATTGAAAAAATTATAAATCTGTAGTTTTTTTTTCAGCAACTATGCCAAATTCATATGTGAAACTGTTCAATTATAACGGAGAATTCATCAGAGGAGGAATAAGAAACAAGAAACGGGGTTTCATGAGTGAAATCACCCTTCTGATGGTGTCTTCCTTGAAAGCTCTATGCATTATTGGGCTATCGAGATCATCATTTGACATGAGCGTTATATCTTGTTCCCAATTACTAACAGATTAAGTCAGCATTTCTGTAGCATGTACCCATCTCTTTTCTGCATTAAATAATTGGTGTTCTTTTCCAATGTAGCGTGGGGCAAAGGTGCATGAACGCTACAATATAGAGTGTTTTTGCTAATTGTACAACATATCTCCTTGAATAAGACAGGAGTGTACATGAGATACACTGGTTTGCCATTAACTTTGTTTCACCTACGCCAGCGATTTGCGTTTGCATATTGGATTAGGATTGTGTCGAGATGTAAATATAAGACTATATAGGTCACTTATCACATGATTCCATTTAATTAAATGAATCAAGTTTCTCAACTCTAACCTGCTAGTTTCATATTGAATTCGTAAGTCGTGTAAAAAAATGTCAAGTATTAAATGTTGGGCCATGTTGAGTATAAATATAAGACTGTAGGTTAACTTTAACTCAACCAATATTTTCAATGTAACTCGATTTTGTATTGAATTTGTGGATCTTGTTAAATTTGTAACTCGTTAAAATTGCTAGGCCCTAGGCCATGCACTTTCTCTCATCTTTTGCTTTGAATTACGTGAAATTTAGTTCAAGAGATCCAAAGACTGCTTTATAGTATCACATCAGCAAAGTGAAATAAATAATACAACATACTCAACTCTCATACGATGTAACAATGCTCATAAAACTGTGAATTAGCATTTATTAAAATTTTAAAAAAAAAAAATCTAAAGTTTGATAAATATGGCTGCATGAACTAATTATATGGAAGTAAAATGAGAGTCGAGTATTTAGCATTACTAAAGGTAAAATAAAAGTGCAATGTCTAACATTTCTCATTAATAATAATAATAATACAAAAAATTACACTTTTATCCAACCACCATTCCCACCTTACTAACATGGAATTATGGCAATGCCAATCCACCTTTGATTTTATTTTATTTTTTTTTTATTTTTTTTATTTTTTTTAATGTCCACATAAGAGGGAGAAGAAGATTCGAATTATTAACCTCTGCTTCATAAGGCGTAATTTCTAGTCGATTGAACTATTTCTTGAGAACCTTAGAATTTTATTTTATTTCATTTTTTTTTAACAACGGTAGATCTAATCAAAGGGTGAATTGATGGAGATAATTGTGTAAAAAAAAAAAAAAAAGAAGAAAATTGCTTTCTTGCATTACTTAATAGTAATAGAATTGCACAATATCCCTCCTTTTCACCTCCTTCCAAAACATGAGACAAGTCCCCATAGCTGCTCTTACAAATGCAGAGTGCTTGCCTATGCAGTCGACTACACCATGTTTTCTCTTATTTCTTTTTTTTTTTTTTTCTTCCCCACCTTTTTTTTTTTGTTTTAATTACAAGATATGTAAAAAGTAACAACTTATGATGAGAATACAATCCACGTGAAATAGGCAACAAACACAAAAGATGAAATACTATATGAATCAAACCAATTATGCACAGCACAATGTTTACAAGAGCTTGCTCCATCCAGCTTCCACAAATTATAAACCAATGCACGAGTCTAGGATAGACAGCAATAATTCCTAACCACGAAGGGATGCCCGAGGGACAGCAGGTAAACCCAGTTCGTCCTCAGCCTGCCAGTGTCAAGTTTAAGAATTAATAAAAGACTCAAGAGGCACGTGGGATTCGGGTATGACCCACAAATAAATGTTGCTCCTACGTTACTACGTGCATGTGAGAATTACATGTTCGCTCGTAGGACAAATGTCAATTTAACAGAATAAGTTTAGCTTTGCAGACACATGTTCACAATAACCAAGTGTCCAGTGCTATCTAATAATGTGACAAAAATACCAAATAGCAACAACCATGCAAACCAAAGATCCACTTGCTTTGTTAATCAGCACGCCTTTCCTTTCTCACAATTTTGGACGATTCACCAAAAAGAGAATTGGCACTAGTTGTTAATGCTTTTTATAGGATAATTTTTGTTTGAAAAAGTTTTGTTGATGCAACATAAAAGTGAAAGTAATTTTGAGTGTCGTGTTTGTGTTTTGGATTGTTAATATTTTTGTTTTGCAAAAGAGAAAACAAAAGGGAAAAGGAAAAAGTTTTATCAAACAAAGTCAATATAGGAGCATCAATTTATTTCTTTTTTTTTCAGAAAAAAAAAAATCAATGAATTTTACCTGGGCATTGGATCTGCCAGCTGGTACGGCTGCTTGTCCTATGGGTGCTGAAGGCAAGCTGAGTTCCGAATCCAAATCATGTTCTTTATCAGGTTGGAGATAAGAAGGCACACCATCAGCTTCAGTTTCCATTCCCATGTCGGCTTCCAAAGCATCAAGCTCTGCACCAAAAATTAGTTAGAATAGAATACTTCTGACATCAAATAGAGTTAATTGGCAAATAAAAATCACATACATCCTATAATGTCTGTAAACAATCGTAAAGAATATTTCCCCCAACATTTGAGCCTTTAGGTAATATAAAAACTTACCACCCATAAGATCTTCCTCATCAATGTCATCCGGCACGCTGTAGCTTCTACCCAAGGTCTCTTGAATTTCACTACTCACATCCATTAGGTCCATCATCTCATCTTGCAAGCTCTAGATAGATAAAAATAAAAATAAAATAAAATAAAATAAAAATTCATCTGGTCAGCACCAGAAATTCTTGAACGTTATGAATGGAAATCAAGTAGGGGAAAAAAAAAAAAAGACTCAGAAGATCACATACATCAATGTCTTGGATCTTCACAGTTTTCATCATTCCTTTCAACTCCTTGTTTGCAGATTTTAAAGCTGTCATCTTAGAGAAAAGAAAACAAAATCAAATTATGACAAAATATAGTATTAACTTAACTATCCGGTTCCCTAATCATGCTTCCAGGGCATCTCTCTCTCATAACCTAAATGGACAAGGAATGAGTGTACGAGTCTAGAGTTTATATTTAACACATATTTATGAAGAATCCCTCCCTAGTGACAAATGGTCTGTCCCCTACCTCTCATGAGGTAGGCAGCAGGTTCCCATCAGGGTACAGATAAAGCTCCGTCTGAACTGTCGTGAACCATGCCCCTTGGGGCGCTACCAAGAAAAACAATGTTTGAAGGTGAATATAGCACAACCCCAGTACAGCCAAACTTGATGCACCATACAGTGAACCTTCTACTTCAAAAACCGGTTTAAAATGATACTATAAACTTACTCCAAATTGATTATTCATCTAAAGAGAAAAGCTGAAAACAGACTAAAATTTGTAAATCACATCTTACATGTGTCTGACTATAAAAATTGCATGACAAATTATGAAACTATATTATCATAATAATTCAATAGGTAATAAGCACAAATTAAGCAATAATATGGTCAAGTCCAG
This sequence comes from Carpinus fangiana, assembly GCA_006937295.1. Lineage (NCBI taxonomy): Eukaryota > Viridiplantae > Streptophyta > Magnoliopsida > Fagales > Betulaceae > Carpinus > Carpinus fangiana. The sequence continues at coordinate 20,069,695 of CM017324.1, forward strand.
AAATATAGAACAAAGATTAAGTATCCAGTGTGTCCCATTTCATAACATTCAGTTGCCCTAGTTCAGAAAATGGATTAAACATAATTACAAACTACAGATAATGCATCCAAAATCCCATTGCGTTTTCCCGGGAAATGGATGACACGTAATAACACTATTCACAAATCTTAAGCCCAGTGTTTTAAGTACAAAGCCAATCAATCGCATGATATACTTTTTACTGTATTATTACCCATCCTGTGGTTCAGGTCAGTGCAACAGATGGTTATACTGTAACACCCTGGTCCCACATTGGGAAGATGAGAAGAAGCCCCACATATAGTGGATAATTTATAAAGATAGCCATGGGTGCTAAATCCCACATTGCCTAGTTACTAGGTGAAACTGGGCTGTATAATGAATTCTAGGGAAGTTTCAAATTGACTAGTCCTTTAGAGGTAATAGCGCAGATGTGGCTAGCTATTTTCCCTGGGTCGTTACATATACCATAGGGGCTTGATAAGGTCCATTTTCTAAAATGAACACTATTCAGAAACGAATGAACGATATTAGGACATACAGTTTGCTGGGCATCTTTAATACCCTCGGAAGCAAAGGCAACTTGATCAAGATTGAATGTCTGATTGTACAGCATGTCCCGTTGTCCTTCATACCTGTTCAAAAGCTTAATGAATTGTATAAATCATCGAGGGAAATAAAGGGATACTCATGAAATTGTATAGCATACTCGTATACACATATCCCTTTCAACAAAGTAAATAACTTTTAAAAAGAAAATAAGCTCAGTCTTTGCTTTGACCATCTCATTATCAATTTGAATATTCACAAATCAATCAAGAACTCTTTAGGAATGACCTTTTTGCTATAAGTTTCTTCAACCTATATCTAGATAACCATGAATAGTCTAATGCAAGTCCTGCAAGAAGTAGGACATAAGTTTTGGAATTGATAAGGGCACGACATGCTCACATTAATACTAGTAAAAGGCACCAAGGTGTTGATAGTTGGAAAACATAGCAGCGTCCTACGTTACAATGATTCCACAATATCCAAAACTACTCTGTTAGTGAGCCAATGATATAAACAACTTTATGATAATGCGAAAGTTTTTAAGTTAGATCATGGACCAAATGTTATGCACTAACTTTAGAAAAGCAGCGAGATAGAAGGAAATACAGATTGGTCCCTTCACTTAACCAATTAAGACATACCAATAAGTCAAAAAAAAAGGTTTCCATGCCACAGAGTCATAAAGCCAATGTCAGTTGTATTGCTAAAATTAAAGTGTCCTAAAACACTAGTATACTGACCAAAGTAAGACCATAGCTAGACCAAATTGTGCCTCTTAAAAAGAAATCATGAATTAAACATCATGCGGTTGACCAATAAGAGAAGATGGCAAAATTTTCCTTGTCAAGTGATTGAAAATGGAATGATCCTTGCATAGGTCAAGTTATCAAGTTAAAAAACTTATCCTCCTTTTCCATTAACTCCTATTACCTACTAGCATTATTGCATATATAACTACTTCATTTGCTTCTTATATCTCCGGTCATTTGCTTATCATATTTATGGTAATCTTTAACTTTGTCTTAAGTCTTTGATAAACCTCTTTTATCGCTAAACCATAACCTATTCCCTCTTCTTCTTTTTTGATAAGTAATCAAAATATCATTAAAAGTGTAAGGCACCCCCGGGTACACAGGAAGTATACATGAGAAAGGTAGCTAGAAAGGAAAGAAAGAACATACAACCTATTGCCTCTTCATTATGATAACTTGAAACATTTAACCTTTCTCCATTGTGTCTTCAACATTTTATTTTTTATTTTACTTATTAAAAAAAAAAAAGAGGCAATAGTTTACTCCAGTTAAACAAACTCTCTAAAATTCAAGCTCTTTACCCATTAAAACTTGCTTGAAATGATTCCCCATCAAATTCAAAGCTTTTCAAGCTATGCTAAAACCTAAAATCCAAATAATGATAAAAACCTTCCCACGCTAGGATATTTCTTTCATGAGGAACTGTTGCATATAAATACTAGCACACACAAAATTCCATCTGCAAACAAAACTGCAATATCAAGGCAATGACACAAGAAGAGGCACCTACATTCGCTTTTGCTTGAGAACCCTCATGGCTCGAGCTTTAATAGCTTCTTGAGCAGGGCCAGGCCTTGTTTTTTTTAACTGTTCTTTATATCTGCTGAGTTCAACATCAAGCTTTTTGATCTTCTCATCCACTGTTTCGCCTCTTTTATTGATCTGGAAAAGAATATAATTCAGGCATCAGTCCAAGTGAAAAACCCATAGAGATACAACTAAGGAAAGATTGATTATCAGATTATAGAACAATAAGGCAATCAATTTCACGAGAACCAAAATAGGTTTTTTAAAAGTATGCAGAAAAATGAATTACAACCATTATATGAATATCATACATAATATCTAAATCATATTTCTTCTTTCTCTATGTTGACACCATCGGATCATACTCTAAGCTGACCACTACATCACCATTTTCGACTTAAAAACCATAAATAGCAGGAAAAGGAAATAACTTCATCTAGCTTCAGAAGAGAACAATGACTGAAATAAAAATTAATAACTTGATACTCAACAGCTAATTAATGTTTCCCTCCAAAAAAAAAAATATTCTATTTTACTAAAACTATAGTTCACTATATGGGCTTAAAGTTGACAAGGCTTCATAAGTGCAGCACCAATTTTCTGTCACCTAAACTAATTGGGAGGTGAAGCTTCAAAAGTAGGGGAAAAAGTTCAAAGCTGCAAATGAAATCACATAATTTTTTACAGTGCTAATGCCATCAAACAGTACATAACAGAGCTCCCAGCCCATGGAGTGTCCAACAGTTTTGCCGAGAAGCAAATCCCCTCCATTAGGTTTCTACATCAACAGCTCACAGATGGATCTACTCACAAAGATGAGAGCCCCTTGATATCATTCTTGCTACAACTCCGTGACTTAGCGACACTTTCCCTTTCACACTTCTCATTTGTATCACTGTCGCATGCAACACAAATGTGTTTCCATTGAATTACCAAGCTATTGAAATCAAATTAATTGCAACTCAGAAACAAGTTCCCCGAACATCCTATACACTGATCCAGCAAGGCAGCAACTCACACACACATCGACAACGAAATCAATTCAAAATACTACAATAACCCCCTGTTTGGTTACCAAGAATCCCAAGGAACAGCCATTGTAAGAAACATCTCAAATCTCATCATTCTCTCTGATTTAAATCCAAAAAAAAAAAAAAAAAAACTAACTCATAATTCCGATTTCCTTTCTCCTAATTTCTCACACTTTCTCCAGAACCAAACGCGCACAAAATAAATAATTAAACAAACAATATATACATATATATATATATAGAGAGAGAGAGAGAGAGAGAGAGAGAGAGAGAGAGAACCCTGTCTGAGGCGTCGTTGATGGACGGAGGAGGCTCTTTCTCCTTCTTGACGCCGAAGATCTTCTTCATCTTCTTCTTATTCTTCTTCTACAGAGAAATCGAAGGGTTTGTAGATTTTGATTCAGTTTTAGCGAAACCGAAACTAATAAAAGAAAGGCTTTTTTTTTTTTTTTTTGGTGAACTGAAGAAATGGGAGACTTTCCGTCGTTGTTTCGAGGAAGGAAAGGATATTAATTTATTTTGGTGGTGGGGATTGTGTGCGTTCGGGTTTAGATAGGTGTTGAATTTTGATTGGTTGGGATCTGTCTGACCGGTGAGCGCGTGGACTGTGACTTTTGGAGAGGACTTGTCATTGGACGCGTCAGGGTAAGGGTGTGCTTTAGCGCACGTGGTGTAGGAAGCTCTTGGTGGGTCTACGCTTCCTGGGATTACTTTCTCCTTGTCACCAAGAAGTCAAATGGAACACATTAAGCAACCTTATAAAAATCTCTACAATATTGTGCTCAAATTCTTATTTTGTGAGAGTTTTATACAGTTCGTTTATTTGTTCCTATAGGTACATTTTTTTCTGTTCAGATTGCCATCAATTTTGAAAGCAAATGTGAGTTGAGTAATCCTACGTGTCAACCCATGTCTTCTTTGTGTCCTTCTAACTCTTTGCTTTGAGAGTCGTCTCCTCAAAATACGGCAACCTAATCAAGAGAGTCGGAAGATGGGGCCGCCCGCCAAAGCTTCTTTCTATTTTTGGCTGGTTTGTATTGAATTGCTCCCATTGAGGCTGAGAAAAGACCCGGCAAAATTAGACGAACGACCTAAATGTACTATTCCCTTTATGACCTAAAACAAGCCCTACCATTATATTAAAAATAAAATAAAATAAAATGAAAGTTGCTTGCCCGGATGATCGCCGCTTCCCTATTGGTTACTTTGCTCTCTTGGGGCACAAAGAAAAAAGCCATATCAATTTTGGGATGAAAATTGATTGAATCAAATAGTGAGTTTAAAAATCAAAACAATTTTGGGATGATACAAAGAAGACACGGGCTATCATTTAGAATTACTCGAGAGAGCCTCTACGGGGTCTACATCTCTGAGCACCTTTTATAGACCGTTTGTCCACTTGTCTCAACTAGTAAGTTCTATAATAGTTCCCTCATATCTCATGCTCGAATTGTTGGTAATCTTAACAAAAATTTCTAAAAGTCCGAATCCTATAGAGTTTGTCACCTATGTTTCACTCTCGAGTAACACTATACCTACCATTTTTTCTTTTTTAATAATTTATTAATACATGTTATTACATGTAATTTGAGTAATATTAGTCACAAATCACATGCCAACTCGTATTAACAAATTATTAAAGGATCCTAAACAAATCATAGGGCTAACATTTTTCTTCACTCTTAGTGAATCCTTAAGATTAATGGCTATGTTTGGGAATAGTATCGGATGGGAAGTAGAACGATACTGTAGCAGATATGATTGATATGAGAAAAAAAAGTAAGAATGTTTTATATAAAAAAATGAAAAATTTTGTTTTGTAGTAATTTTTTTATTTGAAAAGTAATAAAAAAAATGATTGATTTGATGTAAAAAATAAGAATGTTGGAGTTGATTTTAAGAAAAAATTTTGAAAAATGAAGTAGGTCCATGAACAGTATCATTCCCAAGTGGAACGGTACTGTTGGCAAACATAGCCAACATGAACAAATTCTATAGATTGTTTTAGGGGGAATGTTTGAACGTTTTTGTAAAGACCTTTTAGTTTGTTTTCCTTTCCTAGTTCCATTAGAATCATTACACCCTTGCTCATCTCATGGTTGGTCGTGATGGCTGTGTTTGGCAATGGATTGGACTGGAAGAAGTGGACTGGTACTGTAACAGATTTGATTGATGTGAGGAAAAAAATAAGAATATTTTGTATAGAAAAGTAAAATTTTTGTTTTGTAGTGATTTTTTTATTTGAAAAGTGATAAAAAATGATTGATGTGGTATAAAAAAGTATGAATGTTGGAGTTGATTTTGAGAAATTTTTTTTGGGATTTTACAAAGTCCAGTATGGTCCTTCCCCAAACATACCCGATGTCTTCCTTATGTTTTGCTATAGTTAATCCTTGTAGCATCGTCAAGAGAGAGAATAGGCAAATCCTTTATAATAGTCAAATTAGATTGTTATTAACAATTTTTTCATCTCCGGCAGAATAGCTATTTTGTAGTTTTAGGAGAGGCTCTTCTACCTACTTCTAATGGAGATGCTCTAAGAGCATCTCTAGCAACATTAGGTATTTTACCTAATAAAAAAGTACAACTCTTTACTTTAGCTATTGCTTTTTAACTAACATATTTTCTATTTCATTAGTTACTTGTTTTAAAATATTATTTCTCATTTTTTTTTATTATATTATTGCCAATACTTAATTAAAGGGAAAAACAATCACATAAATAGAAATCATTCATAAACACAAAAATAAACACATATGAAGCAATATTGGAAATAATATTATATTCAATTTAGTATGCTACAGTGAATAGCTACAAATTGTTATTCACTGTAGCAGTTAAGGTATAATAGTTAATGTAAAACTATTTTACTGGAGCAATAAAAATGGCAAAAATAGCTAAATATAGCTAATATCTCTCTTTTAGCTACACCGCTAGAGATGCTTTTGTGATTTTTATATGTTGGTAATTTTTTTTTTATATCTCGGCAAGAGTTTTCATTTTAACTACTCAAAATACAATATATATATATATATATATATATTTTTCTCATTTTAGTTACTAACTTTTCACTACACACTCTAACATAACATCTATTTTAATTAGGACTAATAATTTTGACACGACCCAACAACCTGACACGAACATAACACAAAATGACTGGAATTGAGTTTACTCTAAACGGATTTTAATCGTAAATGAATCAATTCATTTATAACCCGTTTATATTGTGCTTAACGAGTCATGTCACAGGTTACCCGTTAGACATGATTAACTTAAAAAGAAAAAAGAACATGTGGAGACTGGAGATCATTGGATGCCACTGCACTTCCCTTCCTCGATTCTGCTACCTACTGCACGCCTGTTTCAACTTTTCACTAAAAACTGAAAAACACTCAGGCTTGATGTTTAATTGTTTATATAAAAAAACTAAATAAAAAAAGACTGATATAAAAAACTAAATAAAAAATTGATTTGAAAATTTGAAATAATGAAAAGCATTCACATTTAGTCTTCACGTGCTTCATATCAGAGGTTCAGAAAGCTATTGCTACTAGCGTACAGCCTACTAGAGTCTAGAATTCTACCCCTTTACTTAAAAAAAAAAAAAATTCTACCAGATTGGCATTTTCCCTCTTCACCTTCCATTATCTGCATAGACTGCACTACGCAGACAAGAGTGCTATTGTTATACGGTTTGTGCATAAAAGGGAGGTTTTTTTTTTTTTTTTT
>CM017324.1:20080104-20142228 GCA_006937295.1 Carpinus fangiana
AATAAATTTAGTTTTTAAAAATGGTTGAGATGGACTCCGGGCAGTATAAAATTTGAGCTAGCATTAACCAAGCCTAATATAACCTTCTATATATTTGTTGAAGTTGTTTGTTGTTAGTTTGAGTAATTTGAGTTTTACTCTTTCTGTCTTCTCCTCACTTAAAGATTTGAGATTGCTTGATAAACATTGGGAAGCAAAATATGATGTCTGTAAACACCAATCTTATTGCAGAGTAATGAGAGTATAATCATGGCATATTCTGGTTTCTCTGATGATTGCTTACTATGGATTTTATTGTTACAAGCAGTCAGGATTTGAGGGGTTTATAAGGGACCAGTACACAGCCCTTCCTGAAACACGAGAGAGGTTGCTGGCGACAGAGATCACAGCAGCATGGAGGTATGATATTTCAATTTAATTCAACTTAATGCAAGGTGTATCAATTGAAATTTACAATATACATATGTTTTTGGCTTCCCGTCATAGTCCTTTTATATCAAGTTTCCAAAGGTTATGTTTTCACATTTTGATTCTTTTGAAGTTTTGCTCAATGCAAAATCATGTTTCTCGAATAAATTTGGATGCAGGTATTCATATGAATCTCTATCTAGCGTCCCTCAGAAGCCACATTACTTTACAGAGAGGTACCTAGATGTGAAAAAGGTTCTAGTTGAGACTTTCTATGGTCCTCCAAAAGAGGGAGTATACAGCCCATCTGTTCAGAATACTCTCTATCTCATGGCAAAAAGTGTACTCAACAGGTCTCTCTCTCTCTCTCTCTCTCTCTTTGTGGCACACACGCACACAAATCCATGTCCACCCTCATGCAGGCCAACAGCCATTTCCACATCCATGCTCATATACTTGCGTCCCACACATGCACGCACACAGTCAGAAGCACATAAGCATGCACGATCCGTATGCTGACACTAGTATCCAGGCACAGGGCATGCATGCATCAACACACTTGCACTTATCCACATATTGCTTTTTCTGTTGTGCAATGGTTTTAGATTGATTCTTGATTTTTTTTTTTTCATGCTTCCAGGTTTCTTGACATATCATCGATCCAATTAAAGATGCCAAATATCCATTTCCTACCTGTTAATCTAAAAAACAAGGATAATCAAACTATCGTTAAGGTATGTGACTTCTTTACCAGTGATGTCTGCAGAAGTTGTGGGAAAAGCACCAAAGTAGACAATATTTGACATAGATTATATAGCAATCATATGTTGCAAATTGGATTTGAGGATTTAAAATCAAGGGATGTGAATAACCTACATGCTTGCTCTTTGTGCGTGTGTGTGAGAGAGCTGAGGTTAATGCATTAGCTGTAAAAATGAAACTGAACCATAATGTTATGCAGTTTGCTGATGATGTATTTTTACCGACGGACGAACCACATGGATCAATTCAAGCTAGCTTGAGCCGCACCTGGTCAAAGATGTAGAAGTTGCTGGTTCTTTGAGCTGTTGCACTCTCAAAATAATGAATGGAAATTTCAAGGTTTTTCTTTTTCTAATGTTGGAGAGATGAAATGTATGTATGATAAAAAAAAATAATAATAATTGTACTCTTGAACTAAGGTAAATAAATGTAGACTCAGATGTTTTTAGTCGAAGAAGCAGTGAAGTTCCAGTTCCATATCACTTGGCTCTGTTTCTTAACGCATTTCAGTGGTGCTTTTTGTATTTGGTTTGAAAGTGTTATAATGTAACATTAATGTAAAAATTATTTTTGTGTTTTTAATTGTGTTTTGTGTTTAGGTTGTTCGTTAACATTTTTGTTTTGAAAAGATAAAAAGCAAAAGTTTTAGAACGAAGCGAGGTTGCTTGTAATAAATTTTCCTTGCTTTTCCCCAAAAAAAACATAAAAAATGGTCAACTTTTGAAAGAGGAAATCCAGTGGGACAAAAATTTATTACAAACTGGTTTGTAGCTAATTTATACAAACCAGTGTATCCTTTGCATAGATCAAAATACTCTAAAATTTGTAGTGTATCTTGACTTCTTTTAACAATGTGATTGATTAAATTAGTGATCCTCTAAATTCGGTTTGAGTAAGCTAATTGATCGAACTATGTAAAGTGTTACACATATTCTCAAGTATTTATTTTTGTTTATTATTTTATTTAAACGGTAATATTGTTGGTACTGTCACTCTAAAACTTCTCTCTATTAATGTGCTGCAAGGAGAAAAGTCTGTAGCCTTGCTGGCTACGCGGTTGGCAGCTCTGTCTGGGTGTGATCAACTCTTTTGGAAGGGGATGCGCTTCTTGTCGTTTTGGCCATAAACAATCCTGCTCTATTTTTTCCTTGGTATTTTACTAATTGTATTTAGTTTAGCTCTCTTCCTTTTAAAGTTAGAATGTTTTGAAAGTGTCTAGATGTGTTAATTTTTATGTACATATTTTAGTTTAATGGGCCATTTTTCATCTTATATTTAAAAACATTCTCACAGGATTTCTTATTTTCTCTTCCATCCAGATCAAAAGTAGGAAAAGATCCTCCCCTTAACCACTTTCTCCTCATGCTATTAGAAAGAAAAGAAAAAAGAAAAGAAAAAGAAACTCAGCACTTAAGAAAATGAAGTAAACACTAAACTATTCTCGTAATCTATTGAGAGGACTGAGAGGGGGTAGGATGTCACTGTTACCCAATCACACTCCAACGTGGTTGCTTTTTTTAATATAAATTAACCACTTGTTATTGATATTGCTAAACTGGTAAATTGAGAAACAAAAAATGCTGGCTATATTATTATACTAGTAACCGAGATGAACTTCAAAGGACTGTGAGCATTGAATTGGGCCATGTCGCTGATAAGATTATAAAGATCACTCATAATTTGATCTATTTAATTAAATGAGTTAAACCTGTCAACTCTAATTTGATAATTTTGTATCGAATTTATGCGTTATATCAAAGAATAAAAAATACTAACCTTGTCCCTTTTTTTAAAAAAAAAAATGAATAAGGAAAGGGTTACAGTGGAGGATTTTTCCCACTTCTAATCCAGATGGAAGAGAGAATAATAGATCCTGTAGGAATGCTTCCGAAAACAAGATGGAAAGCGGCCTATTTTCCTAAAACATGTGCGTGAGAATTGGCATTACAAGACACTTTCAAAGCATTCCAGCTTTGAAAGAAGGATAAAATTAAGCTAATATCCGCTAAACAATTAGCAAAGTTCCAAGAGGAAAATAAAGGAGGGTTATTAATAGCTAGAATCATTAAAAGAGCGTCTCTTTCCAAAACAACCAATCTGCAGCCTAGAGAATCAGCTAAACGGACAGCCAGCAAGGCTGCGTGAGCTTCACCTTGAAGAGCATCTGTACCATGAAGTTTTTGAGTGGCTGCACTAAGAATATCTCCCCTCTCATCACTAATAACAGCAGCTGCTACAGAAAAAGAATCCTTGACAGCAACGTCAAAATTTAATTTCACCCAACCCACTGCTGGCGGCAACCACAAGGCAGGGAGGACGTTAGCTTTCCAAGCTTCAAGATGAAAGTTGTAAGTGCAAGAGATCTGGTGGATGGCTTTGAGGGGAGATGGCTGCAATCCTTCATGGATTAAGAGATTCATGCACTTCCAAATATGATCCAAAGTGAGAGCAACAAACAGTTAAAAGTTCCTAACATCAAATTTAGGAATACCAAAAGAAGCAACAGGGGAGAGAACAGCAATAACCCAATCCGAGATTGGTCTGGAGGAGAAAGCCAAGAAGGAGATATGCTAACCTTGTCCCTAATAAGTAGTTCAATTAGTTGGGACTACGCCTAATAAAGCGGAGATTACTAGTTCGAATCCCCCTTCCCTCTCTTGTGTAAACATATCAAAACAAAAAAAAAAGGCTAACCTTAAATATCACATGTCATGTTTGAATCGTGTCGAGACTTAAATATTATATAGGTCGTGTTAATCATAACATGACTTATTTAATTACACGAGATCGACTTCTCAACCCTAATTCGTCGTATCAAATTCACAAATTTTGTTAAAAAATTGTAAACCCTATCAAAAACTTTTGAAAGAGTGATACAGAAATTTCTATTACCTCATGAAATGCTCAACAGAAAAGGCAAAGAATTCCTGTCGTGTATAACTGCTGTACTGTTACAACATTGGAACTCTTAACAACAATGGCATTCCAGCTAGAGCAAGAACCCCCAGAACGGCAATTAGCAATGAATCTGCTGTGATTATTTAGTAGGCATTCAACCTGGAAAAACTCTCTCTCTCTCTCTCTCTCTCTCTCTCATATTTCTAAGCTTGTAAGTTGTAAGTGTTTCTTGCTTACGAAGGAAGGCATTTCTCTCAATCCCATTGCCATGGAATCTGATGAAAGCCAACGACCCACTAATCAACCACAACCAAATCAAGTTCTTCCCCTGCTATTAACAAAGAAACCACTTCTTCTCTACTCATCTATTCTAGTTCTGTTTCTAGCAATCTCCTTCGGTTTCACCAAAACAAGCTATTACAAAACCCAACGCCTAAAATACTCTTTCTCATCACACCCCACTTTTCTTCAGACCCTTTTAGGCTATCTTCACCCAAACCCAAAACCCAAGCAAACCCATACACCAAATCCCATTTCCCATTCCCCAAGCTGTGTGCTATGGATGGCTCCTTTTCTTTCAGGTGGTGGGTATAGCTTAGAAAGTGTCATATATCTTAGCCCTCCATGAACACATGAAAAACCCAGTATTCAAGCTGGCTATTGAGCATCATGGTGATCAAGAATCCCTCGACTTCTGGGAGGGCTTGCCACAACATGTCAAGAACTTGGCCATTGTGGTTTGTCACAGTGAACCTGGTGCTTGGAACCCTCCCTTGTTTGAAACCTTCCCTTGCCCACCAGGTGCTTACCGAAATTTCAAGCCGGTGATTGGCCGGACCATGTTCGAGACCGATAGGGTGAATGTCGACCACGTGAAGCGCTGTAATCAAATGGATTATGTTTGGGTTCCCACTGAATTTCATGTATCTACATTTATAGATATCTTGTAGTTTTGGGAGAGGCTCTTCTACCTACTTTTGCTGGGATGCTCTAAGAGCATTTCTAGCAACATTAGGCATTTTATCTAATAAAAAAGTATAATTTTTTATTTTAATTATTATTTTTTAATTAACATATTTTCTATTTTATTAGATACTTACTTTAAAATATTATTTTTTATTCTTTTTTTATTATATTATTGTCAATACTTAATTAAAGGAAAAAACAATCACATATATATAAATCATTCATAAACACAAAAATAAACAGATATGAAGCAATATTAGAAATAATATTATATTCAATTTAGTGTGCTACAATGAATAGTTACAAATTGTTATTCACTGTAATAGTTAAGGTATAATAGTTAATATAAAACTATTCTATTGGAGCAATAAAAATGGCACAAATAGCTAAATATAGCTAATATCTCTCTTTTAGCTACATTGCTAGAGATGCTCTTGTGATTTTTATATGTTGGTAATTTTTTTTTTTTTTTTATATCTCCAGAGTTTTCATTTTAACTACTCAAAATACAAATTTATTTTTTTTATTTTAGTTACTAATTTTTCGCTACACACTCTAACATAACATCTATTTTAATTAGGGCTAATAATTTTGACACGACCTGACATGAACATAACACAAAATTACTGGATTTGGATTTACTCTAAACAGGATTGGGTTGTAAATGAGTCAACTCATTTATAACCAATTTATGTTGTGCTTAACGGATCGTGTCGCAGGTCACCCGTCAAACATGATTAACTTTAAAAAAAAATAATATAAGACATGTGGAAACCGGAGATCATTGGATGCCACTGCACGCCCTTCCTCGATTCTGCTACCTACTGCACGCCTGTTTCAACTTTTCACTAAAAACTGAAAACCACTCAGGCTTGATGTTTAATTGTTTATATAAAAAAACTAAATAAAAAAAGACTGATATAAAAAACTAAATAAAAAACTGATTTGAAAATTTGAAATAATGAAAAACATTCACATTTAGTCTTCACGTGCTTCATATCAGAGATTCAGAAAGCTACAGCCTACTAGAGTCTAGAATTCTACCCCTTTACTTAAAAAAAAAATAAATCTACCATTTTGGCATTTTCCCTCTTCATCTTTCATTCCTCCTCTTCCATTATTTGTGCAGACTGTACCATGCAAACAAGAGTGTTGCTACTGTATGGTTGGTGCATAAAGGGGAGATTTTTTGCTTACTTGACACTTCAGCATTTTAAAAAAAATATACAAACTTAAAATAAGAATAAAATACCCAATTAAGCAACCAAATAAGGACCACCTGCCCAGACGTTGCCGCAAAAAAAAAAAAAAAAAAGGAATTCGGCCACTGCAAAACCCGTTGGAGAACCCATAAAATTCAGCTTAAAAAACCCATTTCTAATGCTCAAAATTTGTGTTCTAGTGCTACAAAAATCGTTTCTAATGCTGCAAAAATCATTTTTGGATTAAATCTAAAACCTAGAAGGGAAAGATTAACCCTTGAGAATTTTATCACCCTAATGCCGGAGATGATGATTGTTGGCGCCGGAGAGGGTGACCCAGCCAAAGAGGGTGGCCGTGGGTCTGGACAACCGTGGGTCACGGCCAGACCCACTGCCAGCAGCTTCATGGGTCACGGCTAGACCCACAACCAACAGCGTCATGAGTCTTCTTTCTTTCTTTCTCCCAAACCATCTCTCTTTCTCTGTTAAATGACAAGAAGAAGGAAGAAGAATGAGAGAGGTTGTCGGTAGGAAGGAAGAAATGGGAGAGAAGAAGAAATGGAAGGAAGAAGAAGAAATAAGGAAAAATCTAGTGTTTTAAGATGTAGGATAGTTTTGTGCTTTCCCCCCCCCCCCCTTTTTATCTGAGGTGTTAGCTTGTGAGTGGTGGGCAAAAAACCCCACCTTAACACATCGACCGTATTGCAGATATCCCCCGTAGACAATACCTATCGACCATCACCCATGGCGTCTCGCCGTCTTCGTCTCTCATTTTCTCTCTCTCTCTCTTGTGCCGCTCGCGTCTCCATCTCGCCGTCCCTTGCTAGCCTCGCCTATTCTCTCATGCAGCCACCGCTACAAGCCTTGTGTCCTCGCCTCTGTTTCGCGCCGCCGCCGCTTCCCTCTCACTCCTCCGATCTCTCTTCTCTTGGTCTGATTTTGTCTCGTTAGGATTTTTTACGACCCATTATTTTAAACAGGTCTCACGAGTCATGTCAGCTGACCCGTGAAAATTTATGAGTCGTGTCGTGTTTGGAGCTCCGACCCGTTAACTAAACGGATCATGTTTGGGTCTAGTTTAAACAAGTTGTGAGTCACCACTAGTCGTAAACGGATCGATCCGCAAACCTGTTTTGTCAGCCTTAATTTTAACTATCTACTATAATTAAAAATTATTTTTTAGTATTATTTTATTAATTTTTAATCATTTTTCTTGTCTTCCCCATAAAAAGAGAGAAAGAAAGAAAAGATTAAAAAAATAGAAAGAAAGAAAAAATATTACTTACAAGTTGATCTAGTAACTTGTAAATATAAAAGTTTACTGTAATAATTATTGGAAAAAATGCTATTTTACAATGACTGTTGGAGCAAGAAAATATGACATAATAATTAAATTTAACTAAAAAAGTGACTTACAATGACTGCCGGAGATGTTCTTAAGTTACATATATGTTCGTATTAATCTTGAATATTTATTGATCAATTAGCATTCATATTTTGCTGAACTATTGTTTTGGTTTTTAATTTCATATTTTAGTTCATTTGGACCTGCTCTCACCCCTCCCTAAGCTCTGAAAATTGCAATTGGCAGTGAAAAAGATTTTGGTAGGATTGCATCATAGCAAAATTGAGGTTGGTGCTGAAAATATTGTATAACTTCAATTAGGTTGCGGAATAAATTTGATATTTTGCACTCTATAATAAAGAGCAGACACTTTAATTTGAAATACCAAAAAATAATATAACTCTTCATATCAAATAATGTTCATTATCTTGACAAAATAATCGTTGATAAAACCATTGACTAGGTTTAGAGATTAGTGTTGGAGGGCTCGGAGGTGGGTGGTGTGCGTTGAGTTAGAACAAATGAAAAAGTCTATAAAATTTATTTGAAATGTTTTCATTTCCATTGTATTTGTATCAAATTTCTATTGAATGTTGGAAAATGAGGTTTTATACCTCATCCTAATAAAAGGAGCTCTCATAGTCAATATACTTTTTGGTAAATTTTCTCGTATAATCTTCTTAAATTCCAAGAGCATTAGTCGTAATCGTTTTAAAACTACCAATAAGAGAGTAGATGTATACCACATTTTTATCATATACTCTAAACTAACAGTCTCAATCTACTCTAGAAATCATTGTTTACAAAAAATAAAAAAATAAAAAAATTAAATAAAAAATAAAATTTAAAGGTCGGTTGAGAATACTATATCAGTAATCTATAACAGGTTATATAATAAAAATGTAATTTGCAGCATCACTTTGAATTTAAATAATTAAATTTACCATTTTATATTAACTTAGAGCTAAGCTTCCGAGCCCCGTATCAAAGTTTGTCGAGTGAATTAGATATACATTATTTACTAATTAAGCGAATTTGTACGATACAAATACCGAGTTCAGTTAAGTCCGGGTCAAACCTTACCGAGCCAAATTTCAAATTAGTTGTTGGACGGACGGTTTATCCATCGCTTTCGAGATAAGTACAACAAGAAATATGAAAGACTGGGACCCACTCTCTGCTGACAACGAATTCCTAGTCAGACACCAGCACAAAAGCTGCTCCAAAGTGCGACCTGAAAGAAATCTGACAAACCCAAATTCACAGCGAATCCAAAGCAATCAAGCATGGCGATCAACGCAGAGGGATTCAGCTTCGAGCAGAGGCACGGGAAAGAGCGCGTGAGGGTGGGGAGGGTCTGGAAGAATAGAGCTGGCCGCCATTTCTTTGTGGAGTGGAACGTCAGCATCAACCTCCTCTCCGATTGCGCCGCCGCCTACTTACGAGACGACAACTCTGACATCGTCGCCACTGACACAATGAAGAACACCGTATGTAATTCAATTGTGCTCTGAAGTTTATAAACGAAAGGAAAAGACGAGGAATATTTTAGAATCTGAAATTAGTGTTATTTTATGTGATAATTAGATGTCGAAGTGACAAAATTTCGATGGAATAGTATGATATACAGTAAATGGAAGGAAAAATGAGAATATTTTGAAATATGAACTTAGCGTGTGGCATGTGATGTGATGAATAAATGCTGAGATCACAGAATCTGAACCAACCAATTTGGTTGCCGGATTGGCGGAGAAAAAAAGAAAAGAGGGAAAATTGAATCCTAATTTTGTTTTTTTCGTTCCCCTTGTTTTTAGAATGAGGAATTGGAAAACCTTTTGGCTCACATATGCTAAGTGTTAGAATCTGTTTTGGTGAATTTTATCCAGTTACTGCTGAATTTCATACTTGACGTTTATTAGCGCAAAAAGGAAAAAAAGAAGAGCTCTTTGATATTCAGTAACCCTCTGTTGGGTTACTGAGAAAGTGGATAATGTAGTTGTATTAGGCTCAGATTTCGAACCATGCCTTTTCTTTTTCTTGTGCGAAATGGATATAATCCAATGGTCAATGTTAAATTTGTTTTTCTCTGCTTTTTAGCAGTTGATTGCAACTCATTAGAAAATTATATGATGGGAAAATATTAGAATAAGAACTAATTTCTTCTTTTTAGGTTGAAATGTCTTCTTTTTTTCCCCTTCGGCAGCGGAAAAACTCTTTATTTCTTATCAAAAAAATGTCTTCTTTTTTTCCCCTGAAATTATGCATTCTGGCTACTGCTTCTTTGTAAGAGCTTCGTTCTGATCAGAGATATACAGAGTCTGCTTGGCTTCTCTGAATATTGATTACTAGTCAAGAGACTGGGATTAACCCTGATTCAGTTGGGGTCAAACACCGACATCAAGAGGATTGTTGTGTTCTATGACATGTTTTTAGGGGACCAGCATGTATATAATTTTTTCGTTACTCAAAATCTGAGTAGGAGTATATTGGCTGTTTAATAAATGTGTGTAATCTTCTGTAAATCATATGGGTCTGGAGCTTATGGAAGAACAC
Organism: Carpinus fangiana; assembly: GCA_006937295.1. Taxonomy (NCBI): domain Eukaryota; kingdom Viridiplantae; phylum Streptophyta; class Magnoliopsida; order Fagales; family Betulaceae; genus Carpinus; species Carpinus fangiana. Next base: position 20,090,239 of record CM017324.1, read on the forward strand.
GTGTAGGTATAAGGTTGGTTGGATCTTGAAGTGATCCAACCCTGACGCTTAATTCAAGTCCATGGAGGAATGTGCTTCTTAAATGTAAAGTGGGTACTTAGTGACTAGGTTTTAAAGTTTGATAGCCTAGGATATTGCACCATGAGAATGGAAAAAAATCATTGGAAGCAAAAGATATTACCGTGTTCTGTGGTATTTGTGGCGAAGAGAAAAAGCTGTAGAGTGTGACTTAATTCTAAAGTTTTGGGAAATATACAAGCATATTGAGGGGTGGAGTATGTAAATGATTACTAAAAAGCCAAAAAGGAAAATTAGAAACACTATAGTGGTATGAGTAATGAAAAATCAGCTAGCAGTTAAGCTTCAAGTTATTATATCGTTTAGAAATCTGAATACACAAAGCATGTCATACCTTTGCAAGTACAATAAATGTATTTGTTGATTTCATATTCTCATTAGCTATCCCACAAGTGCCATCTGTTATAATTTTCAGCAATTAAGCTGCCATTCACCTTCATATTGAAGTTAAACTGAGTTGCAATACAGGTATATGTGAAAGCAAAGGAATGCTCAGAACAAATCTCAATGGAGGACTTTGCGATTGTACTTTCTAAGCACTTCACATCATTTTACGACCAGGTATATACTACATAAATATAGATGTTTTTTAACATTCAATATCATAAATTTTATTATTGAGGAGATTCAATCATATTTCTATTTTGGTCTCTCTAGCTTTTTATAAGTTGAAAAGTAGGAAGCGCAGGCCGAAGCCTAGGGCTGAGTAGCCTGGCCCAAACCCGGTCCATTGCTGGCTCTCAACCTGATGGGGCAGTGTAGACTGAAATCCATCTTTTGATGGATCTGCTACATAGTGAAAAATAGTGCAGTCGTAAGTCATCCTTATTGATGCCTTAGGTGGATTGGAGGTCTGAGTTTTGAATGCTAGACCTGTCCTTTAGGAAATTGCTAGTGCTATCTCCTGGAATGTTGCCAGAAGGAAGAAAGGGAAGGTATAAGCAAAACTTGAATCATTTTGACTTTTCTCATAAGCTGAATTTGAGAAAATGAAACTTGATGACAAAGAGTGGATAGGGGATACACATTTAATTGCCTTTTACATTGGCATTCTATAAACTGTAAGATTTGGCGATGAGTCTTATATTTTTCTGGCTTAAAATAGGAAGTTCCATTGAAGTTTTAATGCATCAAATTCTACCTGGATGTAGATTTGTTAATTTCTTCAATATTCAGTCCACTTTCTTTTTGTATTGAGCTCAAAAGATATCCATAGTTCACTTATCAGCAATTCCCTTTAATATATACTTTTTTTTTTTAAAAATTTTTTATTTTATTTTATAAAGAACGTGTTTTACTCTTCTCGTGGCATCTTTTTTGTCTTTTGTATATTATATCATTAGAAATATTCCATTAGTTGGGGATAATCTAATACATGTTCTTTGTTTCTGTAGGTTACTACAGCCATAGTAAAGATAGTGGAAAAACCTTGGGAGCGTGTATATATAGATGGTCAACTGCATGAACATGGTTAGTTTTTTCAATCTGATGAAGGAGAGAATAGACTCATATATGATATATACTTTATTCTATGACCAAAGAAAAGATGTCTATTGAATTCTTTTGTTTACTTCCATTTTTTTTTTTAAATTTATCAAAAAAGAAAAGATATCTACTGAATTTATTGTGGTGAATACCCTTTGATTGTTCATGGCATGCGGTGTGCTTATTTTTGTTTGTTTTAAACTCTGCTTAATTTCTAAAACATGTTGGGAGTAATTTGATGTGCAATTGGCACTGCCACTAACACTTTTATGGTATTAGTTGTAAGGAAAAAATTATTTATAAGAGAATAAGAATACTTATGTATACCATAGTATTAGTATTCACTCGATTGGTAATTAGACTATCAAAGCAACTCAAAATTTGTGCAGTAACAATCCATGAACCTTTACTACCTTGTGAGTCATTGTTCTAGCAGATAGACAATAAGCCCCCCATCCTCCTTTTTTTAGTTTGATTTTTAGATTAAAGAGGGGTTTCTAGGAATTGCGACCATAGCCCGAAGTGCTGAACCGTTCAAGAAAAGTGGCATTGCTGATTAATGCATGTTGTAAGCTTGTTTATTTGTGCCAACAATTTTTCTTGGCCATAGTACTGTGTTAGACACCTGACAATCATCAGGGAGCACTTCTCCCATGTCTCATCCCTGTTGTGATCTTTCTAATGGAGCTGTAAAAGCTTTTAAAACCTACAGATGTGTGCCCTTCCTTGACGAAACTCTTGTTGTTGAATCTTCGTAAGATTCCCTTGGTAGTCTTCACATGCACTCTTATGAGATTCTGAGGCTTGGAATTCAGAAGGCATAACAGTTGTTATCCTGCCAGTGCCAGTCTTAATATGGTTGAAATTCAACTAGGTCCCAAATTAAAGCACAAAGTAAATATATGCCTTCCATTAAATTGGGACTATGATGCAGGACCAAAGTTGTGGTGGGCTTTCATACTAGATCTGATGTAGGTCATTTCCTATCGCTCTCTCAAAAGTTTTTTAATTAATTTTATTTTTAATTCCACTGCGTTAGCTCCAACAGAAATTTAAAAGCAATCTATAAAAGATAGCCAAATACAATAAATAAAAGGTAATGCGAAATCATTTTGCTGAAATTCATTTCTACTTTTTATTTAGAAGACTGTAAATAAAATATTATAATGAAATAATTTAACAATTAAATTATTTTGAAAGAAAAGGGCGATAGATGTACTATCTGTACATTCCTCCCCTTCCCCCCAAACCTTAATCCAGGTTCTGCAGCTGAGCAATGGACAAGAACTTAGTGTTATATGAGCACATTTTCTTTGGCTTGCACAGCTAATAAATGACATGTGATATATATATATATTTCTTTTGACGTTTATTATCTTTAATTCTGTCACTATCTTCCCTATTGAAGGTTTTAAACTTGGATCTGAGAAGCATACTACAGAAGCAATAGTGAAGAAGTCTGGTGCATTACAGTTGACTTCTGGTATTGAAGGGCTTGCTTTGCTGAAGACAACTAAGGTGAACTCATTTCTCTTTCATGTTTCAGATAGCAGAATCAGCTCTTTGATGTACTTCAAAATCTCTTTTGCTTGATGAGGCAGAATAGCCTGCCATGCTTGTCAAAGTTTTTGCTTCTATCTGCACTACGATACTAAAACAAATCTGGTCTATAGTTTTTGTTTATTTCCTGTGTTACTTATAAGCGTTTTATATTTTATTTGAGATTTACAAACATAGATTGGCATTTTTGCGTTACTAAAATTTATTCATACTGGTAAACGTCATGTACAAGTAGCAAAAGGATTGTATTATCTACCAATAGCCAATAGTCAAATTTGAAGGTGAGTTTATCCAAAAAAAAGAAAAGGAATAAACAAAATAGTGATAAAGAGGAGATAAAAAATAAAATAAAATTATAGGACCTTAAATCGCGACAAGCATATCCAAATTTGCTTAGTAGTCCATCTGGATGGTAAAACCGTAATGGATCTTGAATCCGAGAGCCACTGAGAGAGTTCTTTAATTTGACTTGGAGGGTTTTCTGGACAAGTTGCCATATTGTGGAACTTGGTGCGATGATATTGACTGCCAAGACAATGAGATCTATGATCGTGAATAGAAGATGTACCCTTGCTTTTGAACAGCATTTGTTTTTGAACATTATCGGATGGTGAGTTTACAAGCTCTGCACTCAAGGTTCTTAAAGGTAGTGAGGTACTACAGCCTTTTACCAATATACAAAGACACAAAGTATGCAAAATGAATCTTTAATATTTCACTCCGAACCTGAACTCTCTCAGGAACTTGTCCTCACATGATCTAAACTGACATGGGGATTAGCCCCTTGAACCAAGCTAGGGTTTGGCATGTAATCGGTTCTTCTCTCCTGAATGGTTCATGTACTTGTTTGGTGTCTCCTTGGCGTCTTCTAAATAAATTTAGTTTTTAAAAATGGTTGAGATGGACTCCGGGCAGTATAAAATTTGAGCTAGCATTAACCAAGCCTAATATAACCTTCTATATATTTGTTGAAGTTGTTTGTTGTTAGTTTGAGTAATTTGAGTTTTACTCTTTCTGTCTTCTCCTCACTTAAAGATTTGAGATTGCTTGATAAACATTGGGAAGCAAAATATGATGTCTGTAAACACCAATCTTATTGCAGAGTAATGAGAGTATAATCATGGCATATTCTGGTTTCTCTGATGATTGCTTACTATGGATTTTATTGTTACAAGCAGTCAGGATTTGAGGGGTTTATAAGGGACCAGTACACAGCCCTTCCTGAAACACGAGAGAGGTTGCTGGCGACAGAGATCACAGCAGCATGGAGGTATGATATTTCAATTTAATTCAACTTAATGCAAGGTGTATCAATTGAAATTTACAATATACATATGTTTTTGGCTTCCCGTCATAGTCCTTTTATATCAAGTTTCCAAAGGTTATGTTTTCACATTTTGATTCTTTTGAAGTTTTGCTCAATGCAAAATCATGTTTCTCGAATAAATTTGGATGCAGGTATTCATATGAATCTCTATCTAGCGTCCCTCAGAAGCCACATTACTTTACAGAGAGGTACCTAGATGTGAAAAAGGTTCTGGTTGAGACTTTCTATGGTCCTCCAAAAGAGGGAGTATACAGCCCATCTGTTCAGAATACTCTCTATCTCATGGCAAAAAGTGTACTCAACAGGTCTCTCTCTCTCTCTCTCTCTCTTTGTGGCACACACGCACACAAATCCATGTCCACCCTCATGCAGGCCAACAGCCATTTCCACATCCATGCTCATATACTTGCGTCCCACACATGCACGCACACAGTCAGAAGCACATAAGCATGCACGATCCGTATGCTGACACTAGTATCCAGGCACAGGGCATGCATGCATCAACACACTTGCACTTATCCACATATTGCTTTTTCTGTTGTGCAATGGTTTTAGATTGATTCTTGATTTTTTTTTTTTCATGCTTCCAGGTTTCTTGACATATCATCGATCCAATTAAAGATGCCAAATATCCATTTCCTACCTGTTAATCTAAAAAACAAGGATAATCAAACTATCGTTAAGGTATGTGACTTCTTTACCAGTGATGTCTGCAGAAGTTGTGGGAAAAGCACCAAAGTAGACAATATTTGACATAGATTATATAGCAATCATATGTTGCAAATTGGATTTGAGGATTTAAAATCAAGGGATGTGAATAACCTACATGCTTGCTCTTTGTGCGTGTGTGTGAGAGAGCTGAGGTTAATGCATTAGCTGTAAAAATGAAACTGAACCATAATGTTATGCAGTTTGCTGATGATGTATTTTTACCGACGGACGAGCCACATGGATCAATTCAAGCTAGCTTGAGCCGCACCTGGTCAAAAATGTAGAAGTTGCTGGTTCTTTGAGCTGTTGCACTCTCAAAATAATGAATGGAAATTTCAAGGTTTTCTAATGTTGGAGAGATGAAATATATGTATGATGAAAAATAATAATAATAATTGTACTCTTGAACTAAGGTAAATAAATGTAGACTCAGATGTTTTGAGTCGAAGAAGCAGTGAAGTTCCAGTTGCATATCACTTGGCTCCGTTTCTTAATGCATTTCAGGGGTGCTTTTATTACTTGGTTTGAAAGTGTTATAATGTAACATTAATGTAAAAATTATTTTTGTGTTTTTAAATGTGTTTTGTGTTTAGGTTGTTTGTTAATATTTTTGTTTTGAAAAAAAAGCAAAAGTTTTAAGAACGAAGCAAGGTTGCTTGTAATAAATCTTCCTTGCTTTTCTAATAAAAAGAACTATGTAAAGTGTTACGCATATTCTCAAGTATTTATTTTTGTTTATTATTTTATCTAAACGGTGATATTGTTCGTGCTGTCACTCTAAAACTTCTCTCTATTAATGTTCTGCAAGGAGAAAAGTACGTAGCCATGCTGGCTACGCGCTTGGCAGTTGGCAGCTTTGTCTGGGTGTTGGTAGGGGATGCTCTTCTTGTTGTTTTGGCCATAAACAATCCTGCTCTATTTTTTTCTTGGTTTTTGGCTAATTATATTTAGTTTAGCTCTCTTTCTTTTAAAGTTAGAATGCTTTAAAAGCGTCTAGATGTGCTTATTTTCATGCACATGTTTTAGTTTAATGGGGCATTTTTCATCTTGTATTTAAAAGCATTTTCACATGATCTTCTATTTTCTCTTCCATCCAGATCAAAAGCAGGAAAAGATCCTCCCTGTAACCACTTTCTCCTCATTCTATTAGAAAGAAAAAAAAAGAAAAGAAAAAGAAAGTCAGCACTTAAGAAAATGAAGTAAACACTAAACTATTCTCGTAATCTATTGAGAGGATTGAGAGAGGGTAGGATGTCGCTGTTACCCAATCAGCCTCCAACGTGGTTGTTTTTTTTTTAATATAAATTAACCACTTGTTATTGATATTGCTAAACTGGTAAACTGAGAAACAAAAAATGCTGGCGATATTATTATACTAGTAACCGAGATGAACTTCGAGGGACTGTGAGCGTTGAATTGGCCATGTCGCTTATAAGATTATAAAGGTGATCCGTAATTTGATCTATTTAATTAAATGAGTTACACCCGTTAATTCTAACTTGATAATTTTGCATTGGATTTATGCATTATGTCAAAGACTCAAAAATGCTAACGTTGTCCTCAAGAAGTAGTTCAATTGGTTGGAACTACGTCTAATAAAGCAGATGTTACTAGTTTGAATCTCTTCTTTCCTCTTGTGCGGACACATATAAAAAAAAAAAAAAAATACTAACCTTAAATATCACATGTCAGATTCGAATTATGTCGACTTCTCAACCCTAATTCGTTGTATCAAATTCACAAATTTTGTTAAAAAATTGTCTAACCCTATCAAAAACTTTTGAAAGAGCGATACAGAAATTTCTATTACCTCATGAAATGCTCAACCGAAAAGGCAAAGAATTCCTGTCGTGTACAACTTCTGTACTGTTACAACATTGGAACTCTTAACAACAATGGCATTCCAGCTAGAGTAAGAACCCCCAGAACGGCAATTAGCAATGAATCTGGTGTGATTATTTAGAAGGCATTCAACCTGGAAAAACTCTCTCTCTCTCATATTTCCAAGCTTGCAAGTTGTAAGTGTTTCTTGCTTACAGAGGAAGGCATTTCTCTCAATCCCGATTCCCATTGCCATGGAGTCTGATGAAAGCCAACGACCCACCAATCAACCACAACCAAATCAAGCTCTTCCCCTGCCATTAACAAAGAAACCACTTCTTCTCTACTCATCTATTCTAGTTCTGTTTCTAGCAATCTCCTTCGGTTTCACCAAAACAAGTTGTTGCAAAACCCTACTAAAATACTCTTTCTCATCACACCCCACTTTTCTTCAGACCCTTTTAGGCTATCTTCACCCTAACCCAAAACCCAAGCAAACCCATACACCAAATCCCATTTCCCATTCCCCAAGCTGTTTGCTATGGATGGCTCCTTTTCTTTCAGGTGGTGGGTATAGCTCAGAAAGTTGGTCATATATCTTAGCCCTCCATGAACACATGAAAAACCCAGTATTCAAGCTGGCTATTGAGCATCATGGTGATCAAGAATCCCTTGACTTCTGGGAGGGCTTGCCACAACATGTCAAGAACTTGGCCTTTGAGCTTTACCGAACAAATTGTAGAATGAATGAGACCATTGTGGTTTGTCACAGTGAACCTGGTGCTTGGAACCCTCCCTTGTTTGAAACCTTCCCTTGCCCACCAGGTGCTTACCGAAATTTCAAGTCGGTGATTGGCCGGACTATGTTCGAGACCGATAGGGTGAATGTCGACCACGTGAAGCGCTGTAATCAAATGGATTATGTTTGGGTTCCCACTGAATTTCATGTATCTACATTTATAGAAAGTGGGGTTGATCCTTCTAAGGTGGTGAAAATCATTCAGCCTGTTGATGTGAAGTTCTTTGATGCCCTCAAGTATAAGCCATTAGACCTTTCCTCTATAGGGAAATTGGTCTTAGGTTCAACAACTCAGAATTTGAATTCAAAAAAGGAGTTTATATTTTTGAGTATCTTCAAGTGGGAGTACAGAAAAGGTTGGGATGTATTGTTGAAATCATACTTCAAGGAGTTCTCTGGGGTTGATGGGGTTGCTTTGTATTTATTAACCAATCCATACCATTCTGATAGAGATTTTGGGAACAAGATAGTGGAGTTTGTGGAGAACTCTGATATAGAAAAACCAGTGGATGGTTGGGCTCCAGTTTATGTGATTGATAGCCACATTGCTCAAATTGATTTGCCGCGGCTATACAAGGCGGCGAACGCATTCGTTCTTCCAACAAGAGGGGAAGGATGGGGAAGACCTCTTGTGGAAGCCATGGCAATGTCATTGCCAGTGATTGCCACAAACTGGTCTGGGCCAACGGAGTATTTGACAGAAGAGAATAGCTATCCATTGCCAGCGGATCGGATGAGTGAGGTTACAGAAGGGCCATTCAGAGGGCATCTTTGGGCGGAACCTTCTGTCGATAAGCTTCGAGTTCTTATGAGACATGTGATGAATAATGTTGAGGAAGCCAAGGTCAAAGGCAGGCAGGCAAGGGAGGACATGATAAGAAGGTTCTCTCCTGAGATTGTAGCGGAGATAGTTACTGATCATATAAGAAAGATGCTTCAGAAGAGTTAAAAGAGCTGCAGTTCATAAATTAGAGATGATATGCTCATTATTACTTTCTTCCTTGAAGTTAGCTTCTTATCAGCTGAAAGGCTAGTGAAGGAGTTGGGCGAGTAAAGATACCGAAAGCAATTCAAAAGTGCATTGCGCATATTTTTAGTGCAGCATTTTCTGAACTGATTTGTCATGAAAGTTATTGGCTTCCGTGGAAGTTTCTCATGGAATGATTTTGATCAGCGGTGTTTCAAATACATTTGCCAAAAATAATGCTCTCTGTGGGCTTATTCTGTTTCCTCTGAATTTTGTAAGTTTTAAGAAGAAATGAAAACTCACTTTTTTTTCTTTTCTTCTCCTTCTAATCATACACGCATTATTTAATATAGCTTAGCTTGGGACCAAGAAGAGTAGAGTCTTCAATTGAAGGATCTCACCTTCTTCAGAGTTTCAGAGGTTCCATAACAATAATCTTGCCATATGAGTTCGTTTGAGTTTGCGATTTCAAAACTTGCAATTTAAAAGTAACGATTTTGAAACGTATGATTTAAAAACACTACTTTTAAGAATGTAGCCAAGCATTTAGTAAAATCATAGTTTAGCCAATAAAATCGTACGTTTTTTAAAATACACACTTCTTGCGATTTTAAAATACAAATTTGTTTAATTTTTTAAATCACACTCCCAAAAGATGTATTTTTCCAACGATTTGATTTATAATTGCACATTTTGACTGCCAAATCAAGGCCAAACACATTATATCTAAAAAAAAAATCAATATTTTATTAAATATGCATCCTTTGTTCTTTGTGCTTATAGGGACTCTGCAGTGAGATTCGGTTTGTCATTTCTGATTCTGAATCTAAAGCAAATGAATTTAATGATATTAAATTTGTAAAGGCAGTCACTCAAGCGGTAATTCATTCATTGCTAAGCTTCTAGTCTGAGATGCAATTTTATATGAAATGCACAGAACCTATATTCAGTTGCAGTTAATCCCATCTTGATGGAACTTTACCATAACTTCTATTGAAGAGAAATCAATGGGCCGAAAGAAGAAAAAAAAATGCAATCAATTAAGGGGGGAAAATGTAAAATTGATTATTCCTAGGTTTGGCAAGTGATCTGTCATGTTCTTGAGTGTGTATTGACCTGGGCTAAAATAAACAATCAGAATTGACCATGAAATCATAGATAAAATCATAGGAATGTGCTTCTGGATTACTTGCATTCAAAATGATACATTTAAACTCATCACAAAAGCTGTTTGAAAATAGAATATTTANGGGAAAAATTCAGTTTAGTCCCCTGAAGTTTCAGTGAATTTTCAATTTGAACCTCAAAGTTTTAAAGTTGGCAGTTTACCCCCCCGAAATTTCAAAAAGTGGCAAAGTGAACCCTCCGTTGACTTTTCCGTCAAATTAGACGGAAAATAATGAAAAGACATAAATGCCCTTAGGCTTTTTTTAAAAAAATTTCCGTTTAATTTGACGGAAAAATTAACAAAATGTTCATTTTGCCACTTTTTGAAACTTCAGGGGGTAAACTGCCACTTTTGAAACTTTGGGGTTCAAATTGAAAATCCCCTGAAATTTCAGGGGCTAAACTGAATTTTCCTCAAAAAAAGATTTTAAAATATTTTTATTTTTTTATTTTTAAAAAGCACCACCTTGCCAGTAATTTAAAAATTCAGATTTTTTTTACATTTTTTATTTTTTTTAAATGCAATCAATTAAGGGGGGAAAATGTAAAATTGATTGTTCCTAGGTTTGGCAAGTGATCTGTCATGTTCTTGAGTGTGTATTGACCTGGGCTAAAATAAACAATCAGAATTGACCATGAAATCATATATAAAATCATAGGAATATGCTTCTGGATTACTTGCATTTAAAATGATACATTTAAACTCATCACAAAAGCTGTTTGAAAATAGAATATTTAATCAAAACTTGTCAAGGATGAAGAAAAATAATATTCTCACAAAGAGGACATTACCACAAATAAGTCTAGTGGTTCATAAGAACATCTATAGTCATTACAAGAAAATTCGCATCTAGGATTGAAGAAAATGTTGAACTTTCCATTCTTACAACTATTTGAACATGCACGCTGATATCCGGTGCGCATAATTCAGATAACTATTGCTCATTGACTTAGTTTTATTTACTGCAGTAGCTCATTGGTCAAAACTTGAATCTAAGATTCCTGGAAATATGGAGCAAAAGCTGCCATAACTTCCTTATAAACAGGCTTCTTAAAATCCACTGCCTGCACAGAATGAAAAAAGAACCATGTAAATAAAGCAACAAGACCAAAATACCAATTCCAGCTGTTTTTCAAATGTAAAGAACAGTGAGGTCTACCCACATGCTCAATTATTTGTTCTGGAGACATCCATGACCATTCACCAAATTCAGCTTTCTCTGTCCCATCACCCAGAAGATTGATTTCTTCATCCTTCCCAGTGAATTTAAGAAGAAACCTGAAAGTGTTGCAAGTTAGATGAAGTTAAACCGAACTTACAATTCATGGCACACCCAAAAACAAAATACTTATTTCTTGTCACCCTCCCCCTCCCCTCGAACACTACGTTTCGAAGTTTGGTTGGAGAGAAGTGGAAAGGATAAGGGTAGGGAGGGGATAAGAGATCCAGAAGAGAGGGAGTCATTCTTTCCTTGGTTTGGATGTTTAATAAATGAGTGATGATACTCATACCATTGGTGTGGGTGAACAGTCACTCACACTAGAGGTTTTTTAATATAAAATAATACTACAAAAATAAAATATATAGAATATTTTATATTATAAACCACTAGCGTGAGTGACTGTTCACCCACGCCAGTGGTACAATTATCACTACTCTTAATAAATTATGGGGGGGGGGGGGGGGGGGGGNATTGATACTTATTAAATTCCAAGGACGGAATTCAAAAATTGATCAGATTGATCAAAAGTGTATTTCAATCAAAATACTGATAGACAGGACAAAACTGACCATTCATAATTAGTCCGAGCAAAAAACATGTATGTGAGAAGTAAAGAAGAATACAGACAAAAAAAAGCACCCTGATAAACCTAGATGTCTCGACACTTCTACCATTTAAAACACACACACACACACACTCGAAGATTGGATGATAGATTAGACATAGCATATCTGTAATTTTTTTGGCCTTGGGTACTTTATTCCTTTCATTTTTTGTCAGTTGGCTTCTAGCTTTAGTTTTGTGTGCTCACATGTCAGGTTGGTCAGATATATTGGTCTTTTGTTAAGGAATGCGTTCACATACTCTTAAGGAAGTATACAAAAAAGAAAAAGAAAAAAACGTAGAGACATACTCTTAAGAAATGAAGAAATATGGGAAAACCAGCTATGTCATTGAGGTGCGATACTTCGTTCTCTTGGGTGAGATACCCTAGAACCCTAGTTAATGTTTGGTTCATCTATCTTCTTCCTTTCCTCCCCTTTCCTTTCCTTTCCCTTCTCTTTGCGTGTGCAGTTAGGTGTATTACAGCCCCAAATTCTTTTAGGTGTATTACAACCATAAACCTTTTAGTTATTTTTCAAATTCTTGACCTTAGTCACTAAATCAGTCCTTCAGATCCACGATCTCAGAGTTTTGGTGCAGATTAGTAAGATCCTGTATCAATCTCACAATCTCACACAACAAATACAGACACAAAGAACTCAACTCAACTAAGCCTTAGACTGACTAACTGGGGAAAGCTACATGAGTCCTCTTTTGTCATTCAACACTATCCAGGGCAAACAAACACCCATCGGGAAAAGATGATTGAATATACTTTGCCAAGCTGTAAAGCCAAATATTAAAGATGCTAAACAGAGTCACTTTCTTTTGCTAATAAATAGCAATTAAGGTCTACACGTTTCAGCCAAACACAACTATATCCTTTCACATGCTCGGCTGGGTGGAATGAATAAGATAGTCTCCTAGACAATGAAAATTAGTTCAGGATTTGCTCTAACTCCCTATTGTAACTTATCCTCCATCAAGGCTAGCCTGTGTCTAACTATAAGAGACCAGCAATCAAGACCTCCGAAGCCAAAGTGTCAACGGCTTTACTAATAAATTTCTCTTCCGTTCTCACAATTTCCTCAAGCAAAATGCATCTGAAAGTGTTAAAAGCATCCCAAAATTTTTTAAGTTGTCAAAGGAGTTGTCCAAAATTCATACCTCTGCAAGAATTTCTGCTGAACTAACTCCCGTCTCCTCTCTTAACTCCCTGATGACCGCACTTTTAGGATCTTCACCTTCATCAATACCACCCTATCAAATCAAAATGAATAAAATACCAATCATAAATCACATATAAAATAATTAAATCTTCCATAAGAGGAACCACAAGTTTACTAAAGACAACTTCAATTTTAAATTAATTCGAGTTCTAATTCAATAACCACAGCCATGGAACATTAACATCTTCATAGAAACTATGATGCTTTTCTCCCATCACATATTCAAACAGAAGATAGAGAAGCGGAAAGAAAATTAAAGAACAGAAAAGAAGTCTTGGTTTTGGTTTTGATTTGCCAAAATTTACTTACACATTATTGGCTCACTTCAATCCAGAAGCACACATATATTGACAATTGTTAAAAGTACATAGCGGCTAATGATTTGAAGTGGTTGCTTACATCACGCAACAAGAATAAATGTTTCAAAGAGATTACACAGTATTTGTAACAGCCCCTAAATTCTAATAGCTGCTCAGTCCTAAAATTCTACTACTGACAAAGCACTAAGTTCAAGAAACCAAAAGAACAGCTACCACAGCACAATCACTAAACAAATTTCATCATGAATCTAGAAAAAAAAAAAAAAACATGAGACATGAAAGAAGTTGGAATTTTCAGTTACAATATGTTAAAAGAAAAGAAATAGAAACCTAGAAAGTACTAAATAATAATGCCTAAAATTCTATATTATTAATATTTGAACAGTTGAGAGTTGAGGCTAAAGTGCAGAGCAAGGCCCATGCACGTGGATGAAGTTCATATTTTTTGTCCCTAGAAAAATAAAACATGGTAGGAATAGCCCTCACATAATTGCACTCCACAAAATCGAGAAAACCAGCAATTATACCTTGAAATCAAGCACTTCCCAAAGGTGAAGATATCAACTTTCTCAATGATCCCAATTAGTATAAAGATAAGACACTGTGGATGCTTTCGACTTTTTAGGCAGACTACCATAATGATTATATGTTAACTTTAAATTGCATTTTGGTAGTTGATGAAACCTCGGGATCAAGTAACATATCTTATTGATGACGTCTCAAAATAAGACCTCAGGATCAAGCATCACGTTAAGACTGAGAACCGCTGAACATTACTGAATAGATATGTTCAGGTAAACTCTTTATAACGTTTTCATTCCCCTGTTATGACTTTGAATGTTCTGTCATCAGAGATCCGGCATTTCCATTGTCCCATTCATATTTTAATAACTCAGATAATGCGATAAGAGGTACCAACATAGTGCAGGATAAAGAAATTATTATCTATGCACATAAAGTTGTGACACCTCAAAAAGTTAGTCACATGGGAAGATGAATTGTCCATATTAAGTTTGTGGATTATAAAGGTGCAATGAGTGCTAAGTCTCACATAGGTTCCTTACTAGATGAGACTAGACTTTACAATTGACCATAAGAAGCTTCAATTATAACTTAACTAGTCCTTTTGGAGTGACAGCGGAGACATGACTACCACTTTCTCTGAATAGTAACAAATGGTATTAAGCAACCTAATAACACCATATAGCGGTAAGGCACGTCATGGTGGAGGCCCTGAAGACGACATCAAGGATTTGAGTGGGGCAAATTGTGACACTTCAAAAAGTTAGGCCCACTTTGGCAAGATAAATTTCTCGCATTGAGTGGGTAAATTATAAAGGTGCTATGAGTTCTAAGACCCACATTGGTTGCTTACTAGATAAGAAGGAACTTTTATAAGTGATTTAGGGAGCTCTCATTGCAATTTAACTAGTTCTTTTGGGGTGACAATGCACATGGGACTAACGTTATTCCGGGATTGTTACAAAAGCTGACATATGACCATTCTCAATTGTCATTCATAAGCTCTACATTTACTCCTTATATTGGCATTTACAAATCCTCACTCCAGTGCTATGTGCAATACTTGTCTTCAAATTCATAAGGTTGAACTTGCATGCAACAAACTAAGATCAAATTTATTTATTTATTTTCATTTTTTCCTTAAATAATTTACATGTTGTGAACAACATAAACTTTCAACATATGACAACCATCATAGTCTCTGCTTCAAGCGCATGACGACAATGAATTTCCATTTGAGGTCCAAAAATTGTTGTTGGGACCTAAAATTGGGCTTCAAAGTAAACTAAGGGACATGCTGTGTTGTTTTAGTTGTACGTAGACGAGTGAGATTGCTAGTGCCTCATGGAATACTAGATTCCGTCGAGTTGGGCTAGCTTGGGTTATGCCTGGACGAGTGGTAGTAGACCTATTTGCATGTTGGAGAGTGCATTTTGGTAATATTAAGTGTGCAGCAGTGCGGAAGATGATTCTATGTTACCTAATGTGGTGTAATTGGAGGGAAAGAAATGATCAAGGATTTGAAGATCGTTAGAGGCCCATGGTGGAACTAAATACTTTTTTCTTCAATACTCTTGACCATTGAACAACTAAAAAAAAAAAAAAGTAGACGAGAAAATCCTCAAAAAGTCTTTTCACCATTTCTTTTAGTAAGATATTATTCACGCACGCATTGTCTTCAGCATCTCTCATTGAGGTCATTACTTATCACTCAAGTCATCAATTCCTCATTACGTATACACAAGAACATTTTAAATAGAGGCTCCATTTGTTTCAATCCCAACATATCGACCCAAAACTTTTCCAATAATTTTCTTTTTAAAAAAATAAAACATGCTGATTGAAAAAAAAAAAAATAGAGGTATTCATTTGGAACAAACAATACCTTGGGAAGAACACTGGTGCACCAAAATACAAAAGGGTGCCTATCCATTTCTTAGTTCATTTTAATTTCCTACACTTTCTGAGCAGCCAAACACAGCGCTTTACCTTCAAAAGCAATCAAATTAAAATAGCTCATTCAAAAATAAAAAAAATGTACCTGCGGCATTTGCCAAGCATTGGGTATATCCAGCCTTGAAGCAGCAAAAATCTGCCCAAAAAAGAAAATCCCACAAGCCCAATACAAACGTATAAACATACCAACACAGAAATACAAACAAATACACATGCACACAAACATACCCACATAAAAAACCAGATACCTTTTTAGAAGGATTGATGAGACACACACCGACGTTTCTCCTGTAACCTTCAGGAGCAGATTCCATGGGCGATGATGATGAGTGCAACGCAGATGAGGAGACTCTATGAGTAGGCTTCTGATTCTGAAGCAGGAGTGGCAGGTGAATAAATTCAGGGGAATTTAGAGGGCAATGGGAGAAGAATAAAGTACGAGGCTTGGGAAAGATTGCGAATCGGCATAAAGCCATTTCACCTAAGCGTCCTCTCGGCTGGGAGTTCTTATTAACGGTTTCAGTTTACAATAAAAAATTGAAAAAAAAAAAAGGGAAAAATTGAGTTTAGTCTCCTGAAGTTTTAGTGAATTTTCAATTTGAACCTCAAAGTTTTAAAGTTGGCACTTTACCCTCCTGAAATTTCAAAAAGTGGCAAAGTGAACCCCCCGTTGACTTTTCCGTCAAATTAGACGGAAAATAATGAAAAGACATAAATGCCCTCAGGCTTTTTTTAAAAAAATTTCCGTTTAATTTGACGGAAAAATTAACAAAAGGTTCATTTTGCTACTTTTTGAAACTTCAGGGGGGTAAACTGCCACTTTTGAAACTTTGTGGTTCAAATTGAAAATCTCCTGAAATTTCAGGGGGCTAAACTGAATTTTCCCCAAAAAAAGATTTTAAAATGTTTTTATTTTTTTATTTTTAAAAAGCACCACCTTGCCAGTAATTTAAAAATTCAGATTTTTTTTACATTTTTTATTTTTTTTAAATGCAATCCCAAACGATCCATTTTATGTGATTTGATTTAGAATCACATTTTTTGTCTATAAAATCCAATACCAAACCCACTCTAAGGTCATTTGGATTTGATATGGGACAAGGAAGGGATTGCAGTTACAATTATTTTTCCTTAACTGCAACCGTAACTGCTTTAGATTATTATCATTTTTTCTTACTGGCCTAATCGTAGGGACAGTCCAAATATGGACAACGATCCTCTACATTTCATATTTGCTCTTCTTTTTTTTTTTCATTGATGTAGACACTATACACAATTTGTTGATACCATGCACAACAATAATGAACAATATAGAATCGAAAAATAGAAAGATTAAGAGAAATAGTCAAAATACAAATTTAACGTGATTTGACAATATGCCTACGTCCACATATAGGCGGCTGTATTCTACTATTAATGATTCAGGGTTACATCATAACATATATATAGGAAAAACTCTAAACCCTAATTGTACGGACATATTTTGGAAAACCCGAAAATAAACGTCACTATCGCGGCATTCACTTTACTCCCGTTAGGGTTGTAAACGAGCCGAACTTGAGCAAGCTTCCCTTGTTTGGGCTTGACTCGTTTAAATTTTACTCAAGCTCGAGTTCGAGTGAAGTTCAAGGACGAGCAAAAACATCGAGCTCGAGCTTGAGCTCAAGCTCATAATAAGTCGAGTCACAAGTTGGCTTTTATATTTAATTTAATTTATTTTTTATTATAAATTTAAACTTCAAGTACTCTTAAACGGCTTAAGAAGCCAGCTTGCATATGAGCATTTGCTTAGCCTGACTAGCCGAGTATGGAGCCTAAGTCAATACAGTAAGGTACTTGGTTTCGAAAAGAGAGGATATGCATCATTTTATAATAAAATGATGCTATTAGGAAAAAAAAATCATTAGTTTTTAATATTAATATGAGCAACTATGTGAACAATTATCAATTTGAGCCTTATACGAGTTGCTTACGAGCTTAACTGAGTCGAGCCGATCGAGATTGTTTCATTTAATATTTGAGCAAGTATTTGTATTCACGAAACGCCTTATTTAATAATTGAATCGAGTACGAGCCGAGCTTATACGAGCTGAGCCCAAGCTCACTCGCGAGGGCTTCGCTCACTTAACACCCCTAACTTCCGTCTATTTGTTCTTTCACTGGTATTAATATGAGCCATTAGTTCCAACACAATTCATAGGCCATGTTTTGTTGGGATCTAGGCATGTGTAGTGGAGTAATCCCAGTGATCAATACTTTACAAAAATATAGAGATCATGCATTAAAATCTAAACCCCCTATATACCTTACTATTATTTAACTCCCTATATGCTTCTCCCCCCAACATCCTAATTACAACTAGAGTAATACATAAAAGAAGACAGAATACGTGGTGTTCTACTTAAAAAGAACACTAGCTAGAATTCTAGTTGGATAAATTACGTGGTCTTCTAGCTACTTGTGCTAAAGTCTACGTGGAACTCTATTGTCCACACACGTGGCAGATTCACAGAGGAAACATGGAAATTAGATGATGAGGAAGCTGATCAAGCATTAAATAAGTTGATTCGTGGTGAAGTGAAACTGATATACGCTTGTGGTTGTTGCCGATTTGCCTTATTTTGGTTTAAAATCGGAATTAGTTTAAAAAATGTATTCGAGCCGAGCTGAGCAGTTGATAAGGCACCAAGCTCGCCTAGTTCGCACAAGGTTTCTCCTTGGTGAGTCGAGATCGAGCGTATTTTTAATACTCGTCATGAACTTGAGCTAATCAACTCGACCTTAAGTTAAAAATTAAACAAAACCAAGTTTGCATAGGCATTACTCGCTCGAACTCGGCTCATTTATCGCGGTGTACTTACACGAATATATAAACTAAAAATAAGAGGAACAATAATGAGAAACTAGGAAATGGTGAAAAGCAAAACATGATCCCTACCAAACCAGTGGAGTAAATGAAATGGTGAGAAGTCATAAGTGTATAATGGGACAAGCGAAACATCCCCACCAAACAGTGGCTTCTCACCATTTCATTTACTCCACTGGTTTGGTGGGGATGTTCTGTTTTTCTCATTGTTCTTTTCTCTATTTCCTAGTTTCTCAATATTCTTCCTCTTATATTATATATATATACATATATATAGCATTAGGGTGATCAGAAAGGCATGCATGCTGCCTAGCTAGCCCAACTACCTCGTTCATTTCAACTTCAGGTTCTGTCTCTCTTCTCTCCAACGTAGGTCGACAGTGCTGGTCAGCACTTGAGCTTTGTGTTATAATGTATTGGGTTTAAATCATATTTTGTCAGCAAAGAAATTCTATTTTGTTATTTCTCATTCATTCTTGGAATTTGGCTTTTCTTTCTGCATTTATTTGCATTTGTTTTTCTTTCTTAACTCTATATGATAGAAACTTGTTTAATTTGATGCATATGCGGCTTTAGGTGCAGAGATTCTCCATCTTGCTATATAGTCTTGTTATTAGTGTATGACTGAAGAATCTAGGAACTTAATTTATGGAGTTTGATCACCATGAAAATAAATTAACCATTTTACTGTCAAGATTTTTCTTTTTGTTACATTTAAAGCTGTAAAATGGTGCTATATCAAAATTTTAAATGATGTGGTAACATATACATAATTTATGATATATGCTATTTTGTTCCTTCTCCTTCATCTTTCCTTCCATATGAGAAGTAATAGGAAAAACTTCATTTATTACCTCCGATTTTTCATTACTTTTGTAATCGTACCCTTAAACTTAAAAAAATGTCAATTTAATGTATTTTATCTTTGATTTTTTTTTCTTCTCAATTTCAAACATAGGTTAGGATTTTTCATTAAATCCTATGGAGATGTGTCAAAATTTTCAAAATACCCCTTATTTTTTAGGAAAAAACGAAAGAAAAAGAAATTATAAGAATTTAGGTGTTAGTCAAGATTTAATGGAACACACAAAAATACCCATGCTTGAATCTTTAAAAAATAAAGGGGAAATTACACTTTACCCCTTTGAAGTATTCACCGATTTGCACTTTTGCCTCCAAAGTTTCAAATGTGACACTTTACCCCCCTAAACTTTCAAATTGTGGCAATTCGACCACTTTGACCTTTTCTTTCTCAAAATGCCCCTATCACATATTTTATTTTATTTAAAAAAAAATCCAAAAAAAAAAAAACCAAAAAAAGAAAAGAAAAGAAATATGCTGGGGTGGTTCGGCCACCCCAGCATATTTCTTTTTTCTTTTTTTCAAAAAAATAAAAAATGTGATGGGGGCATTTTGGATAAAAAAAAGGGTCGAATTACCATAATTTGAAAGTTTGGGGGTGTAAAGTGTCACATTTGAAACTTTGGAGGCAAAAGTGCAAATCGGTGGATACTTCAAGGGGGTAAAGTGTAATTTTCTCAAAAATAAATATGGGTATTTTGAAAATTTTAACGGGATATAATGCAAAGTTCTAACATAGGGGTGAAAAATTGAAAAAAATTGAAAGACGAATATATAAACTAAATTGACACTTTAAAGTTTAAGAGTGAGTGCAAAAGTAATGAAAGATTATGAGTAGTAAGTAAAGTTTTGCGGAAGTAAAAAAAAAAAACGCATTAAATTGCTTCAAAAGTACTCTAGGTATATATCAAGTAAGCTGATATATGTACCTGCATTTTCAGAGTATTCCCCCCCTCCCCCCAACCAACCTAGGGATGTTTATAGTACTAGTCTTGTTGGTTGTGTTGCTGGCTTGGGCATGGCAAGCCATCCGCCCTCCGCCTCCCAAAATCTGCGGCAGCCCCGGTGGCCCACCTGTAACAGCACCTAGAATAAAGCTCAGGGATGGAAGGCATATGGCCTACAGGGAGCATGGAGTGTCAAAAGAAGTGGCGAGATATAAGGTTATTTATATTCATGGGCTCAGAACTTGTAGACATGATCTAGTGGTTTCAGTAAACATCTCTCAAGTACGTACTGAATCCTTTATGATTGAAATTCTTAATCATGGTTGGGTTAATTTCAATAAGTCGAAAAATTAATTAATGAAGTTCATGGTGGAAATCATTTTCAGGGATTTTTTGAAGAACTTGGACTCTACGTTGTGTCCTATGACAGACCAGGCTATGGAGAAAGTGATCCACATCCAAAACAAACAGTGAAAAGTTTGGCTTTAGATATAGAAGAGCTTGCTGATCAGCTGGACTCTGGATCCAAATTTTATGTAATGGGTAATTCTATTGGTGGCCAGCTTGTTTGGGGCTGCCTCAAGTATATTCCTCATAGGTAATATGCTATTCCATCATTAAACTTCAGAATCTATGGGATTTTCCTTTGCAATAAAATTATTATACTTCAAAGCATTATGGAGTGGTTGTGATAGAAATGTAGGCTTCGTTTGGGGAATACGTATTCCATTAGAAAATAGAATAATTATTATTGAGAATAGAGAAGAGTGAAATGAAATAGTTATTCCGTATTCTTTAGTTTGGTAATAACACACTGGCTAATTGGAATTGAATCAAAATTACTAAAAAAAAACCCCATATTATTATTATTTTTTCAATTCATATTAGAAAAAAAAAAATGGTGGTCCGCTGCCTACTTTAATTTCCATATTTTACTATTTTTTTTAACTCATATATATATAATGTATTCCATTTCTTAAGGAATAGCTATTCCTGTATGTATATAACAATTCCTAGAAATAGACCCCTACCAAACAAAAGAATGATTATTTTACAAGAATAGTCATTTTATTACAGGAGTGTATTCTGCAAACCAAACGAGCCTGTAGTATATAACTTTACTCTTATAATTAAGCATTTGAACTTTACCACCGAGGGTGTGGTTTAGTGGTCATTCAAGTTGTATCAGTAGGGGCTAGATCCCAAAGTAGAATTTTGCAATGAGAAGTGCTTAGGATTATTAGTTTGGAAAGAGACGGAGGAATGAGGGGGTTGGTATTGGCCATGCCCTCCCAATTCACAAGAAAACAGAATTTTCAAGGCTAAAAAACATTTTATAAGGTAATTTTTTTTTTTTTTTTGCCTATAATTGGCCCCAACCCAAATTTTTTTTGACCTTTGGCCCCTACTCTTTGCAATCTCTGCCTCCGTCCTTGAGTTTGGGTATTGCTAGAGTCTTAGATGAGACTTGTGTTAAGTTATGGCATGATCGGTTTGAAATTTTTGCAAAAGGTTTGCAATATTGGAAATAGGCATGATTATTGTTTCATATATATATAGAAGCTTTGTATCTTTTATTCTCTAATTTTCTTGCATGCATGTGTACAGGCTTGCAGGAGCAGCACTACTGGCTCCTGTGGTGAACTACTGGTGGGGAGGATTTCCTGCCAACATGTTAAGAGAGGCCTACTACAGAGAGCTGCCTCAGGACCTGTGGGCGAATCGAGTGGCTCACTATATCCCATGGCTAACCTATTGGTGGAACACCCAGAAGTGGTTTCCTGCATCGACCGCTGTGGTCGGTAACATTAATACATTATCTCCTCAGGATTTTCAAATAATATCCAAGATTGTTGGGACAAACATGTCTAAGGTATTTGAATTTTTCCTTCTTACAATACTCATGGTGGGGTGATCATGCTTGCATAACCAACTTTTCATGCTGCTTAAGACTCACTTCCCAATCTCTAATGCATCTTTGCATTGATTTAATTTAGGGATAAATGCAAAATTGGTCCCAGTGGTTGGCCTAATTTACAAATCATTCCTTATGGTTTAAAAAATGATTTATAAGTCCCTAGGGTATGCCAAAATAACTTTTTGTTCCCTGAACTCATTTTCCGTTAAATGACTTAACATAAACCATTTTATTGCCACATCATACCCAATAAAAATAAGACACATGTTCTTTTTTATTTATGCTTTAAAAAAATGATAAATAAGCTTTTCCATGTCATTTTGAGGCTCCAACACACACTCCACGTCAAATTAAATAAACTTAATCCCTCTATATCCCTTGTGCCGTCGTGTCTTCATCTTCCCCAACGATTCTTGCCATCATATTCGTCTTCATCTTAATGCCATCGTCTTCATCTTCACCACCGTAATCAATCGATTCTTGCCGTCATAATCAATCTTAAAAGCAAAAGCAAAAAAGCTCCAAAACAAGGTTGCTTACCGTCATAATGTTTCCGGCGATTTTCTGGCTGCAATTTCAGTCGTACTATGAAACCCAACAGCTCACATAGAGATGGACACAAGAATCGGTGGGGAAGATGAAGAAAACATTAGACATATTTGTGTTATTACCCCAAAAAGATTAGTCAATTTAAAACTTTCTTAAAATCACTTACAAAGCCCCATTTTAGCTGGAAAGTGTAATTATCATTCCAACTGGAAAAAATAAAGAAATGAAAGAAGTTTGTAAAATGGGAATACCTATAAGACAGTCACAATTTATAATGCAAGGCTGGCTATGTGCAGACACAGGCAACGCAGCAAGGAGTATTTGAGTCGATGCATCGTGCACTGATGATTGGAGTTGGGAAATGGGAATTTGGTCCAATGGATATTGAGAACCCTTTCCCAAATAATGAAGGCTCAGTTCATGTGTGGCAGGGTGATGAAGATAGGATAATGCCTGTTACTCTGCAACGCTATATTGCCAACAAACTTCCATGGATTAAATACCATGAGGTACCAGGTGCTGGTCATCTCTTTCCAATTGGTGTCGGAATGAGTGAAGTCATCATAAGAGCACTTGTGTCTGGGGACAAGTAGCCCACTTTTGATTGTATTGCTCGGAAGAAAAAGAAAAAAGAAAAGAAAAGTATATAGCCCACTTTTGATTGTTTTGGGTAAATAAAAAAAGAGCACCATATATAGAGCATATGTTTGGGTGTTAAAAAGTCCAATTACTGATCTGGTGGGGTCCCCCAAGGGTTTTTTATTTTATTTTATGTGATGTGACAAAAAAGTTGACGTAGCACTAATATACGGTTCAAAATTGGTCGAAAAGTACTCATAGATGACCCATTTAAAATTTGCAGTAAATTTGTATGGTGAAACTTGAAAAAATAAAATACGGAGGGTGTTATTTAAAGAGGCACATTGATTCAATGATTTATTTTAGATTTGTTGTTCATCACATTTGAAAAGAAACTACCATAATTGGGCTAAGGAAGCGGCGAAAAGTGTCCGGGATCAAATTTGGTTGGAAGAGGTCCCTAGATGTATTTATGATATTGTTACTCTAGAGCAAATTGCTCTTTCTAATTAGGGCGTTTGGCTCTAATTGGGCTTATTATTTTTATGGAAACAATTTTCTCAAAAAAAAAAGAGAGAAAGAAACTACCATATTAGCAAATATCATGACTTGTGTGGTCGAAGTAAGGGAAAAAAAGAAGACAAATACATCATTTTTCTTGGAAATTAAAAAGACTAATTTGAAAAAAGTTTGAAGATTTTTTCTTAGTTCTCTCTCTTAGAAAGAACTCCCTCTAAGAAAAACTTTTTGAATTTTTCTTTCTCCTGCCTCGACTTCCCTGTTCTTTAGCTTCAGTTTCTCCTCCTCTTCTAGATACCTCCTGTTACTCTTCCATCTATCATCACCATCTCACATTCTCCTTGTCCACAAAGTTTCTTCATGTTCTCCTTTTGTTTCTTTTCCTGGTTTTCTTACTATTTTCTCTACCATCAGCCTCCTCCTTCTAGTTTTATGGATATTGACAGCCTCATTGCTCAGACTGAGCCCTTTCCTGGGATGATCCCTCATCACAGATTGAAAACCTCACAACAGAAACTGCCCAGGATGAATGTCTGCCGCTTGTAGGACATGTCATCTCTCAAAAAACTCACAAAAACCAATCAGTGTGCAACCCTTTCTAAAGCATGGAAATTTGCTGTACCATTTTCCTTTGTTATCTTAAGACCCAACAAATACCTTTTCAAACTGACTAAGCTAGAACACCTAGCCAGAATCCAAAAATAGGTCACCTGGAATGTTAATGGTTTTCTGATCATAATCCAGCAATGGCTTCCCCATGCAACTCTCACTGAGCTTCCTCTACAGTCAGCTTCTTTCTGGATCCAAGTCCACGGCCTTCCCCTGATCAACATGACCACAAAAATAGCCATTTCCATTGGGAAAGGTCTGGGAAAACTCATCAAAGTGGAAGATAGCAGAAGTGACAAGCTCACTTTCAGAAGTTTCCTCAGGCTGCTAGTGGAAATTGAAGTATGTAACCATTTGAAACCTGGTTTCTCTTTTAGAAGAGATGGTGGTGAGTCTCTTCGGATCTTTCTCAAGTATGAGAGACTGGACATCTATTGCACCTTCTGTGGCAGAATTGGCCATAAATCTGATCACTGCATGGTGCCTCTTGAAGAAAGGTTTCTTGGGAATTATTTAGTTTCCCTACATGTTAACATTTTTTCTAATCTGCCCCACACCTCACCTATCACAAAAAACCACACCTCCATTGCTAGCACCTCATCTCAACCTCCATTTTCTCAGTTTAGGTCACCTGAATCCAACCGGTCACATAAAGATAACCTAATCCCTGTTCCAAAAAGTCAAACTCCACATGTTACCTGTCCACTGCAACAAAAAATATCTCAAAGCCTAGTCACTTCACCTCACACCTCTGCTGCTATACTTGGCAGTAAGCTTATCCCCTCTATCGACTCATTACTCATCACTTCAACCTCTACACCAGCCTATACAGCTGCTCCATGATCGGTATCAAATATTGTCTATGGGACCCCACTTTACTTATGTTTGTTAGGATCTTAGCTTTGTTAATATCTAATGTTTTGTGTTGTTTTAGTGTTTTTGTGTGATGTAGGTAATTGGTGTAAAATGTGGTTAAAAGGGGTGGAATTGAGCAAAAGATGGAATCTTGGCCCCTGTCAGTGCGATCGAGCGCACGTGGTGCGATCGAGCGCATTGCGCTTGAGCGCAAGGGACGAGATCGAGCGCACTCCACGTCAGCCGTAATCCCCGTGTTGCCCTAGCCGGCCTTATGCTCCATCACTTCAACACTTGCGCCGTGGGATTTCAAAGCAGTTATGTGCGATCGATCACATATCTTGCGATCGAGCGCATAGTAACCGAGTGCCACGCCTATGATCAAGCACCACACGGCAGCGAGGTCAAACGCACACCAACCTGCGATTGAGCGCACCCATGACCTGGCAGTACACTTATGTTTGTCTGTAAATAGGACCTTATATAATTCGTGTTTTCTACGCTTGGGAGATGAGTTGAGGAGCCCTCAGTGGCCCAAAACCTCCTTGTTCTTCATTGTAAATACTCCTAAACGTCATTGCTTAATTTAGTTCTTTTATTTCTTGTCGATTATGTTTCCCTTTAGCATGAGAGGCTAATCTTCAACTAAGGTTGAAGATGAAGCCTCACCATGAATTTATTTAACATGCTTTCATAGTTAGTTTTACGTTAATCCGTTTATTATTTGCCATGTGTGTTCGTTTTGGTTTAATTTTGTGACAAAGTTGCATCGATTGTGCCGTAGTTATTTAGTCTTTGCGTTTAGTCCGATGGATACATTTCATCATTCGGGTTACGTTCATTTATCTATTGTAGTTTGAGTTAAATCACATTCACATTGGATCCTTTGGACCTAAACCGTTCATGTTTTGTCTTTTGTCAAATGGACGGACGTTTTGATTATTTCAATAGGCATGATAGGACATGCATAGGGCATAAGGATGCATGAACTAGTGTGACACTAGAACATGCATTGCTTTTAATCGATAGACAGATGTTTAATTAACTGTGTTTTTAATTGTGGTGAGGTAGAATCTAGACCTTAGGATTTTTATCTCTTTGTTTTAAGCATTTTAATTAGGTTTTATTTTCTGCATGTCATATGTTTGCTTTTGGGATTAGGTTAAGATATTATTAGTTTAGGTATATAATTAATTATCGCAAACATGATTCTCTGTGGGTTCAATACTCGTACTTGTACAACCACTTTATTGCAAACGATTCGTGTAATTGGCGAGTACTTATTTTTTGTACGACCAAATTTTGACGCCGTTGCCGGGGAATCGGTGTTTTGTGGAATTGATTTTATGCTTAGATTAATTTTATCTTTCTACTAATTATTTTAATTTTTGCAATTAGTTTATTTATTTCGTGCTTTTGTATAGAAAAAAAAAAAAAAACAAAAAAAAAATTAGATTAGTATTTATTTAAGCATTTTCGTAGTCTGTGTTAGTCCATGGAAAATCAGCCTGTGATAGTGCGATTGATCTCACCTCTGTACGATCGAGCGCACTTGAGTCTATTCTAGCTTTTTCGCATACCTGCGTTTGCCTAGTACGCTATTGCGTGCGAGCGCGCGCCTCTGATAGAATCGCAGTGCGCCTCTGCGATCGATCGTGCCTCTGTTGCGATTGAACGCACACACACAGACTGCTATATTTCTGCGTATCTGCGTGTCTGTGATCGATCTTAGTATCCTGCGCTCGAGCGCACCTCAGCTGGCTGCACCAACAGACCCGAGGCAGTGTATGTGTCAGTTTTTAATTTTTTTTGTTTAATTATTAGTTTTTATTTATTTATTTATTTATTCTGCCTGTTTTTATTTGTTTATCTTCTGTTATTAGTTTTAGTTAATTTATTTTATTTTTGATTGTTTAATTAGTTTATTGTTTTGTTAGTTTATTGTCTAGTTATTTGTTTTGTTTATTTTTGTTAGTTTTTGTTTATTTTATTTTTGTAAATTGTTATTGTTTCATGTGGGATATATTAAACTGTTTGGATGAAGCATGAGTCTTCCGTTTGATTATTTTGATGTTTCCCCTAACGGTAGGACGCTAAACCCTACCAATTTTTACCCACATGAACTAGGTTCACACTGCTCCAGCCTTACCATAGTTTAGGTGATTGTCCACATTGGGGGCAATTTTCCAATTTTTCACATGAGCAGTTGAACACCAGTTTCTCCAGCCCTGGGTTTGAATCAAATTCAAATTTTTATAACTCAGACTGGAGCAACCATTCTGATTTTTCGTGGCAAGTTCATGCTACGGAAAATTTTGCTTCCCAAGTTGACGAACTGCACCATCCTGATTATCCGTAGTTCGACAACCAATTTTCTTCCCATTCATCATATGACTATCCTCCTAAGCAATCTTCCTTGGAAGAAACTTTAAAGGAATTCATTGAACTAGTCGGCCAACCCACCATTCCTGCGCCACAAGAACCATCATTGGAAGACACACTTGAGGCGTTCACGCAAACAACCAACCAATGTGTACAAGAGCTTAAGAGTTCCACCATGGTCTGCTCCCAATCCATGTATGAAATCAAAGATGCAGCCATGGTGAACACTGAAGCAATCTCAAGGTTGGAAGTGCAGCTTGGTCATCTAGTTGCTGAATTCAACAGAATCGAGGAAAAGGAGCTTCAAAGTCAGGAGATGGTGAGAGGGTAGTACATGATTGATGAGTGATGAGTGCCTAAAAGTGCTTATTTGAACCCCTTAATTTACATTCGTTAGGCTCTTAGTTTTGTTAATATCTAATGTTTTATCTTGTTTTAGTGTTTTAGTGTGTTGTAGGTCTTTGGTGCAAAAGGTGACTCAAAGGGGAGAAATGAAGCAAAGAAGGAGTCAAGCCCCTGGAAGTGCGATCGATCATAAGACCTACGTTCGAATGCAGGTCCAGTCAGCCTGCGTTTCTCGCGTTGTCCTAGCCGGCCCTATCGTTCATCGCTTCAACCTTACGCCGTGGGCAGTTCTTTGCGATCGAACGCACTACAGTTGAACGCAATGCCTACTCTCGAACGCACGTGGCACGGCGATGCGCCTACGACTGAACGCATAGCACACGATCGAACGCACGCTGGACTGTGATCGATTACACATCCTGCGATCGAACGCACCCCTGACCTGGCAGCACAATTTATTGTCTATAAATAGGATTCGTTGTTTTCTTTGTTTTCCACACTTGGGAGACGCTTGGGATGTGTTTGAGGCGCCCTCAGTGGCCCAAAATCTCCCCGTTCTTCATTGTAAACACTCATAAACGTCAATTTAATTTAATGCTTTTATTTATTTTGCTTTAGTCTCTTATTCCCTTCATCATGTTTTTATCTGAATATTTGTATGCTTAGTTTAATACTCCGTTCATCATTTACTGTTTTGCTTGTTCGTTTCAATTCAATTTCGTGACAAAGTTGCGTTGATTGTTGTTTATGAATCGTTTAACGTCAACAGTCGTTGCAACCGGAGATACATTGGATGATTCTTCTTCGGACCAATATCCGTTGTGACCTCTTAAAACAGTGTTTGCATCGATTAGTTTGATAAGATTTCGTAACGACAATAGGACATGCATTAGTGCTTAATCGATAGACGGATGTATGAACTAATTAATAGCAAATAGAATACGCTTAGTAGCATAATCGTTGTTGAGTATGAACTAGGCATGTTTATATGTTGATTAAATTGTGGTGAGGTAGATTAGGGACCTTAGCATTTTTATTTCTTTATTTTTATTGCATTTTAATTTAGTTTTATTTTCTGCACGCTACATGTTTGATGTTAGGACTAGGTTAAGATAAGATTAGTTTAGACGCTTTAAAATTAGTTTTAACAAAACACGATTCTCTGTGGGTTCGACCTCGCACTTGCACAACCGCTCTATTACAAATGTCTCGTGCAATTGGCGAGTACAATTAAATTTGTACATGAATGAGGATGGCTCCAACAATTCTTATCATGAGCATGTCCAGGCCACCCAGGTTGTAAGTGAGTTTAGCTTAGAGGACCCTAAGATGGAATGCTTCACCCAAGATGACTGTGACCTAGACCTTGATAGGCTAGTTGTGCAAGATGGTGTGTTGCATGAGTTATGTTTAGAGGATCCTGAGATGGAACACTTCACCCAAGATAAAGATGACCTAGACTTGGACAGACTACTTGATCATGCTGATATTTTTAGTGAGCCAAGTCTTGAGGATCCATCGGGAGAGTGTTTTGATCAAATTGAATATGATCTGGATCTTGACAAGTTCCTCAAGCAAACCGTGATGTTTATAGAGCCAAGTCTGGATGATCCTTTGGAAGAAAGCTTTGCTCAATTTGAGTTTGATTTGGACTTTGACATGGTACATGAGCAAGCTAAGACCTTATTGGATCCTACTCCTAAGATGCAGACTGAAAATGGAGAAGAAGAGAATGTGGAGCAAGTTGAACCCCGCCAATTTTAAATTAGTCCAATGACAAGGAAGTGAGTACTGAAGCTCACTCCTTCATCACAATCCCTCTAGAGACACAACAAACTTTATTCTTTCCAATGTCTCGAAGAGTCGTCTTATGTAGAAATCTTTAAGGATTCATGCTCACAAGATCACAAATTTAGGAACCATATTCCTAAGTGGATCCCTCGAAACAAGGACAACTACATAAGATGGCGGACCATCCTTCCAGAGGGGTATCTAATTCTAAAGAAGAAATTATGGAAGAGATTGGTTGGACACCCATATGAGCGAGGTAGGCGCGGTAATTTTTCTTTTTTCTTTTTATTTTTTGCACTTTAATTTTTATCATTTTATTTTATTTTGTTTCTAACAGCAATTAACCTTTTGATGTTTGATCTTTGAGAAAAAGAATACTTTTAGTTTTTGACAGGTACTCTATGTTCAAGTTCGGGGGACGTCTTGGACTTTGCACTCGTTGGTTCCTCATCCCACTGTAATGTATTTCTTGTCACATTGGGGACAATGTATCATTTAAGTTTGGGGATGTGGACAAACATTCTGTCTGTTTGTTTGTTTGTTTTTGTCTGTATATAAAAAAATTATGTCTGTTTGTTTGTTTTATTTGTTGTTTTGTTTTTGTCTGTATATATTTGTTTTTGTCTATCTATAATTTTTTTTTGTGTTGTTGCTATGTTGTTGATTGGGCATAATTTACATTGTAACTGTGGATTGCATGTCATTGGTATGTTTAACTTGTTTGAAAATTGCATATCATTAGAAATCCCAGTTTTTTATTCATGTGTTGGATTAAAGAGACTCCACTTGTTTGATCGATATTTCACATGCACACTAGCATTAGGGTCTGTGAGGTATGAGATTTGATTTTGATGTGTGTGTCTTGAGATTTCTAGGTTTGCGATGTGATCATGAAAACCTTGGCTGTTAATAAAAAAAATAAAAAAAAAGAAGAAAAAAAAAGTGAGCTTTTCATTGCGTAACCGGACCTTGTGCCTCACAAAGCATTGGGTGTTCGCGTAAAAAGATGAGAAATTTCAGCTTAGTAATTGTATGGCTAGTTTAGGCTTCGTAGCTCTTTTTGACTTAAGTAATTAAGATCGAGGGATATCTCTACATCTAGTGCCCTAAAACCACCTGGTTTGGGAGCCACTGACCTAACACTCGTTACATAAGTCATTTAGAAGCTTAAGGGAGTCAAACACAGCCTACAAAAAAAAAAAAAAAAATTGCATATTTCAATTCAAGCCTTGGTTAATTTATCACATTGTTTTCCTTTGAATTTTGGGATACACGTCTTTGGAGGATAATTGAAATCCCATGATCTTGTTGTTAGTTCACTTTGCACTTAATGGAGTATGTGTTGTCTCAATTTTCCAACCTTGAGTGAAATGATGTTTGGATGCCTGGATGAAATGGTTTGTATGTTCAACATGTTGAATTTGCTAATGATGTATGAATCATGTGTTTGTGTGAAGGGCTTTGTCCATTAATAACATAGTGCGAATAATTGTTTGTAGGTGTTATTCCTGAAAAGCCCTCACGAGACTTCATTCGTCTACTAGGGATGCCTAAGGGTTTAAAAGGCTTGTTGCATACACTAAATGCAATCGTTTCTCCCACAAAAGCGGATTTATGTTTCTTGTTTTTTTTGTGTTTTCAGTTTTGTTTTGCTAAGGGACTAGCAAAATGTAAGTTTGGGGGTATTTGATCGATATCAAATATTGTATATTGGACCCTTCTTAACTTATGTTTGTTAGGATCTTAGCTTTGTTAATATCTAATGTTTTATGTTGTTTTAGTGTTTTTGTGTGATGTAGGTCATTGGTGTAGAAGGTGGTTAAAAGGGGTGGAATTGAGCAAAAGATGGAATCTTGGCCCCTGCCAGTGCGATCGAGCACACTTGGTGCAATCGAGCGCATTCCACGTCAGCCGTAATCCCCGCGTTGCCCTAGCCGGCCCTATGCTTCATCGCTTCAACACTTGTGCCGTGGGATTTCAGAGCAGTTATGTGCGATCGATCACATATCTTGCGATCGAGCGCCATGCCTATGATTGTGCACCACACGACAGCGCGGTCAAACGTACACTAGCCTGCGATCGATTGCACCTCCTGCGATCGAGCGCACCCATGACCTGGCAGCACACTTATGTTTGTTTGTAAATAGGACCTTATGTAATTCATGTTTTCTACGCTTGTGAGACAAGTTGAGGAGCCCTCAGTGGCCCAAAATCTCCTTGTTCTTCATTGTAAACACTCTTAAACATCATTGCTTAATTTAGTTCTTTTATTTCTTGTCGATTATGTTTCCCTTTAGCATGGGAGGCTAATCTTCAACTAAGGTTGAAGATGAAGCCTCACCATGGATTTATTTAACATTCTTTCATAGTTTGTTTTACGTTAATCCGTTTATTATTTGCCATGTGTGTTCGTTTCGGTTTAATTTTGTGATAAAGTTGCATTGATTGTGCCGTAGTTGTTTAGTCTTTGCGTTTAGTCCAATGGATATATTTTATCGTTCGGGTTACGTTCATTTATCCATTGTAGTTTGAGTTAAATCATATTCACATTGGATCCTTTGGACCAAAACCATTCATGTTTTGTCTTTTGTCAAATGGGCGGACGTTTTGATTATTTCAATCGGCATGATAGGACATGCATAGGGCATAAGGATGCATGAACTAGCGTGACACTAGAACATGCATTGCTTTTAATCGATAGACGGATGTTTAATTAACTGTGTTTTTAATTGTGGTGAGGTGGAATCTAGACCTTAGGATTTTTATCTGTTTGTTTTAAGCATTTTAATTAGGTTTTATTTTCTGCACGCCATGTGTTTGCTTTTGGGACTAGGTTAAGATATTATTAGTTTAGGTATAGAATTAATTATCGCAAACCTGATTCTCTGTGGGTTCGACACTCGCACTTGCACAACCACTTTATTGCAAACGATTCGTGTAATTGGTAAGTACTTATTTTTTATAAGACCACTCCACCTCAACCTCTCTTGCTTTCCACTTCCCAAAATAAACCCACTGTAACTAATCAACCCCCCTGCTTGTTAGAATTGAACCAAAACCTGACTAAGCCCCCCACTAAAAACCAACCCTCTCTATCTATTGTCCTCCCATTTACCACAACTCCACCCCACTCTCTCTCCTCCACATCAGCATGCACTTTTTCTTAGTCAACCACTACCACCACCTTAAAATCACCCGCCAAAAGATCCTCAAGCCATTCAAAAAAATCCTATCTCTCTAGGAATACTCTGTTTCCACCCCGCCTTCACAAACCTCTAAAACCCCATCTTCAGGTTATGATCCCTTCTTGATTAAGAAGAAAAGAGAAAAAGGTTGTTAGGTGAACTGCTCCCTTTCAAGAAACACTCAAGCAGCTCTTCTCTTCCTGCTGCAAATCCTGATGAATTGGAAGCCTCTATTCCTATGGATGCCACTCCAAGCTCCTCTCAGCAGCTTTCAGCCAGACCTTTCATTAAAGCTTCAAGGAAAAAAGAAACAGGTTTCACTTTCTGTTTCCATTTCTGCTACTGATGAGCATGTTACCATTGATACCAGTATTTCAGGGGACCAGTTGGTGTCCCTTAGCACTATATGAAGATCTTATCTTGGAACTGCAGAGGGATCTCTCTCCCTGCTGCAATTCGTGGACTCAGGGCTTTGATTAGATCAAATAACCCTAACATTCTCTCCCTTTTTGAAATCAAATCCCCCCTTCTCTCACCTCTTCTATTCTCAACCGTCTTGGCTTCTATGCTATGACTCATGTTGCTCCAACAGGTACCTGTGGTGGCCTGGATCTTACCTGGAGATTAGGTGTGGAACTTGAATGTTTTCTCACTAACAAGAATAATATCACTGCATGGTGCTTTTCTGACCCCCCCAAATCACCCTTGGATACTTTCCTGCATATATGGCTCCCCAGAAACTCTCCACAAACCAGCCTTTTAGGACTCTCTCACTGCTGTTGGTGAGGATTTTGTCAGTCCATGGCTTTGCATTGGGGATTTCAATTTTGTTTTAAACCAGTCTGAAAAGCTAGGAGGCAGACCTATTGCAAGTTCTTCTCACTGCCCTTTCAGAGGGTTTATTGATCAGCTAGGATTGGTTGATCTTGGGTTTGTTGGTAACCCCTTCACTTGGTGTAACAATAGGCAAGGTGCTGCTACCATTAAAGAAAGACTAGATAAGGGTCTTGCTTCTCTTGATTGGATACACCTTCATCCAGAATTTTCCCTCACTCACCTCCCTGCCTCCATTTCAGATCATAGCCCCATCTCCTTAAACACTAATACCTCTTCTGCCTTCCTGCCTAGACCCTTCAAGTTTGAAGAATTTTGGACCCTTGATCCTACTTGTGGTCTTGTTATAGCAGCAGCCTGGGAGCATTTTGTTACTGGTTCTCCAGCTGTTTGCTTAGTGAAAAAGCTAAATCAAACCAAAGCTGCTCTCAAAAGATGGAACATCATTCACTTTGGCAACTTTCAAGAGAAGATCAAAGCCTCTCTGCTCAAGTTAGAAAAGATTCAGCTTTCCCCCTAGCCCTTAGGCTAGTGTGCAAGAGTCTTTGCTTAAGAAAGAACATGATGATTTTTGATCAAAGAAGAATCTTTGTGGAGAACAAAATCCAGGGATACCTGGCTGAAGTGTAAGGAGCTTAACACCAAGTATTTTCACTCTTCCACTTTGATTAGGAGGAGGTCAAATGCAGTTAATTTTATTAAAACCTCTGAAGGAGCTTGGGTTTCTTTTAGAACTGAAATTGGGGGGACTTTTGTTTCTCATTTCTCCAATTTGTTTTCCTCCTCGGCTCCTCCAAATGATACTAAAATGCTCAACCTTTTTGATCCTGTTATCACTACTGAAGACAACTCTCTCCCTTGTGCCATTCCAACAGAAGAAGAGGTGGTTCATGCCCTCTCCAGTTTGGGCTCCACAAAAGCCCCAGGACCAGATGGATTTACTTCTCTTTTCTACAAGAAGTACTGGTCTGTTGTCAAAGAGGAGGTTCTTGGTTGCATCAATAATTTTTTTCAGAATCACTTTCTGCTGCAGGAACAAACCACACTCACATTGCTTTGAATCCCAAGCAATCCGGTTCTCATACTGTCCATCATTTTAGGCCCATAAGCCTGTGCAACATCATTTATAAAATCATCTCCAAGTTACTGGCCAATAGATTGAAATCCATGCTCCCAAAAATGATTTCTCCTCTGCAGTCAGCCTTTGTTCCCTCAAGAAACATCCAAGATAACACCATTCTGGCCCATGAACTGCTTCACTCCAAAAACAAAAAAAGGGAAAAGAGGTTTTATGTTTGTCAACTTGGACATGGAGAAAGCTTTTGATAAAATGGAATGGGACTTCATTCTTTCAGTTATGAGCAAGCTAGGGTTTCACTCCTCTTGGATTAACTAGATCAGAATTTGCATCTCCTCCTCCTTTTTCTCCATCCTCATCAATGGCAGTCCTTTTGGACTTTTTTCCCCCACAAGAGGCCTTAGGCAAGGAGATCCTCTTTCTCCTTTTTTGTTCATTTTAGGTGTTGAAGTTTTGTCCAGACTTATATTCAAAGAAGAAGCTATTGGAAACATCAAAGGCTTGAAAATTTCCAAATCCTCTCCAGCCATCCACCATCTCCTTTTTGCTGATGATCTCTTGATCTTTGGCAAAGCCACCCCCAAAGAAGCCTCATGCATTCACTCATGTCTCAAAAAATACTGCCTATGGTCTGGTCAATCCATCAACAATGGCAAATCCTCCATAAAATTCTCCAAAAACATCAACCCTGCCACTGCAGATTTGATTCTAGACATTTTGCCTTTCTCCTCTTTCCCCTCTAGGTCCCTTTACCTAGGGCTCCCTATTCTATTTGGAAACTCAAAAAGATTTGATTTCCTCAACATCATTGATAAGGTGAAGTCTAAGGTTGAAGGTTGGAGGGCTAAGACTCGTTCTCAAGCTGGCAGGTTTGTTCTCATCAAGTCTGTGGCTGCAACAATTCCCTCCTATGCCATGAGTACTTTCCTTCTCCCAAACAGCATTTGCAGCCAACTTGACAAGGTCTTTAAAAACTTTTGGTGCGGGTTTCCAGCCTTAAAATCTAGAAATCTCTCTTTGAAGTCTTGGAATTCCATCTGCACTCCAAAGATTCTTGGTGGCTTGGGTTTAAGAAGAACAAAAGAGTTTAACCTTTCTTTCATTTCTAAACTTGGTTGGAAGCTACTCACTGGTTTAGACTCTCCTTGGGTTGCACAACTTTCAGGTAAGTATCTCCAATCTGGTTCTTTTCTCTCCCCCTCCTCCCATTCTTCTTCTTCTTGGCTTTGGAATGGCATTCTCAGTCAAAACCTATCATATCTCTAGGTGCTTGCCATAGGATTCATAGATTTTCAGCTCTCTCTGTTTGGAGCTCCTCTTGGATTCCAACCATGCCTCTCTTTTCTCCTCAGTCTCTCCCTTTGAGCAGGGCCTCTTTCCTTGAGTTGAGGATTTCTAATTTAATTTCAAACGGCTCTTGGAATCTTCCTCTCCTTATTTCTTTGTTCACCTCCTCATGTGTCAAAGAAATCCTTAAGATTCCCTTCAGTCAAAACTCATCCCCAGCTTTCCTTTGGACCCCTTCCTCCGATGGCTGTTTTTCCACTAGTTCTGCTCATAGGTTGTTCAGCAGCCAAAGAACTAGCTCAATCACTTCTCCTCTTGATTCTAGTACTTGGAAATCTCTGTGGAAGCTTAAACTCAATGCTAGGCTCATTTTGTTCCTCTGGAAAATAGCTTGGAACCTCTTTCCCACTAAAGCCAGACTTAAAGCTATCTTCCAAATCCCTTCACAAAATTCTTTATGCCTTCTCTACAGTGTTGAAGAAGATTCCACTTCTCATTTAATTTTCAGCTGCATTTTTGCTAGAGTTGTATGGAGATTCTCTTTTTGGCCTCTTGATTCATCTGCTTGGTCCTCTCTTTCTCCTTCTAACCGGATCAAAGGCCTCATTCACGCTCACTCCTTTTTTCGTATTTCCCTTGCTGACAGTCACTTGTTTCAGATTTTTGCTGTTGTTTTGTGTGATTTGCTATGCTTTGCTAGGAACAAAGCTATCCATGAGGGCTCTATTCCAGATATCTCTTCTCTGGCTAGCTCGATCAGGAAAACTACCCTGGCTCATGCTGCAGCCTGGCAGTCCACCTCCTCCCTGGTCAAAGAATTCTGGTCTCCACCTTCTGCAGGCTCCTTCAAGATAAACTTTGACACTGCCATCCGTGAGAATTTCTCTGTTCAAGCAGCTGTTTGCAGGGACTCCATAGGGAAGATAGTCAAGGCTATCTCTCAAACCAATCCTCCATGTGATCCAAATTTTGGTGAGACTTTAGCAGCTTGGTTGGCAGCCTCTCTTGCTGCCTCATTGCATCTGAAGAATTTCAGTTTGGAAGGGGATTCTGCAATTGTTATATCAACTCTCAACAATCCTTCCATCTCCCTTGATTGGCACATTGAATCTGTAATTGCCAATGCATTGTCCATGATTCCAGCTTCCTCTTTGTGGTTAGCAACAAAGATATACCGAAGTGCAAACTTCTGCGCTCATCATGTAGCGTTTTGGGCCGTGGCAAGAGTCTTCTTTGGCTGCATTCCCACTTACTTTTCCCCTTCTCCCTCTTTATCCCATTTTTAGTGGAAAAGATCCACCCCCTTTCTTTCTTTAACTGTTTGTAAGGCCTTTGGCCCTCCTGTTGGTTGAATGTATGGTTGTTACAAAAAAAAGAAGAAGACTAATTTGAAATACAAAGTTCAAATTTGAATAATTTGTTTAGGAAAAANATGCTTATTTTCCGTTATTCAATTCCGCATTCGTCATTCAATTTCTGTGACAAATAATTGAATGGTTGTGTGTGTTGATGCATTGATAGTCGTCCGGTGATGTGTTCCAAGCCGGGTGCACAACAAGTGTTTGGTTGTGATTCAATATCCACTGTGATCCAAGGATACAGTGGATGATTTTATCCATAATCAAAACTCGTTGTAGCTCCTTAACGGTAAACACATTATTCGGTTTGACTTGTGTCAATTACTACAATAGAGTGTGTTGAAGGGTTTAATGTTTAAAAAACGGAAAGTGAGTGTTTAATATATTAGCTTATTCATATTGGGTGAGGTTCGTCTTTAACCTTAGTTACTTTTATCCCAATAGTTTTCAGTTTAATTTTATTTCTGCACTTTTTATTATTTGTTCGAAATCAACCCTCTTTGGGACTAGGTTAAGGTACGTTTAATTTAGGAATTATATTAGTTTTATTTACAAAACGCTGTTCTCTGTGGTTCGACCTCGCACTTGCACAACACTATATTGCACACGATTCGTACACTTGCGAGTATTACTTTTGATACGATCACCATCCGTGAGAATTTCTCTGTTCAAGCAGCTGTTTGCGGGGACTCCACAGGGACGATAGTCAAGGCTATCTCTCAAACCAATCCTCCATGTGATCCAAATTTTGGTGAGGCTTTAGCAGCTCGGTTGGCAGCCTCTCTTGCTGCCTCATTGCATCTGAAGAATTTCAATTTGGAAGGGGATTCTGCAGTTGTTATATCAACTCTCAACAATCCTTCCATCTCCCTTGATTGGCACATTGAATCTGTAATTGCCAATGCATTGTCCATGATTCCAGCTTCCTCTTTGTGGTTAGCAACAAAGATACACCGAAGTGCAAACTTCTGCGGTCATCATGTAGCACTTTGGGCCGCGACAAGAGTCTTTTCGGGCTGCATTCCCATTTACTTTCCCCCTCCTTCCTCTTATCCCATTTTTAGTGGAAAAGATCCACCCCCCTTTCTTTCTTTAACTGTTTGTAAGGCCTTTGGCCCTCCTGCTGGTTGAATATATGGTTGTTACAAAAAAAAAAAAAAAAAAGACTAATTTGAAATACAAAGTTCAAATTTGAATAATTTGTTTAGGAAAAAACTATAACAAACATATCTTTTTTGATTTTCCTTGTTTGATGAGGCAAGGAGTTTGCAAAATAAAGATCGAGTACTCCATGCATGTTTCAAGCTACCACATTTAATAAAATGACTCCATATTCGTATTTTTGATATATACAAGAAAAGAAAAAAAGTATATTACATGCTGAGTATAACCATACTCCATATTCGTATTTTGGATATATATATACATGCTGAGTATAACTATATTACATTCAAAAGAAACAAAGTCCTAACAATGTGGAGTGCATTTGATGTATAGAAAACTTCACATCACATTATCAAAATTAGTCCCCACGATAAAATGACAGGGTGAAAGTATTCTGATATTACATTTCTCTAAGAAAAAGCATCAATTTAATAGAATTAAACTGAAAAAAGGAGTTTATGATATGGTAAAAAGTTTACTGCAGGCTTGTCATTTGACCTGCTCTCAACCACGAGAATGAATATTGTCTCTGAAATAATTTGAGCAAATTTTTGTGTTTGAATTGAATCCAAGTGCTCTTGCATGTGACAGTTAAAGAAACATTACTGAAACAAAGTCTATAAAGTCTTACCCCTTCACTTGTTTAAGAGATACCACTTTCAATCTTCGGAGAATACACAGGTTTACTACCAAAATTTGCTTCTCAATTACTCAAAAGCTTTTAAGGAATCCTTTGACCTAAATCAAGAGACAATATTGCTTTTTTTTCTTCTTTTTTTTTTTTTAAAAAAAAAAAAAGTCTTTACAATAAAAAATTGTCAAAATTTAATTTGCTAAAGATTAGTATTCTTAGATCAATGAATTACACCTCTTCACTTGTTTAAACAAATACCAATCGAAATCTTCAAAGAATACAAAAGTTTGCTCTCCAAAATGGACAGAAATTTCCTCCAAATCAGTCTGGAGAAAATATCCTCCAGCTCATTTAAAATAGTGTCAAGTGTCTATAAACATTTAAAACACACATTCAATTGATCTCAAGGTCATTAATTGCAGCTTACTAACTTAGACTAACGTTTTAAATGTTTATAAACACTTGGTACTATTTTAAATAGGTTGGAAGATATTTCTTCCAAACTGGTTTGGAGGAAATTTTTGTCCCTCCAAAATTACTACTTAATTTCCTAAAGCTTTTTATGGAAGTATGTGTGGCCTAGTCAGGAGACATCACTTTAGAAAAAAGTCTTCAAATTAAAAGAACTGTTAAATTTTGATTTACCAAAAATTAGTATTCTTAGATCAATTAATTATACCTTTTTACTTGTTTAGAAACAAATACTCTAGTACTACATGCTTTTCACTCTTTTGGGACCAATAATTTCTTTCAAATTGTGTTAAGCCACTCAATTGTGATAATGCTACAAGGCCTAATCCTACTAAAGGTATAAAACGGATTCTCTCATCTTCTCATATTCTCTTTCAGAGCTCAATTAGTCCCTTTGAGCATATTGAATTATTGTGCGCCGAAGCACAATACTTCTCTTAGAAATTTTCTAACTTTGGCATCAGAGTGTCTCCGGTCCTCCGGGGACCCCCATTGACAGTTTCTCTTTTGTTGTGATTTGGAGTGCACGACAACGACGTATTGCAGATATGAAAGTCCCGAACAACGCACATCCACCATGGAGAAAACTGTTCTAACAAATAACATTTCACATTTCTCAATATTGGTAATCCAAAAACATCATGGTATTTTACAAAATAATTTATGTTGCTTCTGTTATTAATTATGTCAGAATAAAATTAATTTATTTTAGAATAGGGTAGGCAAAATTTTGGTGACAAACCACTTATTGTAATGCAATATTAAATATATTTACTCATAACTTTCTTTGGTATGATCTGTTCAATCTTTTAACCCCTTTTTGGTAGGGTTAGTACTATGCCGTTGGACATATAGTACAATACTGATGCCCAATTATTGCTTCATACCGTCATATATATTATAGTAGCCCGATTGAGTTTGAGCTCAGGTAGCCCATGCTACTAGCAAAGCTGTCGTGGTGTGCCAAAAAAAAAAGAATTATTGGATTGATGGTCAAACATAAAAGTAAAACTGTGACTATAAGGTCAAGCTTATATATATATATAGTAATCCATGACCATTATCCCATTACACAGTGTAACTATGTCATATAATGCAGTTTTTTTAATTAAACATTTATAAATAGTTTAATACAATGATTATGCTCATGACATATTTATACTGAAAAAGGAAATCACGTTATCTCGACCCGAGAAAAAAATAAAAAAAAATCCCCTAAAATCAGTGTGTGGATTTAATTAGACCGAGAAAAATCCCTAAGAAACAATGGGTATTTACCCAGCCCAAGAAAAATCCCTAAAACAAAAGTTAAATTAAGTTAAATCCCTAAACCAAAAAGTATCTCTAGATCCATGACCTACGCAAACTGCAACACACCCAATGAAAAACATAGCGAACAGCACATGAAATAATATGTTTATGATTTGAATTTCTCACCAAAATTGAAAGCATTAACGTCTCATAATTTATCTTGAAATCTGATCCTAAAGTGTGACAGCTCTACTAACTTTGGTGTTTTAATTTCTTGTTTATTATGTTTGGTATTTTATGCCGGTGTGTCATTCTCTTATTGCAGGAAACAAAAGACTTGATTTTTGCAAAGTTTTTGTAGAAATTATTATCTTTTACTAATCCTAGTTTTAAAGTGAACCAAAGTATGTTCTAAGAGTACTTTTGTACTCAACAATCCTTGTCCCAACGTAACGCTCTTGCGGCTCGAATCTAAGATTCTAGCTCTGGTACCATTAATTTATTGGATTAAGCCTTTGATCATCTAATTTGAAAATTAATTGCTATCTAAGAACCGTTTGCATTAGCAGAATGACA
This sequence comes from Carpinus fangiana, assembly GCA_006937295.1. Taxonomy (NCBI): domain Eukaryota; kingdom Viridiplantae; phylum Streptophyta; class Magnoliopsida; order Fagales; family Betulaceae; genus Carpinus; species Carpinus fangiana. The sequence goes on from CM017324.1 coordinate 20,132,066, forward strand.
CTGTTGCACCATAACATTACTCTCCTAAATGTTTAAAATCTCATTTTCTCTCCCAGCACGTGTGGTAGGTTTTCGATTGATTGTCGCTGTTAATTCTTTGGTTTCCCTTGTTTGTCCAATTTGTGAATTTTGAGTTGTCTTCTTTGGTGTCGATTGCCTTCCTTAACAAATCATCTCTGCATTTACTATGAAAAGGAGCACAAATAGCAATTTTTCATTCCCAAGTGGACGCTCTCGATCTTGTTTTACTTATATATAACTTTCACAATTCCCATCAAATTAGAAATTTGAGAATTCCTTTATTCAACTAGTTCGGATTGATAGGAGAAATGCATGTAGATTAGTACTATTATCATCACAACGTGACTGACAGTACTGCAAATGGCTTCCTAAATCATATCCTCGTAGAAGAACTTCTTAAAAGAGTCCATGTATTGCGTTTGCAAACAGAGTGCTACAATTAGAGATCCATCATTAGCCGGACTTGGCATGATCAATGACTTGCCTTCAACAGCCAACATCCCTGGACCAACGTACAGAGGCTTCCCCCACCCAAAATCTGCACCACAAAAAGGCAACTTGATCCAGCTAGCAATGACAAGGTTGGGGTTCCCTGGGAAAGATGATTCTGTGTTTCCCTGGACGTGGAAATTGATCCTCAATGAGCCAACATTCTCCTGACTCGTCATAAAATCAAGAGTCGACCTTATGTACTCATCGGTCATTCTCTCAGTTGCTTTCCTAATAACTCCAGCAGCATAGCTCAATGGCTTGGACAAGAGCTCACCATAAAGACATGTCGATGTCACAGTAATAAAAACTGCATTGCCAAAGTACCCTTGAGGAAGAGATGGCTTCAACCGGTTGCGGACATCAACTGCGATGCGAACTCGTGTCGGTTGACGGCTATCACAAGCACGCGCCTTAGATGCACACCTCCATATGTGGCTGGCAATGGCCTCGTACTGAGTATACGGTCGTTTCAATATCTGAAGAAATATATGATGGGATGAATATTACTACGAAAGAGAGAGTAGTGTAGAAGCATAGGAAGATATTAATGAAGCATTAGGGCTACATCTTTAGTGTATTGAAATTTCTTGTGTGTATCAGAATAAATGATATTTATAAAGAGATTAGGAATGGTGACCAAGAAACCCTAATCTCAAGGGGTTAGTTCAAGTGGTAAGTCACTTGGCCCTGATACCTTATGAAGTATTAGGTCTAAAGTTTCGACCCCTTGAATGCAAACAATTTTTGGGACATACCCAACTCGTGTAAAGGGGACGAAGGCCTCAGTTATAAAATAAAATAAAATAAAATAAAAACCCTAGAATAAATAAGGGAATAAATCATAACTTAGAGAATAAATATTCTAACAAGATCACCACCATGTTCGTCTGATCTGATATCTCATTGGCATTCTTCCGTAGTCCCTCGACTTGCTCTCTAGTGATTTTCAACAAGGTGACACTTGTTTTCTTCTTTTGCTCTGCCTTGGTGTCCAACGAACCTATCAAGAGTGGAGGCTTGGAAAACTCTATATGATCAAAGCGCGGAGGCATAAGCGGTTGATCATGTGATCGTAACATAGTTCGATCATGGAACGGCATCTCATCGTGCCTCAAATCGTCTCCCCGAGCCAACTTCGCCCACGAGCTGATAAAGCTAGCCGCTGACCATCCGTCGACCACAGTATGGCATATGGCTGTTCCAACACAAAAGCCACCACAACGAAATCTAGTCACTTGCACCAACAACAAAGGCCACTCCTCAATCGGAGTAGTGTAATCAATCTTTGGGACAAGATCTTGGACTGCCCCGGTTGGTGTAAAATCACCAAGATCATCTACTTCTGCTTCTGAGCATGCTTCCACTAGTTTCGCTCCCTTCGCGTTGCAATCGAGTTCAAACCGGCCGCCTTCTGCCAACCGTAGCCGGCCGGCTAGTGGGTAGTAGTGGACCAATGCGCGGCTTAGAGAACTTTTCATTGCCTCAGATGAAAAGGGTAGGATGCTAACATTGTTGGGCTTGTAAATAGAGATGAGGGGCTCGTGAGTGCACTGCATCATTTGGTCGCTCTCTGATAACCATAATATCCCACTTGGGGTTGGCTTGCTTGGAACGATCATGGAAGCAGACTTGATGGTTATCATTTTCGACTCAAACTCCACTATTTGGATTTCTATCTAGCTATGCTAGCTCTGATATGTATAGTTGCTATGCTAGCTCTATCTAACATATATAGTTGAACTTGCCTCTTAAAAGGGTATAATATTTATGATTATATGCGCAGAGATTTCAAGATAAATTATTCGATATTCAATGGTTCATGGATTGTGGCATGGGCCATATGCTAGAAACTTTCCTAGCTTTCTAGAGCTCAGAGAGAAAATAATTAAAAAATTATGGGAGATTTAAACATATTAAATCACTAGTTATCCCAAAAATTTAAGTTTAGCTCAATCGGCTGTAGATCATGCTTAATGAAGCGGAGGTCACAAGTTCGAATCCCCCCTCCACCTTCCTTTGTGTTGACATGTCAAAAAAAAAAAAAAGCTTATACAAATATGTAAATTTAATCTTTTAATCATTACTTTAACAAAACAGATTAAAGAAAACCCTTTTAATATAAAAATAAAATAAAGTCACATAAACCACATAAAAATCTAAGCAAAAGAGAAAGAAACAAAGGAACTAAACAATAAACCTTAAGTTCATAATTTATTGTTTGCGGTCAATGAAACTCGCTATTTCATTTCTTAAGACTAACACATCAATCATGAAGATTTATTTTGATTGAAAGAAGTAGAGACTTTGAGTTGAAGTGTTGGCGTGGAAGCATAGCAATGCAATGCACTAAATTGACCATGGGACTTGTCATTCTTTATAAACACTGTAAAAAAGTAATTATTGTAATCCTATATATTTTTTATGATATTGAATCTAAATTTTGAGATAAGTGTGAACTTAGTTGTAAAATGTAAGCCACTTTAATGAATGAGAATAACTTAAATAAGGTTGTGGCACAAACCCACCTCTTTGGGTCTACCAATCAAGATCGAGGTGACACCAATGCATGGAACACATTAAGAAAAAGAGAAAGAAAAAAACACAAGCACCTAATTATATTAGGTTTATTTTTTTTATATGTACATAAAATAACTAAATTTAGAGGATGACAGCAAACTAAGGCCACCCTAGAGGGCGGTGATGATAGGCTTAGGTGTCACCTCCAGATTGGTGGGCACAAAGGGGTGGGTTTCTGCCACAACCGTATAGAAATTGCTATCTTAATGCATTACCATTTGGACTGGAGAGCTTCCTAGACCTCTCGCAATGGGATTGTACGTGGACGATATAAGCCTCGGAACAATATAAGGGGATTTTCAAGAATAACGGGTCATGGTATATTGGTATAGACCTCATGATCCACCCTCAATCTTTCAATTAGGACATCCAAAGGGCCTTAAATAATCTCCCTACAATTTGCACTACTCTTAAATGATGACCACCTACACATAAGCTTTCAAGCAACTTCCAAAGAACCCTACAATTTGTACTTTTAATGGTGACCACCTACACATATTGATGGCAATTAAAACTGATAAGGACAAGTTCTGTAAGTGAGATGGCTATTTTATTGGGGCAAACAAATATTTATTATTGGAAATTGATGAAGCTGAAATGAAATATCTATTTTTATTCATTACTTTGATTGTAACACTAAATTAGGGCACTAAACATACATTCATTTGTTTGCTTAGTGCAAAACACTAGTGAATGAAATCATATTATAATCAAATTTCTTTTACTATTTCAAACCAACAATATGGTTAGGGTTGTAATCGAGTTGAGTCAAATCGAGTTTTAAGATTTCAAGATTGACTCGTTTATAAAGATGCTTATTTGAGTCGAACTATGAAATGTGTGTTCAAGTTCGGCTCGTTTAAAGTTCGAGCGAGCTCAAGCAAAGCTATTAAATTCTTTAATGTATAATTCGAACAGAATTCAAGTCCAAATTTTAAAACAACCCATAAACATTTATCTATAGTATAAATATAAATATTAAATAATTTATATTACATATATTACTCAATTACTAATATACATACTTAAATTTATATAACTAATTTTTAGTAATAAATAAATATATATATATATATAACTTAATTAATCAATTTAAAACTTTCTTAAAATCACTTATAAATCCACATTTTAACTGGAAAGTGTAATTATCATTCCAATTGGAAAAAATGAAGAAATGAAAGAAGTTTGTAAAATGGGAATACCTATTAGACAGTCACAATTTATAATGCAAGCAAAAGGCTGGCTATCTGCAGACGCAGGCAACGCAGCAAGGAGTATTTGAGTCGATGCATCGTGCACTGATGGTTGGAGTTGGGAAATGGGAATTTGGTCCAATGGATATTGAGAACCCTTTCCCAAATAATGAAGGCTCAGTTAATGTGTGGCAGGGTGATGAAGATAGGATAATGCCAGTTACTGTGCAACGCTATATTGCCAAGAAACTTCCATGGATTAAATACCATATATGAGGTACCAGTGCTGGTCATCTCTTTCCAATTGGTGTTGGAATGAGTGAGGTCATCATAAGAGCACTTGTGTCTGGGGACAAGTAGCCCACTTTTGATTGTATTGCTTGGAAGAAAAAAAGAAAAGAAAAGAATAAAGTATATAGCCCACTTTTGATAGTATTGGGTGACTAAAAATATACGCAAATTAAGATTAATGGTAGAAAATGATGTGTCAAGACTGAATTCGGGTGCGAAACTACAAAAACTCCCCTTAAATTCTTATTCCTAATGATCTCAAAGCTTTCCACCATTACAGTAATTGAAACGACGAGTCTTAGAGTAATCCTCAAATCAATTTTCTGTACGTGCGTGTCGTATGTATTGGATGGATGTACTTGACCAAAATTAGATCGAGGACGTTCCGTCCACGTCTATTTTCTTCAATAGGTGCTTCGCATTATCAGCATGACCTTCACAAGACCCACCACCTTTTTGAATAAACCTTTGTGAATTGAACTCCACAGTTTTTTTTTTTTTTAATTATTTTTTTAAAAAAGTCATTAGAAACAGAAAGTGGCTATTCCATTTCCAGCATCTCAAATCCACGTCTAGTTTCAACCCAGATAGGAATCTTTAGAGAAGCCGTCTGTCTCTCTCTCTCTCTCCAAATCAATCTTGTTTAATAATACACCTCTTTCAGAGCATATGTTTATCCTTTTTGGACCATAATCTTATTATTATTCGAAAACAACAACAACACAAAAAAATAAAAATAAAAATACAAAGACCGCCACAAGATAAATTAATAAATATTTTATAAACTCAGGAAAGGGAAAATAGTGCATAATTAATTACTTATCCCTTCTTCAACTCAACCCTTTCGTGATCTTTGATATAAGCCATTCATTAACATGTGCCTAATGATAGAATCAAACTTTGTTTATTCTAAAAAAGAAAAATTAAATTAATGTGTGTTTAAAATGCATATAATTCTTACATAGGTTTTCAACAGAAATGTTAGAAATTGGACGCATTTCCACCGACCCCAAGGAAAACTTTGTCATGATTATATAAGGCCTTTTCTACCAAAAGGGCTAAGCAAATTGCAAGCGGTACCGGACCTTCAATCGGAAGGTCAACGGTTGGTTTTGACTCCAGTAACCAAAACAGACGGCAGAGAGAATGCCCCACACGACATCACACAGTAGACTAGTTACCGGACCTTCATTTAATGAGGTGCAACATTTTTCCAGTATGCACTGAGTTACGACTCAAGCAGAGCAGTGACGATGAATTTCTTGCCTCAGGCTGGCCTGCTCCTAGTTAGCTGCAGTTATCCCATTTGTCAGGGATAACTGTCAGGGATCAAATTTGATTGGAAGAGGTCCCTATATGTATTTCTGATATTGTTACTCTAGAGCAAATTGCTCTTTCTAATTAGGGCGTTTGGCTCCGATTGGGCTTATTATTTTTATGAATGGAAACAATTTTCTCAAAAAAAAAAAAAAGAAACTACCATATTAGCAAATATCATGACTTGTGTGGTCGAAGTAAGGGAAAAAAAGAAGACAAATAAATCATTTTTCTTGGAAATTAAAAAGACTAATTTGAAATTTTTTTTTTTTTTTTTTTTTTTTAAATGAATAAATCATTTCATTATAAACAAACCAATCCAAAAACAACCATCAACGATTACAAACCCTACCAATGGGTCAAACAAGCTTCACAGAATCCAACAAAACTAAAACAATAAGGAAAAAAAACTACATTCAAAGCTGCAAAATTGGATAAAAAATTCATGCGGAGCTGCTGCTACGAATGATCGATCGCACTTCTTTGCTAAATAAGCCGAACTGACTGATGTTGCGAATGATCACTGCTGATGATCAGCGATCAATCGCACTTCTCCACTAGATAAGCAGAACTTACTGATGCTACAATCGATCGCACTTCTCAGCTAGAAAAGCCAGATCTTTCTGATGCTGCGAACTATCACTACGGTCGATCGCTTCTCTACCTTGTGATCGATCGCAAGAGCTAAATCTGTAGCAAACTAACTTTGCATAATTCTGCAGAAAAAAAACCCCACCTCTGCATAAACATATTATGCAGAAAAATCCAAAACCATCTGTAGGACCAGATCACCTTAACATGCATACAGGCAAATTCCATAGTGAAACTAAAGAGATATTCTCTCTAGTCTTAGGAAAATTACCCTTCCCAACAATTCTAGCCCTCACTTCCCAAAGAATCCTTTTGACAATTTGTTCTTCAGCATTTGGATGGCCAGAATGCTTAACTTCATTTCTAGTTCTCCATAGATTATAAACCACTAAACCAAAAACCAATTTGCAAACAAGACCCCTTAAAGCCTTATTTCCCCAATTTTTGATTCCCAGTTGTAAAACCTCCTTCCAAATCAGAGAAGGATCCTCCACTCCACAACGATGCATAAAAAACTTCCATATACGATAACTGAAACTGCATTCAAAAAACAAATGATCTCTACTTTCAATTTGGTTATGGCAAAATAAGCAATTTACATCCCCTACATAGCCCCATTTTAGCAACCAATCTGCAGTGCTAAGTTTGTCTTGCATAGCCAACCAGAGAATAAAAGCTTGCTTTGGGATAGCAAGAGGAAACCAAACCAGTTTCCACCAAGCAGCCTCCTTTCTTTTTTCTTTAAGGAATTCCCAAGTATCTGCACTGACATAAACACCTTTTCTGGAAGCAGTCCAAAGAGGTTTATCTTGAAGACCTAATTTTACCTCATGTAGCCTTGATTGAATTTCAACCAAATCATCAGATCTTGCAGGCTTCCAATACCATTCTCCATTGGAAATTACAGAGGAAAGTTTAGCCTCCACTCTACTTTGGGCATCATACACAACCCTATAACCATAATTCTCCAACGAAACACCAGATGGATGCCATAAATCCAACCAAAGATAAATATCTTCCCCTTTACCAACCTCAAACCTCAAAAACCTCTTAGCTTTATCCCTTAACTTGAGAATCTTCCTCTAACTCCAAGAGCAATTTTGGGGGATATTAACACTCCAAAAACTCTTCCTTCTCAAATAATTTTCTTTCACCCAAGCCACCGAAATAGAACCAGATCTGGCAAACAAACTCCAAACATGCCTAAGCATCGAAGTTTGATTCCATACTTCCAAACTCTTCAGGCCCAAGCCTCCTTCCTTCTTTGGAAAACACAAATCCCTCCAAGAAATTTTTGCTTTTGCAGACCCAATAGTATTCCCATTCCATAGAAACCTATTGAACTTCTGCTCAATATCCTTAATAATCTTCTTAGGAAGGATAAAATGCCAATCCAATATACTTGCAAACTGTACAAAACAGAGGAAAGCAATTGTAATCTTCCTGCATAGGAAAGATTTCGAGATAACCAAGAGTCAATACGCCTAGTGATTCTATCCATTAAGGACCCACAATCAGCTAAAGAAAGTCTAGTGGAAATTAGAGGAATACCTAAATATCTAACTGGAAGATGTCCTTCAATCATCTTAAACTCCCCCAACAGCAAGTGTTTGATTCTATCTGAAATCCCAGAGCGAAAAAAAGAACTCTTGGATGGATTAACCTTCAAACTAGAGAGAACTTCAAATTCCAACAAGGCAAATTTAATAATACTTATAGACTTCAAACTTGCTTAAGAAAAAATAAGGAGATCATCTGCAAAACAAAGGTGTGTAAGCTTCAATTTAAAACACTTTGGGTGAAACTTAAAACTAGAACCTCCACTTGTATGGACTGCAATAATTCTAGATAAGACCTCTATAGCTAGAACAAAAAGATAAGGGGATAAAGGATCCCCCTGCCTCAGCCATTTCTTTCCTTCAAAGTAGCCAACCAAGGTTCCATTCAGACAAATAGAGAACTTAGGAGAGGTTATACACTCCTTAATCCAACGTAGAAACTTATTAGGATAACCAAAGCAATGAAGACTGTAAATCATAAAATCCCAATTTATCGAGTCATATGCTTTCATAAGATCTATCTTCAAAGTGCAATGATGACTCCCTTTTTCCTTGTGATAATCCCTAACAATTTCTTGAGCTAATAGAACATTTTCAGAGATACTCCTAGAAGGAATAAACGCAGATTGGTTCAAGCTAACCAAATCACTCAAGAAAGGAAGCATCCTATTGGAAATGATTTTAGTTATACATTTGTAAACCACATTGCAGCAGGCTATTGGTCTAAAATCCCCCATATCAGATGGATTTACCTTCTTAGGCACCAAAGAGAGAATAGTAGAATTCACTTCTTTAAGCGGCAACCCAGTATCAAAAAACCCCTTTACTGCCTTTACCACATCTTCACCAACTATAGACCAAGAAGTCTTGAAAAAATCAGAAGTATAACCATCGGGACCAGGGGCTTTATTAGCAGGTATATGAAACATAGTATCCTTTACCTCCTCATAAGTAACCTCTCTCACCAGCAAGGCTGCTTTGTTAGTGGATATAGCAGAAGGAATAATAGACTTAACCCTAGCTGCTCTCTCATTTGTAAATTTCATCTAACTAGTTCCCAGTAGCTTTTTATAATAATTCACAGCTACTTCTTTTATTTCCTCAACATCCTCCACTATATTTCCAAGCTCATCCCATAAATGGGTAATAGCATTCTTTGCATTTTGAACCCTGAGGGAACGATGAAAGAAACTATTATTTTGATCTCCTAGCTGCAACCATTGATTCCTGGCTTTTTGTTTTAAGAAAGACTCCTCAACTTTTGTAATTGACACATAAGCATGAAGACACTCCCTCTCCTTTAATAAGCAATCAGCACTCCCAAGAGAATTAAAAACTTGTTTTTGAGCTAGATCAAGATTATCCCTTGTGACGCCCCGCCCGATGGAAATATCAATTAACCAGTAATTGACCCCACAGAGCGCCATCCCAGTCATGTCCTTCCGAGACACGACCTCCGGGGGTAATTATTGCCAGTTCTACATTATAAGCTTTGAAAACCCTAAAACTATTAAATGGTGTATTAGCGGAGGTAATGCCATCTTTTTGGTTATTACTCAAATTGCATGTTTACTTTTATTAATTGGGCTTATGTCATACCTAAGTGTAAGGTTTACTTACTAAGTCGTTACACTTACATGGTTATTATTCTTTAGGTAACCTGATACACTGCTATGGAAGTGGCAAGAGTTGCTACTACCTGACTGGTTATGCTTACTTATAATTACAGGTTTGTCTTTATTATTTGGTAGTTCCACGCTCTTACTTGATGGTTTATAGTAAATCTCAGATTTATTCACGTTCTTTTGCATTTACTCTGACAGTTTTATAAGGGTGATTTTTCGTTTGGTTACAAGTTGGCTTAAATGGGTAAATTGCTAGTGACTCTACCGTATTAGCCGTGGCTAATTTTGGGGGCGTTACAGCCCAATAGATTATAAAGGCCCCCACTACTATAGCCATGTGCTCCGTATAACCTCATTCTCTCACTTTTCTAAAAATATTTCAAGAGAGATGAAAACCCCAAAACTTTACCAAAAAAATCGCCTACCCAATAGTTTTCGTAGAAAATTTCTGAATTTTCTTCAAGTTTCTATACATGAAATATTAAATAAATACAAAA